>PVKV010000273.1:0-319027 GCA_004027835.1 Alouatta palliata
CCTTCCTTCCTTCCTTCCTTCCTTCCTTCCTTCCTTCCTTCCTTCCTTCCTCCCTCCCTCCTTCCCTCCCTCCTCCCTCCACTGTGCCTGGTTGATTCATAATTGATTCATTCCTTCCTTCCTTGACAGACTTTCACTCTTTCACCCATGCTGGAGTGCAGTGGCGCCATCTCGGCTCACTGCATTGCAACCTCCACCTTCCGGGTTCAAGTGATTTCCCTGCCTCAGCCTCCTGAGAAGCTGGGATTATAGGTGCCTGCTACCACACCAGGTGAATTTTTGCATTTTTAGTAGAGATGGGGTTTCACCATGTTGGCCAGGCTAGTCTTGAACTCCTGACCTCGTGATTCACCCACCTCAGTCTCCCAAAGTGCTGGAATTACAGGCATGAGCCACCGCGCCCAGCCGGATTCATAATTATGTCTAATCCTCAAAGCAGCTCTGTTTGGTAGATATTACTAGCCCCATTTTCCAAATGAGGCTCAGGAAACCGACCAAGGGTAAACACAGGCAAATAAGTGCAGAGCGAGGGGCAACCCAGGGGGTCTCTACGCCTCCCCCTCCCAGGTACCCAACTGCCTCCCAGACCAGATCATTTCATGCCAGCAGCAGCCAAGAGCTCTTGCACTGGGTGAAATAAGTGATCCCACTTTGAAGATTTCTGGGAACTTGCAGCTGCTAAACACTAAAAATATAATTTTGAGGAAGGAGTTGGCTGGCTTGAATAGAATTCTCAACTGGCACAGTACGGTAATTTAATGCCCAGAGTTCCAATTGCCTCTGCTATACATATAAATACCGAAAGGACAAGTCGGCTGCATTTTACAACAATCAAACACTGCATCCAGCTCACAAGAAAAGGCCAGGGCGTTGCCTTTACGTGGAAGTAGCACTTTCACCTTTGTCACTGAAAAGACAATTCACACGGAAACGATTTCCTTCAGATCGGGAAGTGAACTGTCAAGGAATTAAGAGCCTTTCCTTTTGGAGGATAAAGGAAGCGCTCATCTCTCTGGGGTGTGATTTTTCACAGATGCAGAAAAAATGCCAGTGGGGATTGAAGTTGCCAGTCTCAGAACGCATTTCCTTGGCTGACTGATTTCTGTCTGGGCTTGTTTTATTAAAACAAAGACCCACATCCAAACTCCCTAGTAAGATGTTCCCTATAAGCAATTTTCTCGGGATAATGCTTTTACATTTTGTTAATCATATTTCCTTGAAGTTTTGAGAAACTGATTTGCAAGTAAGCCTTGGAAGAGCATTTTTGTAAATGCACTGTTTCTTAAGAACTGGTAACTTATTAAGCCGTTGTCAGCCATGGACATGTTATATATATATATTGTGTATATGTATTTTAAGGTGTCTGGTTGGCTATCTTGTGAGATGAGACATGGTTGAGTGAATGTTTGCGGAAAGAAAGAGAGAAAGTTCTAGAACAGGCATCATTAGCAAATTTCACTGCCTGTTTCTGTCTGGCCAGAAAATTAGGGATTTTTTTAACAGATGAACACTTACAAATAATTTGATGATGATGATGGGAACATTAACTTCGAATCTAAACAAAGCAACATGTTACCTACACACACAAAAATTCAAATGTTCTCATTAGTAGACCCAGATTCTAACAAAAAAGCATTCATTAATGTCCAAAATGTTGGATTTTGTCAATAAGACACTTGTAGAAATCAGATTTTGCACTCTGTTTATAAGTATCCACATAGTATCCTTGATTTTGGCTAAAATGTTTACTATCCAGCCATCAGACAGAAATTTCATCAACCTCTGTGTGAGAAGATGAAGCCACGGAGGGGAGTGCAGTCTCTATGGACTGGGAGAGACTGACAAAAAGGTGACTTTGTTTTTGTTCTGTTTGGTTTTGTTTGGTTTTGTTTTTGAGACAGAGTCTCGCTCTGCGGCCCAGGCTGGAGTGCAGTGGTGTGATCTCGGCTCACTGCAACCTCCACCTCCTATGTTCAAGTCATTCTCCTGCCTTAGCCTCTTGAATGGCTAATATTTTTTATTACAGACAGGGTTTCCCCACGTTGCCCAGGCTGGTCTTGAACTCCTGACTTCAGGTGATCTGCCTGCTTCAGCCTCTCAAAGTGCTGGGACCACAGGTGTGAGCCACCGCGCCCAGCTAGGAAGGTGACTTTGAAAGAATGAATGGGGGACTAAGGTGGAGAGAAAGACTTGAAAGACTGGTCACCCTCCTTTTCATCTGTAAAAGGAGGGCAAAAATCCCTCTCCAGCTTCCAGGGCTGATGCAAGAACAACTTTGATAAAAGCTTTAGGCTGTATATTTTAGAACGATAAATTAGGCTAGCAACATCACTGCGTTCTGTAAAGAAAGGAAGAGTATTGAGATCTCTGCATGGCAGAGAAGTTTTTCTGAGAATGTTTTAGGACATCCTATATCAATGCAGGCACTATGGGAGAAAATAAAATGAAAAGGAAGTAATTGCGACCAGATGTGGTGGTTTGCGCCTGTAACCCCAGAGCTTTGGGAGGGTGAGGTAGAAGGACTGCTTGAGGCCAGGAGTTTGAGACCAGCCAGGGCAAAACAGAGAGACCCCTATCTCTACAAAAGTTAAAAAAAAAAAAAATAGCTGGGTGTAGTGATGTGCACCTATAATCGATGAGGAGGAAGGATCGCTTGAGCTTAGGAGTCTCCAGCCTGGGCCATAGAGCAGGAATCTCTTAAGAAAGATTAAAAATAAAAGTAAATGATTGGGAATTAGAGGACAAAGAACAAAATAAGATGATGTCAAGAGGGCCAGGCGCAGTGGCTCACACCTGTAATCCCAGTACTTTAGGAGGCCAAGGCGGGTGGATTACCTGAGGTCAGGAGTTCAAGACCAGCCTGGCCAACATGGTGAAACCCTGTCCTCTAACAAAAAATTAAAAAAATTTGCCAGGTGTGGTGGCCTGTGCCTGTAATCCCAGATACTCAGGAGACTGAGACAGGAGAATCACTTGAGCCCAGGAGGCAGAGGTTGCTGTGAGCCGAGATCACGCCACTGCACTTCAACCTGGGGGATGAAGTAAGACTCTGTCTCAAAAAACACCAAAAGATGATGCCAAGGATAAGTTTAGCAGACAAAATGCAGGCTTTGACATAGTATGTGCTTAACAAAAGTGGACCACAAATTCAGCTCCATGCTCTTTCATCCCCACTGTGGACAGAATCATTGGGAAGATCTGCAGCGTCTAAAAGATCTTTCACAAGAGAAATACAGTCATGTGACCACTAAGACCCGAGACACGTTTCTCTCCTGAGTGACTTGGTCTCCTTAACCACCTCCCCTTAACGCCACTTCAGCAAATACAATGAGCTCCACAAATCTGATTTTCAAAACACTTCTCAGCATTGGCCTGTGATGTTTACCCAAGGACAGCCAGACGACAGCAATTGTTCTCGGGACCAAATGAGATTCAGATAAGAAAACAGCTTTCTGATGGCCCTGCGTATTTAAGGGCTACCCTAGCAGCAAAATAGTTGTAAGAAAGCAGTCAAATAAAAGAGTATAATAATTTATTTTGAAACATATGAATGGGCTTTATCTCTGCTGGAATTGCCGTTTCATCCAGAGGCAGTTGTAGCCTTGATCTGGGGGAGACTGTCAGAGCCGAGATAGAAGAAAGCAAAGGAGACGCTGATTTTCTGTTGTGACTGTAAAATAGACTCCTGAAGTTAACTGCTGAAGCGACTGTCTCTAAGCCTGGATTTCAAGGGCATGAGCCGTGCATCAGAGACAGGAAAGCATTTGCTAAATTCCAAAAGCCTCCCTTTAGATATTAAGGCTAGCAGACGGGTGAAGCCAGAGGACGGCTGTGGGGACAAAGCTGTGGGGCTCGCTGCTGGCTCACCTCAGGATCACCTGGGAAACCTTGAAAAGTCACCTGTGTTCAGGTGCACTCCCAGACACTGATTTGATTGGTCCACATCCATATTTGATTCTAAAGCACAACCAGGGCTGAGAATCACGACATGCAAGACAGTCCCAATACCAAAAAAGGCTGATAGAATTGGATATTTGTCTCTTCCAACTCTCATGATGGAATGTGATCACCCGTGTTAGAGGTGGGGCCTGAGGGCAGATTCCTCATGAAGGGTTTGGCGTCCTCCCCGTGGTGACGGAGCTGTGGGGCTCACTACTGGCTCACCTAAGGATCACCTGGGGAGTCTTTAAACATCACCTGTGTTCAGGAGCATTCCCAGCCACTGGTTTGATTGGTATACGTCCATATTTGATTCTAAAACACAACCAGGGTTAAGAAGTACTGACATGTGGGCAAGTTCCAAAGCCCAAAAAGGCTGATGTCATTTGGATGTCCGTCCCTTACAAACCTCGTAATGGAACGTGATCACCAGAGTTGGAGGTGGGGCCTGATGGGACATGTTTGGTCGTGAGGGTGAATCCCTCATGCATGGTTTGGTGCCCTCCTCGGGTAATGAGTTCAGCGAGATCCGGTTGTTAACGAAGCTTCTGGGACCTCCCCTGTCTCTCTCACTCCCTCTCTCACCCTGTAATGCTGGTTCCCCTTCCCCTTCCGCTATGACTGAAGATCTCTGAAGCCTCCACCAGAAGCCAAGCAGATGTTGGCGCTATGCGTCTTGCACAACCTCAGAACCGTAAGCCAAATAAACCCCTTTTCTTTATAAATCACCGAGCCTCAGATACTCTTTTAGAGCAATGCAGAACCCTACTTCCCTTTATAAATCCATCAGATCTCATGAGATTTATCCACTTTCATGAGAATAGCACAGGAAAAATCCATCCCCAGGATTCAGTTACCTCCCACCGGGTCCCTGCCACGACACATGGGAGCTGCAATGCAAGATGAGATTTGAGGGGGGACAGAACCAGACCATATCAGGAGGCAAAGGACTAGACAGGTTGGTTCACAAAGAGAGTCAGGGGACAGGAAGGCACCCACTGTGTGGATCTCTCGCCTGAAGTTCAGGAGCAGAGCCAATGACATCAGCTGTGAATACAGAAGGGACAGAACTCAAGATGGGGAGGTGTTAGCAGAAGCCAGAAAGGTCCCAGAAGAGAGGCTGCAGCCCAGACACCTCTCTCATTGCCCTGAGGCAGCGCCCACTCTCCTTGCTCCCAGGCACTATTTAAGAGGAAAGCCAGGAGAGGGAGAGCTCTCAAGAGGGAAGAGCAGCCCTTACAAATAACAGTCTGTCGAAATTTCTATTTAATGGAGCAATTGTCCTGAAAGAGATGGAGTTTTCAATTGGAAGAAACTGAGTTACCTTGAAACAAAAAGATTAGTTTTCTTTTCCATCATCAGTGAACACGAGGACTGGAGAGCAAGCTGAATTCAAATTTGGAAAAATAAAGTCACCCTTTCTTACATCTGACTTGGCAACTAAAATTTAAATTGTGTTACAGGTTTTAAATTACTGTAGAAGAATGAACAGAACTCTGAGACACCAACAGATACTTAGGGGGAAAAAAACAATGATTCAATATGAAAAACAACTTTTCTGGAAAGTAATTTGGCAATCTGTCTCATGAGTCTTAAAAATATACATGTCTTAGACCTAGAAATTCTACTCTTAGGAATTTATCCTAAAGGATAATAATGACTTCTTCCTCTGAGAATGTCAGATGATGTAATTTGGACCAACTCTATAGCTGAAAAAAATGGAAAAAGCTGGATAATTTTTTTTTTTTTTTTTAAAGAGACAAAGTCTTGCTCTGTCGCCCAGGCTGAAGTGCAAACATAGCCTACTATAGTCTTAACCACCTGGGATCAAGCAATCTCCTGCCTCAGCCCCTCAAGTAGCTGGGACTACAGGGACATACCACTAATACCACTACACCCAGCTAATTTTTGTTTTTTTTTTGAGAGATGAAGTCTTGCTATGTTGCCCAGAGTGGTCTTGAACTTCTGAGCTCAGGCAATCCACACACCTCGGGCTCCCAAAGTGCTAGGATTACAGGCACAAGCCACCACACCAGCCTGCATAAAACTGTTTGATCTTAATAAAACCACTGAAGATGAACAAAATGAAAATCATTAGGTTGAACTCTAGCTGAGACTGGAACAGAAAAACCGATGCCCAGCTACTGGATTTCCTTCTACCCTGAGGTGTGTTCCATTCCACAAAGTGGGACTGAGAGGCTGGGTTCCATTTCTAGCCACCTCAAAAGGCCTGAAAACCAAGAATTGGATTTCAGTTGCCCACTAATAATGGGCAAGCTGGTAAACCACCTTTCATTTTTGGCTGAAATACGAACCTGGGGGGCCAGGCACAGTGACTCACACCTGTAATCCCAGCACTTTGGGAGGCCAAGGTGGGCAGATCACCTGAGGTCAGGAGTTCGAGACCAGCCTAGCCAACATGGTGAAACCCTATCTACTAAAAATACATAAATTAGCTGGGTGTGGTGGCACGGGCCTGTAGTCCCCCACTACTCAAGAGGCTGAGAATCACTTGAACCCAGGAGGTGGAGGTTGCAGTGAGATGAGATCGCACCACTGCACTCCAGCCTGGGTGACACAGTGAGACTCTGTCTCAAAAAAAAAAAAGAGTAACCCGGGCCCGGGTACTATACCTACTGCATAAGGTTCTTAGGAGAACTAAAAGTATCAGCATTTGTAAAGTACCTTCCTAGCATATAACAAGTGCTATATGCCAGGCACAGTGGCTCACGCCTTGATCCCAGGCCAAGGTGGGTGGTTTGTTTGAGGCCAGGAGTTCAAGACCAGCCTGGGCAACATGGCCAAACCCCATCTCTACTAAAAACACAAAAATTAGACGAGAGTGGTGGCGCACTGCTGTAGTCTCAGCTTTGCAAAAGGCTGAGGCATGAGGAGTACTTGAACCCAGGAGGTGGAGGTTGCAGTGACCCAAGATCATGCCACTGTACTCCAGCCTGGGTGACAAAGCAAGACCCTGTCTAAAAAAAGAAAAAAGAAGAAGAAGAAGAAGAAAAAAAAAAAACAGTTAGCTGGAAATCAAGCTGACCTCTCTCCCAGACTGCAAGCTCACTTCATTTCCTCTGGGAGGTCCAGAGAACATCACACCTTGCATTTCCATTAAGGGAATTAGGCTGTGAGCACTCCTGTGCTCCTGGCGAAGTAAAAATTCTCACTAGAGGCACATAACACCATCCTAGGTTACAAATTAACTTGATAAATAACTTTTGCTTGCTTGCTCTCTCTCCCTCTCTTTCTCTCTCTCTCTCTCTCTCTCTCTCTCTCTCTTTGGAACAGGGTCTCATTCTGTCCCCCAGGCTGGAGTGCAGTGGTGTGATCATAGCTTACTGCAGCTCCACCTCCCAGGCTCCAGTGATCCTCCTGCATTAGCCTTCCAAGCAGCTGGGACTACAGGTCTATGCCACACAGCTGGCTAATTTCTTTCTGTACTTTTTTTTTTAAGAGATAGGATCTCATTATGTTGCTGAGGTTATACATAACTTTTTCAAATGCAGTAGCTAACATCTCTAACACATAATCAAAGACCATCAAAAGCATTAGGCATGAACAGGCCAAAAGTTAGATTTGTGTGACAATTAAAGACAACAAAAAGAGAGGCAAAGGACTTCCAGATACTGGAACTATTAGACTTATTAGAAAACATCTATGTTTACTGTGCTTAAGAAAATGAAAATCAAGCTTAAAATTTTGGGCAGGAAACTGAAAATTACAGAAACTGGCACAACACATTTGGAAAAAAAAAAAGAGAAAAATCTAAAATCAAAAAGTTCAGTCACTAAAATAAAGAACTGAATGGATCATTTACCAGCAGATTAGACACAGCTAAAGAGAGTATTAATGAACTAGAGGCTGAGTCAGAAGAAACTATGCAGAATGAAGCACAGAGGGAAAAAAAGGTAAAGAATACATAAAAGAAGGTAGGCAACATAAAGAATACAATGATAAGGTCTGACACAGGTTTGTGAAATCCCAGAGGATAGTAAACAGGGCAGAAGCAATATTACAAGATATAATGAATGAGAATGTCCTACAATTGAGGAAAGAAATGAACGCATATATTCAAAGCTCAACAAATATCAAGCAGAACAAATAAAAAGAAATCTATCCTTAGATACATCATAATGGGAAATTTAAATACAAAGGTAAAACTTACAAAAAGCCAGAAAGGAAGATAAAATAATCAGAGATTTTTAAAAAGTATTTTTGTACAAGAACTTGAATCATATTGATAATTAAAATTTTTAAATCTAAATTTCTATTAATTGGGATATAATTAAGTATATTGTGGCATAGTCCCATGATGAAATGAATGCAGCTATTAAAACATCATTTAAAAAATATTAAATGAAGGATGAGCACAGTGGCTCATGCCTGTAATCCCAGCACTTTGGGAGGCTGAAGTAGGTGGATCACTTGAAGTCAGGAGTTCAAGATTAGCCTGGCCAATATGGCAAAACCCTATCTCTACTAAAAATGCAAAAAAATTATGTGGGCACTGTGGCATGGGCGTATAGTCTCAGCTACCTGGGAGGCTGAGGCAGAAGGATTGCTTGAACCCGGGAGGCAGAGGTTGCAGTGAGCCGAGATCACACCACTGAGCAATGAAGCAAGACTCCATCTCAAAAAAAACAAAAACAAAAAATACTGAATGCTATCATAAAAACTTCATGTTATAATACTAATTACAAAGTGAAAACACAATCACAGCTATATATATGACCCATTATTTATTCACATACAGTACAATAAAAGGTAATATGTTAAACATGCTATCAGTCATTATTTCTAGGTTGTAAGGTTGTGGGATATTTTTATTACCTTCTTTAAATTTTTTTCCATGCCTTTACAATGAACCTATTGACTTTTATAATTAGAAAAGAAGTGGTTTTGCTTAGTTTCATTTTAAAAACATAACACTGGCACTCACTGTTGTTTTCAGTTTTAAACTGGGGCAGGACTCATCTGCGCTAGTAGGTATTTGTGCATAACACATTCTAATTATTCTGTCTTTAAAGTATGTTGGGTTCTGTGCATTGAAAGACAAGCAGGAGATAGTTTAGGTTGAAACATTGTTATTGCTTGAGCAGGGTCGGAATATAGCTGAGAAAGTCACACGCTTTCTCTGGATGCTTTTGCAGAGTTAATCTACTTTCTCTCCAAACCTGCTTTCCCTAGGAACCTCCTTTCCCTTGGAACCTCCTTTCCTTTCCCTTGGAACCTGCTTTCCCTTGGAACCTCCTCTTTTGCATTCCCAGAAGACCCACGAAACAGAACGAGATCCTTGTTCCTCCTAAGTTCTTCCAGGGGCTTGGCATAAACCCATGACCTCCTGGGCCTGGCATATGCCAAGCTGTGATAACAGAAAGGGACTTTTTGTAACACAACCCAAGTAGAAAAAAAGAAATACTCTTTGGTATAATGAAACTTACATGTCCTAATGTATATTGTAATATATTTATTCATCTATCTATCTATTTATGAGACAGAGTCTCTTTCTGTTGCCCAGGCTAGAGTGCAATGGCATGATCATAGCTCACTGCAGCATCAAACTCCTTAGACTCAAGCGATCCTCAATCCTCTGCCCTTAGCCTCCTAAGCAGCTGGGACTACAGGCACGCACCACCATGCCAGGCTAATTTGTGTACTTTTTGCAGAGACAGAGTCCCACTATGTAGCCTAAGCTGGTCTCAAACTCCTGGGCTCAAGTTAGCCTCCCACCTTGGGCCTCCCAAAATGCTAGGATTAGAGGAATGAGCCACTGTGCCCAGCCAAGATCTTTTCCAGTGGTCTTGTAGATGCCTTCTTTTATCACTTCTTTAAGCCATATAGGCCTAAAAGCCTATGGAATTCCATTCTAGAAACAAATTAACAAAGGAACATATATCTAGAAAGACTGGCAACTCTGCTCGAGTAATGGAAAGACCACTTGAAACAAGGATGGTGCCATCCCCGCCCTCCTGAAGATCACAGCACACGGAAGGGATATACACAGAGGCCACTGGAGTACCAGGTCCAGCAGCTGGCAAGAGGCATCCCTATCCATAACCCCCAGAAGCTCAGAAGCAAAGCTGTTTCTCACACACAGCCCCTCCCTGGCTCCCTGGCTCAGTGACGTAAACCACAAGTGCAGTCAGTTATTTCACTGGAGGCTGATTTGTTGATAATGACATGGAGATATAAACACATAATTAAGCGAGACTCTACAGGAACAGGATTTTGGCTGTCTTTTTCCTTAATGAAAGCATTCCTTTCTGGAGGAGTCTGCTCTGAGGAAGAAGAGACAGGACACTGTATTCGTTCGTTTTCATACTGCTATGAAGAAATACCCAAGACTGGGTAATTTATAAAGACAAAGAGGTTTAGTGGATTCACAGTTCCACACGTGAGGCCTGGAGAGGCCTCACAATCATGGCAGAAGGCAGACGAGCAAAGGTACATCTTACATGGCGGCAAGCAAGAGCACGTGTGCAGGGGAACTGCCCTTTATTAAAACATCAGATCTCATGAGACTTACTCACTATCAAGAGAACAGCACAGGAGAAAACTACCGCCATGATTCAGTTACCTTCCACCAGATTGTGAATGTTGAACTCTAAGGCTAACCAGTTTCCTCCTTCCTCCAAACAAAAGGAAAGATGGTGTGGCCCATGGCCACAAGGCCAAACCCATATAACCCTTGTGCAAGAAAGTAGAAGAAAAGGTTGCTCTTTGTCAGATGGCAAGGGGTAGAATGAGACAGGAATGCATCTCAGCCACTCAAGAAAACGATGAACAAAGCCACCAGGTTTTATGAACTTTTTTTTTTTTTTTTTTTTTTTTTGAGAGGGAATCTTGCTCTGTCACCCCAGCTGGAGTGTAATGGCGAGATGTCTGCTCACTGCAACCTCTGCCTTCCTGGTTCAAGTGATTTTCCTGCCCCAGCCTCCCAAGTAGCTTGGATTACAGGCACATGCCACTAAAGCCAGCTAATTTATTTATTTATTTTTGTATTTTTAGTAGAGGCAGGGTTTCACCATGTTGGTCAGGCTGGTTTCAAACTCCTGACTTCAAGTGATCCACTCACCTTGGCTTCCCAAAGTGCTGGGATTATAGGTGACAGCCACCACATCCCGCTCCTCTGTGAACTTTTAACTCATCCACACTGCTCTCAACTAAATCGGTTCACATACTATTAGTGCTAATAGTCCTTAAAAAAATCACTGTGTACAACTCATTTCTTTACCTGAAGAATAAGGAAAACAATTAGCTTCAGCCTCTATTACATATGGCTAATAACATATTGCTTAGGGAAGACTAGAGAATGAATAATAAAAGCCATTTTATGAGATGGCTTTTATTGTGCTTCCTGTATCATTAGAAAATTGTTTTCATTATCAATGAAAATAGTGACAGCCTCTCCCCTCTCAGTGTGGGTTTCACTCCTGCTGCAAGGTGGAACCAGAGGCCAGGCTTAAGTTGGAAACAGAATTTAAGGGCGGGTTCAGTGCCTCACACCTGTAATCCTAGCACTTTGAGAGGATAAGGCAAGCAGATTACCTGAGCTCAGAGAGTTCGAAACCCTCCTGGCCAACATGGTGAAACCCCGTTTCTACTAAAAAATTACCTGGGGCGGGCGCAGTGGCTCATGGCTGTAATCCCAGCACTTTGGGAGGCTGAGATGGGCAGATCACTTGAGGTCAGGTGTTTGAGACCAGCCTGGCCAACATGGTGCAACTCTGTCTCTACTAAAATACAAAAATTAGCTGGGCGTGGTGGCGGGCACCTGTAATCCCAGCTACTTGGGAGGCTGAAGCATGAGAATCACTTGAACTTCCAGCCCCGGTGACAGAACAAGACTCCCTCCCAAAAAAAAAAAAAACTAGCTGGGCGTGGTGGTGCATGCCTGAAATCCCAGCTACTCAGGAGGCTGAGGCACAAGAATCACTTCAACCTGGGAGGTGGAGGCTGCAGTAAGTGGAGATCGCGCCATTGCACTCAAGACTGGGTGACAGAATGAGACTTTATTTCAAGAAAAAAAGAGAAAAAAGAAAAACACAAAGAGAATTTAAGGAAAAAAAAAAAGATAAAGATAAAACCCTTAGCTCTTTCATTGTTTGAAGGCAGGAAAGCTTACTCAAATGTGGGTAAGTGGACTCACAAAAGGGTTTCTGAGAGGAAGCTGATGGCCTAAGCATGGTGCCCTTGCCCAGTGGTACCATGACTGGGTCTTTCAGGGCCTGAGATTTCTCATCTCTGAAATGGGAAAACCAAGAACAGCTACCATGTATGGACTGTTCCCTCTACGGCAGGTCCAAGGCCATGAACTTCACATTTATGTAGGATCCCATCTCATTCTCATAGCAATGCTTTTAGGTGAGTAATAGTACCTGCTTTTGAGAGCTGGAAACACTGAAGTTCAGAGAGATTGAGTACCGTGTTCTAACACCGCTATGAAGATACAAACCCGAATCTCTCTGACATTCAGATGGTGATCACATAGGCTGCCTGGATTCAAAAAATCTAATCATAAATCACAAGGAAACCTGTCTGTCTCTTCTTAAGTGTTACACACACACACACAAAAGTGTAAGCTGGGTGCAGTGGCTTGTGCCTATAATCCCAGCATTTTGGGAGGCCAACGTGGGAGGATCACGTGAGCCCAGGGGTTTGAGACCAGCCTGGGCAGTATGGCAAAACTCCATCTCTACTAAAAACTATAAAAATTAGCTGGGAGTTGTGGTATGCAACTGTAGTCCAGCTATTCTGGAGGCTGACATGGGAGGATTGTTTCAGCCTGGAGGCTGACGCTGCAGTGGGCCGTGATTGTGCCATTGCGCTCCAGCCTGCTTGACAGAGTGAGAAGCTGTCTCAAAAAAAAAAAAAAAAAAATGTCGCTGGAGAATTCATAATGACCTGCCCCTAAGAGGGTTTGAGGTTTCTTTTGTTGTTGTTGATGTTGTTGAGACAGGGTCTCACTGTGTTACCTACGCTGGTCTTAAACTCCTGAGCTCAACTGATCCTCCTGCCTTGGGCTCCCAAAGTGCTGGGATTACAGGCAGGAGCCTCTGTGCCTGGCTAGATGTCAATTTACATTAAATACATAGGAAACAGCAAGCCTAGAAATTTACATGAAGAGTAGTCGTGGAAGACAACACCTAGGAGTGACGAGCAAAAGCAAATGAGGAAACTTGCTGGAGAGATCCACATACAACCCAGAACTGCCCAGTGAGAGCGCCATCAAAGATGAGCTCTTAACAGAAAATTACAAACACATCAGGAAACAATCTACTGTAAGTAAGACTCAGGAAATACAAGAAGATTAGAACTCTCTTGACATAATAGAACCACCAGACAGAGATCATAAAATACAAATGTTCAAAATGAATTAAAAAAACAGGCCAGGTTTGGTGGTGCATGCGTATAATCCCAGTGCTTTGGGAGGCAAAAGCAGGTGGATCACTAAAAGCCAGAAGTTTGAGATCAGCCTGGCCAACATGGCGAAACCCCATTTCTACTAAAATTACAAAAATTAGCCAGGTGTGGTGGTGCACACCTGTAATCCCAGCTACTCAGGAGGCTGAGGCATGAGAATCACTTGAACCCAGAAGGCAGAGGTTGCAGTGAGCCAAGATCATGCCATTGTTCTCTAGCCTGGGTGACGGAGCCCAACATTGTAAAACAAAAAACAGAAAAACCCACTACAACAACAGAAAAAAAAAACCCCAAAATGAGTAAAAACCTAAAAATCAGAGTCAAAACCATAGGAACAAACCCTGTGAAAAATAAACAGAGAGATGTGAAAAATATCCAAGTGAAAATTCTGGAAATGGAAAATAGAGTCTTTAGAACTTAAAACACAGCAGGCAATCAAATAGCAGGTTATACATATGAGGAGAAAAACAGAAGGGACAAGGGATAGGTTCAATGAAATTACCCTTGAGTACATTAAAGAGATAGAAAATATGAAAAAGATATAAAATATGAAAGAGATACGAAAGTTGGATTCTGATATGCAAACCCTCGCCAGAAAGCCACTAGAAACTTGCCAGTTTCTCCCTGTTGCCAGCGGTAGTGGGAATTACTAAATGCCCTACATTCAAACAATTTATAAAGAAAGCTTTCAAGGTTAATTTATCTAACGCATTTGATCCCCAGAAAAATCCATGTGATGGGGGTGCAGGTATTAAATTACTCATCTTACAGATGAAAAAAACAAACTGAAACTTAGATGTACAAGACTTGCGCAAAAGGATACAGCTCATCAGTGATGAAGCTGAAAGTGAGATGGAATCTTCAGAATCCAGGAGTTTCCTCCCTACCGCATCCCGTCCTGTGGATATTCACCTTGATGAAAGGGAGATGCCAACTGAGATGATAAACACTTCTAGAATTTTTTTGAAGTGTGAGGTCAACTACACCACCCAGGCAAGAAAGCTACTTTCCTTCCTGGGCTTTGGAGAGCCTCCCGTATCTGCTTAGGCTGATTAAGTCTGCACTTGCAGAGGATGAAGGACAAAAGACTGGCTTCCAAAAGAATGGATTGGTGGCTGCAGTCAGTTCTCAGAACTAAACCCCATTATTCCAGACTTTATCCTTTAGGGTAGGCATGGAATCATACCTTAAAGAGTTAAAGAAGTCTGGGCGTGGTGGCTCACATCCATAATCCCAGCACTTTGGGAGGCCAAGGTCAGGAGTTTGAGACCAGCCTGGCCAACATGGTGAAACCCCATCTCTACCAAAAATACAAAAACTAGCTGGGTGTGGTGGAATGCACCTGTAATCCCAGCTACTCAGGAGGCTGAGGCATGAGAATCACTTTAACCCAGAAGGCAGAGGTTGCAGTGAGCCGAGATCAGCCCACTGCACTGCAGCCTGGGTGACAGAGCGAGACTTTGTCTCAGAAAAAAAAAGGAGGGGGGCCAAAACCAAAACAGCAACAACAACAAAATGAGTAAGAATCTAAAAATCAGAGTCAAAACCATAAGAACAAAACCCTGTGAAAAACAGAGAGATGCAAAAAATAGCCAAGTGAAAATTCTGCAAATGAAAAACAGAGTCTTTAGAACTTAAAACACAGCAGGCAATCGAATAGCAGGTTATACTTATGAGGAGAAAAAAACAGGGACAAGGGATAGGTTCAATGAAACTACCCTCAGTGCATTAAAGAGATGGAAAATATAAAAAAGATATAAAATATGAAAGAGAAAAAAAGAGGTTGAGGCAGAAGAATCTCTTCAACCCAGGAGGCAGAGGCTGCAGTGAGTTTAGATCATGTCACTGCACTCCAGCCTGGGTGACAGAACAAGACACCATCTCAAAAAAAAAAAAGAAAATAAAAAAAAAATAGAGAAGCCAGTAACTCTCAGAAATTCCTGAGTTTGCAGGATAGCAGATAAGAAATAAAAACAAGCTACTGAATGAAACGCTGAAACTCCCTCTGCTTGTAAGATAACAAAAGTGGCTGAAATCACTTAGGCCCAACATGGCCAGCAGGATTTTGCACAGAATGAGCTTGTGGACATCATGGCCTGAATTTCCATGCATGTTTCATACTAACTCCCCCTGAATTTGCACATGCGACCCATGGGGAGGCATGAAGGGATAACTGCACGTGGCTGAGGACTTTCAAGATCTCTCTTTTCCTTCCACCAATCACTTGCAAATCTCAGAATCCCCCCGAGACCTTTTCTGATAAAATTCCTGCCTTAAAGTCCGCACAGAGAGACAGAATGGAGCTGGATTTGTCTCCTTGTTAGTCGGCTAGCAATAAAAAGCTGTCCTTTTCTCAAAAACCCAGTGTCACAGTGTTGGCTTCTAACACCTCAGGAAGCAAGACCCTTTTGTTTGGTAACAGAAGGATCAACGATGTATTATTCATTTCCAACATATTTTAGGGAAAAAAAATAACTTGGATGGGAACTATGCCAGGGTCAATTTCACAGCAGGGCACAAGATGAGAAACATATTCTCAGCCACGGGATGAGACCGTAACTCAACCATCGATTACTGAAATTCCCTGACCAAAGACAAGAGAAAATAAAATTCTTCCGCAAGTATGGGCTTTTTTTTTTTTTTTTTAATACAAAGGTCAAGCATTTCCCACCTCTAAACACTAAAATGACTGAAGCTTCCTGTTCCTGAGAAACCCTCCCACACCAGACAGGCTTGATTTCTATAGTCATACAGCTCAAACTTATAAGTTATCGGGACCCAACACATCTGCTGGGTGGGATCTTAAATCTGATAAGGCTGTGGATCCATTAACCTTGGCTGAAGGAGTCTGGGTAAATCCGCTTGCAAAATATCTGCTGTATATTTTAATTCTCAAAGGGACAGGAAAAGCACAATGCAAATCTGTGTATCCTATTCCAATCACATCTATGACAATTTCCGTCACTGCCTCCACATCATGATTATCTTTTTTTTTTTTTTTTTTTTTTGAGAGGGAGTCTCACTCTGCTGCCCAGGCTGGAGTGCAGTGGTGTGATCTCAGCTGACTGCAACCTCTGCTTCCGTGGTTCAAGCAATTCTCCTGCCTCAGCCTCCTGAGTAGCTGGGACTACAGGCGTGTGCCACGATGCCCAGCTAATTTTTGTATTTTAGTAGAGACGGGGTTTCGCCCTGTTGGCCAGACTGGTCTCAATCTCCTGACCTCGTGATCCGCCCGCTTTGGCCCCCCAAAGTGCTGGGATTACAGGCGTGAGCCATCATGCCTGGCGATTATTGTTATCTTTTAGTGAAGAGCGTCTTCTCCTGGAGTTGCAGAAAAACTGGCAGCAAAGCAAGTAGTTTGTCTAGTTTTTTTAAAAAGAATTCCAACAAATGCAACAATTAATCCTTTAAATGTATATTTTATTACACAGGTATATTTATGGGCCACCTTCCTGAAAGTAGAAGTGTTCTGTTTAATCATAGAGCATGACAGTGTTATATGTATTTAATTTGCACATCAGAAAGGGAGGTTTGAGGCTCCTTCTCTGTTCCCCACACCTCGGGCATTTATTACATTCAGCCTTCTACGGTAGTTGCTCACCTGCACGGTCCGGTCCCACTGCTGTAAAAATGTATCCCTGCTTTATTCCCCTTTTTGTATCATCACCTGTTTTTAACACAAGGTTTTTCAATTAGCGAGTGCTCTATATGAATGAATGAATGGACCCGACTCCCATACTCTTTCTTCAGCAACGGTTCTGCTTAAAGAAGACGTCGTCTCTGAAAAGGGCCTCCCTGTGTGTGTACCCCTAAGAGAGCAGCAGTAATTCAGAAAGAAATGACGTGTAAGTAACCCAATGGTGATTTAATACTATTTACAATGAGGCTGCCCTTTCCTTTTTCATTTCAGACGTGGAGCTTGGTTGCATTGGGCTCTCTGGAAGAATTAACAGGAAGGCATCCTAGCCACAATTCCAATCTCCTTATGTTATGAGGAATCAGGAAAGGGTGGCTTACTGACATTACACAGGTGGAAGGAAGGGGGTCTCTGAAAGAAAATGAGGTGAGGCTGGGGGACAGAGGAATTATCTCTCCACACTGAAAGCGAGTGGTCATCGCTGCTTTTTCTTTTTTCTTTTCTTTCTTTCTTTCTTTTTTTTTTTTTTGAGATAGAGTCTCGCTCTGTCACACAGGCTGGAGTGCAGTGGTGAGATCTCCACTCACTGCAACCTCCACCTCCAAGGTTCAAGTGATTCTTCTGTCTCGGCCTCCCAAATAGCTGGGATTACAGGAGCCTGCCACCATGCCGGGCTAATTTTTGTATTTTTAGTAGAGACCGGGTTTCACCATGTTGGTCAGGTTGGTTTCGAACCCCTGGCCTCAACTGATCTGCCCACCTCGGCCTCCCAAAGTGCTGTGATTACAGGCACGAGCCACCGTGCCCGCCTGGTCACCGTTTCTTCAGCTTAACCCTTTGCTGTGTCTTAAATAATCCAGGGGAGGTAAACACAGAATATTAACGTAAGGCAGAGAGAAGCAGACCTAAAGCAGCTGTTGAGAGTTAACTGATCCTGTGTTAATTAAGGAGGTGGCCCTTTGGTGAACGCAGTCATCAGAGGCAATTTGAACCTCCTGCTCTGGCTTATGAATTACGTGCATATAACACTGTCATGCTGTAGGATTAAACAGAACACTTCTACTCCTAGGAAGTGGCCCATAAATATATCTGTGTAATAAAATATACTTTGAAGCTATTAACTGTTGTGTTTGTTGAAATAAAAAAATAGAAAAACAACGCTAGTGTCCATCAGTAGGTCCTGATTAAAATGTCTGCGACGGCAGATGGGGGGCCTTTGGTCTGTTGAGTCATTGCTGTAAAGCCAGCACCTACACACCACGGGGACACACAGCAGGTGCTTGCCACATTGTTGTTTACTAGATAAACAAAAAGACATTTTACTGTTAAAAAGTCCAGGGGCGTCACACCTCTAATCCCAGCACTTAGGGGGGCCAAGGTAGGTGGATCACTTGAGGTCAGGAGTTTGAGAACAGCCTGGCCAACCTAGTGAAACTCCATTGTCTCTACTAAAAATAGAAAAATTAGCCGGACGTGGTGGCTGGCGCCTTTAATCCCAGCTGTTTGGGAGGCTGAGGCAGGAGAGTCACTTGAACCCAGGAGGCAGAGGTTGCACTGAGCCACGATCATGCCACTGCATTCCAGCGTGGGTGACACAAACAGACTCTATCTCAAAAAAAAAAAAAAAAAAAAAAAAAAAAAAAAAAAAAAAAAAAAAAAAAAAAAAAAAAAAAAAAAAAAAAAAAAAAAAAAAAAAAAAAAAAAAAAAAAAAAAAAAAAAAAAAAAAAAAAAAAAAAGAAAAGAAAAAAAAAAAGAAAGAAAGAGAGAGAAAGAAAAACAGAGAGAGAGAGAGAAAGAAAGAAAAAGAAAGAGAAAGACAGAAAGAGAGAGAAAGAAAGAGAAACAAAGAGAGAGAAAGAAAGAAAGAGAGAGAGAAAGAGAGAGAGAGAGAAAGAGAAAGAAAGAGAGAGAGAGAGAAAGAAAGAAAGAAACAAAGAAACAAAGAAAGAAAGAAAGAGAAAGAAGGAAGAAAAGGCCAAGTGCAGTGGCTCACAACTGTAATCCCAGGACTTTGGGAGGCTGAGGCAGAAAGATTGCTTGTGCCCAGGAGTTCAGGACCAGCCTCAGCAACATAGCAAGATCTTGTCTCTACAAAAAAGTAATTTTTCAATTAGCCAGGAGTAGTGGCTACTTGGAAGGCTGGGACTATCCTTGTACTACCGCAGTAGCTCCAGACTGTGGTCCCAGCCTGTAGCCCCAGCTATTTGGAAGGCCAGGGCTGGAAGACCGCTTGAGCCCAGGAGTTAAAGAGGCTGCAGTGAGCTGTGATCGTGTGCCTGGGTAACAGAGCCAGATCCTGTCTCAAAACAAAACAAAAAAAAAAAAAAAAAGAAAAGAAGAAAAAAGGAAGGACTAAACTCCTGAAATAGATATGTGCCCATATGTGTCTTTGCGCATTTAGTGGAAAAAAAAAGTTACAGAATAATATAAATGACATATTCAAAGTTTGACACATCAGAGGTGTTATAAAAATAATCGTTCTACTATAAGGACACATGCACATGAATGTTCATTGTGGCACAGTTTACAATAGCAAAGACCTGGAACCAACCCAAATGCCCATCAGTGATAGAATGCACAGGGAAAATGTAGCACATATACACCATGGAATATTACGCAGCCATAAATAATGATGAGTTCGTGTCCTTTGTAGGGACATGGATGAACCTGGAAACCATCATTCTCAGCAAACTGACACACGAACAGAAAATCAAACACCGCATATTCTCACTCATAGGCGGGTATTGAACAATGAGAACACAGGGACACAGGGAGGGGAGCATCACACACTGGGGTCTGTCGGGGGAAATAGGGGAGGGACAGCGGGAGGTGGGGAGTTGGGGAGAGATAGCATGGGGAGGAATGCCAGATACAGGTGATGGGGGGGAAGGCAGCAAATCACACTGCCATGTGTGTACCTATGCAACAATCTTGCATGTTCTTCACATGTACCTCAAAACTTAAAATGCAATTAAAACAAAGAAATAAAAAATAAAATAAAAATTAAAAAATATATATTTGCTGGAAAAAAAGTGTGTTAGATTTATGTCGAAGGCACCATGTATATTCATGAGTGTGTGTACCTGTCCATGTGCACACATAGATCTTTGTAAAGGCATAAAATATAGGGTCTGAAGGCTCTACACTAAATCGTTCAAAGGAAGAGAGTGAGATAAGGGGCTTTGAGCTTATGTAATTAATTCTCAATAGGTTCCTTTTTTTTTTTAACAATAAACGCATTTCTATTTTTATCATTCAAAAGGCATTTTAATAAACTCAACCTCCAAGAAAAACTCCCCATGCCAAGGGCCCAGAGTGAGCATGAAGGATCGAAAACCACCGAGTATCCTGCGGCCGAGCCCCGTGGCTCAGACCTGTAATCCCAGCTCTTTGGAAGGCCAAGGGGCACAGATCACTTGAGGTCAGGAGTTTGAGACTAGCCTGGACAACATGGTGAAACCCTGTCTCTACCAAAAAATACAAAAATTGGCTGGGCATAGTGGTGCATGTCTGGAATCCCAGCTACTCGGGGAGGCTGAGGCAGGAGAATCGATTGAATCTGGAAGGTGGAAGTTATAGTGAGTGGAGATCACGCCACTGCACTCCAGCCTGGGCGACAGAGTGAAATTCCTTCTCAAAAACAAACAAAGAAAATACCTTAAAAACCCAAAAAACATTGAGTCTCCTGAGTCTCCCTCTGTTTCCCTCCATCTCTCCCAGTCTCCCTCCCTCCCTCCATCCTTTCCTCCCTCCCTGGGTTTGTCCTTCCTTCCCTCCCTCCTTCCCTTCCTCCCTTGAACAGAAGATGAGACCAGCAACAGAGGACTTAAGAATTCCAAGGGCTCAGCCTCTGAGCTCAGAGAGTGGAGGAGAAGCTGCAGAAACCCACTTTTAAAAGAGGGTTAATTTGACAGTGGAAAAACTATTCCCGCCACCACATTACCAAAAGGAGGGAGGTTGATAAGGGCGATTGATCATTTTATTTCATCACTTCAAGGGACTGGAAAGATCTTTCGCAGGCACTGAACTCTCACTCTCAAGTTTAAAAGCTTTTAAATCAATTTTATGAGGTTAACTGATGATATCTTTGATGCACTTTTGCTCTGCAATCTGTCGGGTCCCGTTGGGTTGACTGAAAAGCTTGCAGTGGAGTTCTCCGTGCCCTCATTCTTGCTGAAGACGGGAAGCGCAGGGGGTCATGTCGAATCCACGTGCTGCTGGTCTATGGACTGATGGAATAAGAGGTTATTTCCTCCTTTGTGGAGGAGAAGGGTGCTTGAAATAGCCATGGCAAGCTCTGCCTTCCAGGGTTTCAAGTGGACTCATAAAAAACGTAATTGGAGCAGAAGACACATTTAGAATTTTCTCTTTCGTCTTAAATATCTTTAACCACTCGAAGTGTTCTGAGTACAAAATTATCAATGTTCGTTCAGTTAACAGCTGAGCTCTTTCTTTGTGCCAGTTGTTATATATATTAGTTTCCGAAGGCTACCTTAACGCTTAGCACAAACCAGATGGCTTACATCTGAAATTTATTCTCTTAGAATTCTCATCCTTCCTCCATGGGCTCCAGGGCAGAATCCGCTCCTGACTTTTCTCCTGCAGGAACTTCTTGGCCTGTGATCACATAATCCCAACCCCAGGCTCCATCGTCTCATGGCATTCTCCTCTGTCTCTGTGTCTTTTTTCTCTTCAACTTTTTTTTTTTTTTCTTTTTGAGACAGAGTTTCACTCTGTTCCTCAGGCTGGAGTGCAGTGGCTTGATCTCCGCTCACTGCAGCCTCTGCCTCCTGAGTTCAAGTGATTCCCCTGCTTCAGTCTCCTGAGTAGCTGCGACTATAGGCCTGTGTCACCACGCCTGGCTAATTTTGTATTTTTAGTAGAGATGGGGTTTTACCAGGTTGGCCAGCCTGGTCTCGAACTCCTGACCTCAAGTAATCTGCCTGCCTCAGCC
Source organism: Alouatta palliata (assembly GCA_004027835.1). NCBI lineage: Eukaryota > Metazoa > Chordata > Mammalia > Primates > Atelidae > Alouatta > Alouatta palliata. Next base: position 21,961 of record PVKV010000273.1, read on the forward strand.
TCCCATAGTGCTGGGATTACAGGTGTGAGCTAGAGTGCCCGGACTCTCTTCTATCTTTATAAGGAGACTTGCTGTCTGATTTAAGGCCCACATAAACAATCTAGGATGATCTTATCTCAAGACCTTCAGATCTGCAAAGACCACCCACCTCCCCGCCACCCACTTTCAAACAATCAGATCTGCAAAGACCCCCTCTTTCCAAATAAGTTCACAGTCACAGACTTCGAAAGTCAGGATGTGAACATATCCTTTCACGGGCCACCATTCACCCCACCATATTATGCCAGGCACAGAGGAGTCAAAGAGATTTAAGACACACTTCTCCTCGTTAAACACTTTCTGGTTGGTTCTACAGCGTCAGCTAATGACCACGACATACAATGCAAAAGGAAACCAAATTGAGGGATGGAAACAGTGCTCCTGAAGCTGAGAGACTGATTCAGGAGAAAGCTGAAGAAGGGGTGGCATTTGGGATGAGCCTTGAAGGATAACTAGGGAATCACCAGGCAATGGGACAGAGATGACATCTCAGGCAGCAGAAGGATGATGGGCTCATGGAGGAAGGAAAGGAGGTTTGAATATATACGGTATGTTCAGGGCACACAAAGTGACCCAACAGGACAGGAAGATAGGGACCCTGTCCAGGGGCTGAAGAAGAGTTTCCAGGAGATAGAGTTGACTATGTGACATCAGGATGTGAAGAATCTTCCAAGTTCAGGTCTTGTCAGCCATTTCCATCACTTAACCTTTTAAGGGGAAACATCAGGTCACTGGGAACTTATCTTTATTGCTGTCATTCCCATTTTACATGGAGCTTGATATGGTTTGGCTGTGTGTCCCCACCCAAATCTCATCTTGAATTGTACTCCCATAATTCCCACATGTTGTAGAGGGACCCGGTGGGAGATAATTTGAATCATGGGGGCAGTTTCCCCCATAATGTTCTCATGGTAGTAAGTCTCACAAGATCTGATGGTTTTATCAGGGGTTTCTGCTTTTGCATCTTCCTCATTTTCTCTTGCTGCTGCCATGTAAGAAGTGCCTTTTACCTCCTGCCATGATTCTGAGGCCTCCCCAACCAATATGGAACTGTAAGTCCAACTGAGCCTCTTTTTATTCCCAGTCTTGGGAATGTCTTTATCAGCAGTGTGAAAACGGACTAATACAGAACTACTCAAAACTGAAGACCTGTCTTCCTTGCTGCCTCCCATCTCTAGGGCCTGGGTCTCTGAGCCAGGCTGCCTTAGCTGTGCCTGGAGAAAAGGTGAGACCCAGATCTAGGAACCTAGCAAAGGCAGGGGCATCATTAGAGCCTAGGTAAATGCGAGCCTGCTGAATTATCTTTGGGAAAAGGAGCTTACAGAGAAGAGCAATCACTGAAGTTGATAAACAATCTCTTTTGCTATGAACAGTCTCTGATGTTTGGTCTTTAATCTTTGAAAGCTAAATGCCCAAACAGACTCAAATAGCCAGTTGAGTCATAAAATGAGTTGCTAGACTGAATTCATTGATTTTTATGACTAAACAAGCTCTGATAATGGCCTGGCTGGGGTGTTATATAGACATGGCTCCAGTGTTACAGTACACAGAGTCAAACAGTCTAACTGTTGGAAATTAAATGCATTTATTTCTACAAATTAAATAGCTTTGGGGAACTCAGCCTCAGGTGCAGTAATGCTGAATGTTTACCAACTAATGGTCAAATCGCCAAGTGACTCTGTTGGATCTTGACACTTGGCCCAGAAATGGCATCTGTCTTTTTAATAAACAGATAAAAAGAAATCATGACCAAGGATTTCATGCTAGCCACTCTTCCTAACACAGATGTTTGACGCAAACTCCAGAGACAAAGACAGTGGAGTCATTATCAGGCCATACGTGAGATGGAAGCATCACATCGTGCATTGACTTATTGCTTGGATGATCTTTGTGTTGATAAACAGAACTTAATGGTTCTCAAACATGAATTTTATATACATTTACTTTGTAGGTGAGAATACACAGACATTACAGGACATGTACTCAATTTTACTCCACTGTCCTTTTTTTTTCCGTACCTATTTAATCTGGGTGTCTTCATCGACAGGGAGCATGGACCTGGGTGACATTACAGAACAAAGAGACAGCAAACTAAGGATTTGCACCCAATCCAGATGGCAGATGCAGCTGGCTAGGCCCCATGCCACCTTCTCATCAGGTGCTAAGATAGATGAAGATGCAGAAGAAAATAAAAATTTCTCATCATCACAAAGCTTGGATGCAGGCAACCTATTGCTAAACTCTGGCAGAAATAGCTATTTAATACCAACCACAAGTCATTGGGGCTAGATGGAAAAACACAACTGTGTCCTCCCTCTTAAAACACAACATTCTTGTCCTCCTGAAGGATGACAAGGAAGCCACATGGCCCTTCCACATATCCTCCCACTGGTCCAGAGGCTCAGGCACAAAAGGAAATAAAAAAAGCCAGGCATCTTGGCTGCTATTACTTTGGGGGACAGATCTTGGGTTGTATGTACTATTCTTCCCTCTTTGTACAAAAATTAAGAGGCAAAACTCCTAGAAAACAACCAGCTGGAAATATGATACAGGGGAACTCAGTACACCATATCACAGAAGTGATGAAGAAAGAGAGATGGAAGCACTTACAACATGCCTGAGATTGTGAGAGTTAGTATGTAAAATGCATGTAAAATTGGCCTGAGTTTTGCATAGAACTGAAGCTTGAGAAACTTCCTGATATGGTTTGGCTGTGTCCCCACCCAAATCTCATCTTGAACTGTAGCTGTCATAATCCCCACATGTCATGGGATTAAATTATGAGGGTGGTTATCTCCATGATGTTCTCATAATAGTGAGTTCTCATGAGGTCTGATGGTTTTATAAGGGGCTTTTCTCCCACCTCGCTCTATACTTCTCCTTGCTATGCCCATGTAAAGAAGAACATGTTTGCTTCCCCTTCTGCCCTGATTGTAAGTTTCCTGAGGCCTCCCCAACCATGCTGTGCTGTGAGTCAATTAAACCTCTTTCCTTTGTAACTTATCCAGTCTTGGGTATGTCTTCATTCATAGTGTGAGAACAGACAAACACCTTACATTTGTTTTATCTGAGTTCCTTTCTTACAAAACCAACCATCAGACTTCCCAGGTGGTATCAAGGAACTGAAACTTACCAGATTACCACATCTGGACAACCGCCTGTTAATCAGTTTCTCCTCCTTACTCCGAACTCCTGTTTTGCCACACATGGCTAAAAGAGATGCCAGACCCTTCATCTGACCACCTGCTGACTACTGACCAGCTCCTAAACCCCTAACTTTAGCTGGTTAGGGAGATGGATTTGAGATCAGTCTCCCATCTCCTAGCTGATATCGCCTGTGTTACAGCTTCCTTGGCAATACTTATTGTTTCAGCGATTGGCTTTCTGTGAGCGAGCAGACGTAGGCCAAACCTCTAGGTATTCTGCAGCACATGCAAAGAAACCCCAAACAAGCATGCAAAGCAAACCTACAGCACCCTAAAACCTTTGGGAATGGGGTACAGAGATGAGGCCACCTCATTCTATGAAGGAAGCTTCCAGGAGCATATCTGTGATCTGTGCATATTGCTCTGCACTCCCCAGCTGTTAAAGTGGAAAACAGGCTCTCACCAGCAACTGAACCCTAAGATAATTAACTATGCTGCTCCGAATCTCTCCTGAGGATGAGAGTCTGTGGAAAGATATTGCAATGCAAGGGAAAGAGAATTACTTCCTGAAGTCTCGAGGAAAGATTTTAGCTCTGAAATTATTTGCTGCAGAAACCAGAAATTTAGGAAATGTTTTGGTTGTTATCAACTGCAAGATGCAAGAATACATTGTCTCATAGTCTTCTCTGATTTATTTCCTAATTTATTATAGTTCACATTTATTTTATGGATTCTGGTAGGAAAAATGGACATATTTTTGTTCCCTTACAGTTTAACAAATGCATGAGCTAGTCACCACATTACTAACTTGTGCTGGTTCCTGTCTCAAGTCCTCACTTCTCCTCCATGGGAGGACTTTTAAGCCACGTGATGAAGAGTAATTCTCTCAGATAATTCACAGTTTTATGAGGGAATATATTTCTAAATGTCTTGGTCTGAGTGTTTAGTCAAAGAGAAACATGAGCATCTATTACTCTCCAACCTCAAGCAGGGTTTGTGGGTGGAGGTGGGGCACACGTTCTCCCCAGTCCGTCTCCAAAAATGAAGAGCTCTGTATAATCCGCACCAAATTGAGGAGAAATGGAGGCCCTATGAAGGCAATGGGACTTTTACTGGGAGAAGCTCAGAAACTGTAAACAGGAGCAGCAAGAGATAACTTCTCTAGCATCTATTTTTTTATTGCTTTGTTCCTCCCCACACGGGAGTAGAAAGATTTGGAGGTCTGCAGATGGGAGTGAACTCAGAAAAGGCAAGAAGCAGGTCCTTTAGTGTGGCCTCTAGTGCTTCAAGCCAACTGTATGGGAGCGCCTGATAGCACACGAGGAAAGAAACCAATCTGCAAAGCAGGGAGGAAGTCCCCATATGCATGCACACCTGTGCATAGAACCTAGCGGGGGTGACTGCAACAATTGACAATTAATCAAGATCTGGTCGTTTACATTCATGTCATCTCCCTAAGACCTGCCTGACATGTACTATTTAGCCCAGAAAGTGATGATATCATTAATACATTTAGACATAGGGTACTTTAAACAAAGTGCTTATCAAAAAATTCTGTGCAAGTGATCTGTCTCTTCTCCTCAGGTCCAAGCTCATCTTTCTACACCTTGAACTGTGATACCGGGGCAAGAAGTCCCCAGATAACATTTTCCAGACCCTTTTGCCTGATTATATTCTGATTAGATTTGTGATTAGCTTCTGATTAGCTTGAGCTATGCAGGTGTTACATGCCACAAAATTGGATTCTGCCAGTGGGAGGCACGAGCAGAAGGCTGAAAGTCAGAGGAAGGAAACAGGGCTTGTTTCCCATCTTCAGCACAAGTCTACATCTCTCAAGAGGTGAGGGAAGACAAGGACTCTATAATCTCCAGCTTCTGGAGCTCCAGTCATGGTACTTGGGAACTCATGAAGTTCCTGCCGTCGACCACATTGGCTTCCCCGTGCCCTGAGCATTTGCCATTAACACCCCTTGGTGGTTCAGGTCCCTCCTGTGTTCAACTTCCTTCTGTTCCCTCAGTTCCCCCAGCCCTAGGGATGGCAGCTGCTTCCCATATTATTGACCTAGGTTATTTCAGTATTCCCTTTTCTCTCTCAGCCTTTCAACGCCAGTGTAACCAATCAATATCCTATATTCACTCTGCTCTGTTTGAAATGCCTATCTTGGCTTGTGTCTTCCTGACTGGACTCTGATGATCTACTATTTTTAAGAAATGTCTTGGCTGGGTGCGGTGGCTCACGCCTGTAATTCCAGCACCTTGTGAGGCCAAGGCAGGCAGATCATGAGGTCAGGAGATCGAGACCAGCCTGGTCAACATAGTGAAACCCCGTCTCTACTAAAATACAAAAAATTAGCTCGGCATGGTGGTATGAGCCTGTAATCCCAGCTACTGGGGAGTCTGAGGCAGGGGAATCACTTGAACCAGGAAGGCAGAGGTTGCAGTGAGCAGACATCTCGCCATTACACTCCAGCTGGTGACAGAGCAAGACTCTGTCTCAAAAAAAAAAAAGAAAGAAAGAAAAGAAAAGAAAAAAAGAAAGAAATGTCTTAAGCCAGACGTGGTGGTGCACGGTTGTAGTTAGTCCCAGCTACTTGGGAGGTTGAGGTGGGAGGATCACTTGAGCCTGGAGGATTGAGGCTGCAGTTAGCCTGAGCAACACAGTGGGCAACAGAGTGAGACCCTGTCTCAAAAAAAAAATCTCATCCTAAAATGTTATGATATTTAAATGAGTTTACATCTGGAAAGTACTTAGAATAGTGTCTGGCATATAGTCAGTTTAAAAAGCCTGAGTCAAGTCACACACAAGTATTCACTATTGTTACTCCCACTCCTATTATGTGTGCAGCTGCTGCTGAGTTACCATCTAGCTTTGCACTATCCAGTCTGGCAGCCACTGGCCACATGGAGCTGCAACATAGCGCCTACAGTTAACAATACTGTATCATATAATTCAATATTTGCCAAGGGGGTAGACCTTGTGTTAAGTGTTCTCATCGCAAAATAATTATAATAATAAGTGACAGTGGAGAAAAACTTTTGGAGCAGGTAAATATGGTTTTGTTTTTTGCTTTTTGTATTATTTTTAATTGATGCATAATGGAGGTGATAGGTTTATAGCATTAATTGTGGTGTCAGTTTTATTGGCATATACTTATCTTCAAATCCATCAATTTGCATACATGTACTGCTTTTTTTATTTTTGAGACAGAGTCTTGCTCTGTCGCCAGGCTGGAGTGCAGTGGCGTGATCTTGGCTCGCTGCAACCTCCGCCTCTCAAGTTCAAGCAGTTCTCCTGCCTCAGCCTCCTGAGTAGCTGGGACTACAGGCGTGTGCCACCATGCCCAGCTAATTTTTGTATTTTTTTAGTAGAGATGGGGTTTCACCATGTTGGCCAGGATGCTCTCGATCTCTTGACCTCGTGATCCGCCCACCTCAGCCTCCCAAAGTGCTCAGATTACAGGCGTGAGCCACTGTGCCCAGCCTGTACTGCTTTTTATAGGTCAATTATACAACAATTAAATAGTTTAAAAATGTTTTAATAAAATACATTTTGATATAAAGTAGTTAAAATAAAATATTCAGTGAGTTGTGCTGGCTATATTTCAAGTGTTCATGCAACCATATATCTCTACTGTATTGGATAATGCCAATACAAAGTGTTTCCACCATCACAGAAAGTTCTGTTGGACAATGCTGACCTAGATCACTGTGTGCTTAAGAATCAACTGGAGAGCTTGTTAAAAATAAAATTCGTATCTCTCTCCAAAAGACACTGATTTAGAAGTTTTGTGCAATTGGGGTTGACAACCAGTCTCTCCCAGACAATGGATGTAGGCGTTTCTAGACCACATGTTAAGGATAACTGAGAGAGACCAGGCACGATGGCTCACGCCTGTAATCCCAGCACTTTGGGAGGCCGAAGCAGGTGGATCACGAGGTCAGGAGTTCAAGACCAGCCTGGCCAACATGGTGAAACCCCGTCTCTACTAAAAGTACAAAAAATTAGCCAGGCTTGGTGGCACGTCTGTAGTCCCAGCTACTCGGAAGGCTGAGGTAGGAGAATTGCTTGACCCCGGGAAGCAGAGGTTGCAGTGAGCCAAGATCATGCCACTGCTCTCCAGCCTGGGCGACAGAGCAAGACTCCATCTCAAAAAAAGAGAAAAACTGAGACAGAAAATGAGTATTTATCTCCTAACATTCCTCCTATAAAAGTCTTTCGGAAAAGTAAATATGTGTATGTGTATGTGTGTGTGGTGTGTGTGCGTGTGTGCATGTGTGTCTGTTGTTGCATTGCATAGACTTACACGAATACTGTGAATTCACAATTAACCAGCAAAACAGAAATCAAAAAGGTAGACATGAACCCAACTCAAAACAAAACGTCATCCAGATACTTAGGAGCCTATGAATTGTGTTAGAGGGACAGCAGGGACCAGGACTTGCCCCTTGCGTCCAGAACTCTGTCACTAGGTAACAGTTGACCAGCTAAGTAGAAAAAAATGAAGAGTAGCCAAATGCTGCCTGGGTTAAAATGGAAAAGTAATCAACTAACTAATTATGTGTTCTTGTTTACTTTCTAATCATAAAGCACGCTGTTTCATTAAATGCTTCCACTTTTGATTATCATAATTAATCTCTATTTTTAAACAAAAATATGTTTACATTTTCTAGCTATTTGGACTTCAAAAGCTTTCCCTAGAAAAACCCAGAAGTGAAACTTAAACAACTCTTTGGTAACAATGAATTCTTGATTGATCAATTAGCTTCGCAAATGCTGAAGTAAATATAATGAAAATTCACAGATGATTAATTACCTGGGTGCGTGGTGGCACTGCTTACTCAACCTCCTCTTACAGAGAAGTTACATGTGGCATGCAGCATGCGTCATCTGCACTGAAAGTATCAATCCCTTCATGCAAAGACACAAATAATGAATGCTACTTGAAGCTCAGAGCTGGGAAAAGCTGTCTCTCTTAATATGTCTGTACACACTTCACTACCATCAAATGAAAGCTTGGTATCCCATCTCCCTTTACGGGGACTGCTAGGTGGGTCGTTTCCATGGCTGAAGCGTTATATATCTATTTTATATATAACTCTGCCTTTTATTTTACATTTAATTATGTCACATGGTTTAAACCTTATACATCTATGATTTTACTGTAGGCCTCTTCAATTTGTTTTCTACAAATAGGTGATTACGAATTTATCCATCCATCCATTCACCCACCCATTGGGTCAAAATTCCTTTTTTACTGTGTGTGGAAGCTACCATTTGGTAACTAATTTCACTAGAATTTCTAAATGCCCCCCATCCTCTGAAGATACTAGACATGTAAACAGAGACAGATGGTATTAATTAAACACAATTATTCATCCCCTTCCTGTTATGACCTTGCTTTCCTGGGTAACTTCCTACCTTTCTGACCTTCAGCTTGGTAATGTAACTTTTTTATGTTTTACTTATTATTATTTTTTTAATGGAGACAGAGTATCTCTCTGTTGCCCAGGCTGAAGTGAAGTGGCATGATCTCGGCTCACTGTAACCTCTGCCTCCTGGGATCAAGTGATTTTCCTGCCTCAGCCTCCAGAGTAGGCGGGATTACAGGTGCCCACCACCATACACGCACCCACCTAATTTTTATATTTTTAGTAGAGATGGGGTTTCACCATGTTGGTCAGGCTGGTCTTGATCTCCTAACCTTGTGATCCACCCTCCTTGGCCTCCCAAAGTGCTGGGATTATAGGCGTGAGCCACTATGCCCAGACCTTTATTTTTTTAATCACTGTAAAAATGTTTTATTCATCCTCTCCCTAAGCTCACTCTTTTTAAAAATTTTATTTCAATCATTTTTGGGAAACAGGTGGTTTTTGTTACATGAATAAATTCTTTAGAGGTGATTTCTAAGATTTTGGTGCACCCGTCTTGGTCACGTAACTTTCTTTTTGTTCTTTTTATTTTTTAGACAGAGTCTTGCTCTTGTCTCCCAGGCTGGAGTGCAATGGCACGAACTCGGCTCACTGCAACCTCCACCTCCCAGGTTCAAGCGATTCTCTTGCCTCAGCCTCCTGAGTAGCTGAGATTACAGGTGCCCGCCAGCACACCTGGCTAATGTTTTTGTATTTTTAGTAGAGACGGGGTTTCGCCAGGTTGGCCAGGCTGATCTCAAACTCCTGACCTCGTGATCCGCCCACCTCAGCCTCCCAAAGTGCTGGGATTACAGGTGTGAGCCACCGTGCCCAGCCGGTCATGTAACTTTCATGGGCCAACTGAATATGATGGATGTGATATAGACGACACTCAAATATGATCTTCAGGTGCACTTCCGTGGTTTGGCTCTCACTACTCCTGCCCCTTTTCTACGAACGGCATGGACCCCACAGGTACTACTCTTCGGCCTGGGTCCCAGAATGAGAAGATATATGGAGCAGACAGGCTACTGCCTCAAGGTGTTGTCCACAACCTGTAGATGACATGGAACCTGGGAAACCACGATCTTATGTTGGGGAGGCCGGCACGATTTGGGGTCAGTGCTTACGCAACACAACGGAGCAAACACACCCTTCTCAAGTTTGCTGTTGTTGATGTAAGACAACATTGGAGCCCCAGCCGCATCTAATGGCAGACGCCCAGATGGGATCGGCCCACCTGGCATGACACCGGAACATAAGGTCAGAGATGGAAGTGTGCTATGCTTATCTAAAAGCCTTCTCGCCAAGAAAACAGATGCGAAATAAAGGGAATTCCCAGCCCATTTTCTCTGCTTTTCAGATAATAACAAAACAAGATGATATCAAAAATAGCAACAACAAAACCCAAAGGTGTTTGATAATTCTGTACCACAGACTGCAAAATGCAAGCTCCCTGTCCTGGAATGGCCAGTTTTCAAGCCCTCTATTTTGTGGTCTGAAGAGAGCTTTGGGGTTGACACAGTAGCCTTGATAACTTGGCCAAAACTGGAGGGAATTTTGATTAAAAAACAAACAAACCCTGGTGCAACAGTTGTATTTTCAAAGTGGAGAAAAGATAGACGAATACGGAAGGACTGTAATGAAGACAGTGAAGTGTGCAGGGAGTGTGTGTGTGAGAGCGGAGTGTGTGTGTACTGTGTGTATGGTGTAAATATGTGCATGTGCTGTGTGTATATATGCATGCACAGGTGTGCATACACCTATGAGTCAGTGTTTAAGTATAAAATAAAGGTCTTCTCTTAGGAAATGCCAAGTTTCTTGTCTTGCTTTTCACTGCAGACATTTTAAGATTTTGGTACATTTTAAGATTTGCTACAGACGGCAAATATTTATTCACAAACCAGCTCTGAAATGAGCACAGTGAGAAAAGACAGGTAAAAGTTTACCCAAGTCTTGAAGTTGAGAGTAAAGTGAGCCTTCCAGGTTAGCCTTCAGAGGACAGGAGGACAATCAGGCCAGAAATGAGGAGAAATAGATCCCCATGCGGTTGAGGATTTGGAATCTCTAGGCTCAGGACTCCTTTCAATTACATATCAGAAAGCTTAATGACATTCTCAGAGGACTGCTCGGGGAAAACTGCTGTTCTTCACATTTAAATGCCAGTGTTATGCAATGATTTTGTTCCAATTTTTCTCTTCTATGAATTTGTATTGCCTAATGACCAGTATATAATGGTTTTTCTAAGTGATTTTTATATATCATGCTGAACTATCTGTAGATCTTTCACTTTTATTATTTTACGGGAGATGTTTTCATATATCCTGAATTAACTTCATTTATTCATTTTATTGAATAGCTGGATCAACAATCACAATTATTAAAACAACAATGGTCTGAATGCCTTCTAGGTGCAATACAGACTTGACACCAAAAGAGAGAACAAGATTCTAACTTAAAATTATAAAAAGGAATCCAACAGAGCTTAGAGACTGGTGGAAGTGATAGAGGTATAGAATTTAGTAACTAATAAGACAAAGGAAATGATAATTGTGATACAGATGAATACAGCATGGAAAGATTACAGCTCCACAGAAATAGAGGTGGACTTCCTGGAGGAGGTGGCACCGAGAGGGGCTGAGGCTGTTTCTGGGAATTGGCAGTCAGGGAGGGGATTTGAATCACATGTAACTGGCTGGGTGCAGTAGCTCACACCTGTAATCCCAACACTTTGGGAGGCCGAGGCAGGTGGATCACACAGGAGTTCAAGACCAGCCTGGCCAACATGGTGAAACCTCATCTCTAACAAAAATTAGTTAGGCGTGGTGGCACATGCCTGTAATCCCCGCTACTTGGGGGCTAAGACAGGAGGATCGCTTGAACCCAAGAGGCAGAGGTTGCAGTGAGCCAAGATTGTGCCACTGCTCTCCAGCCTGGGCGACAAAATATTTTTGTTTTGAAAATAAAAATAAAAAATCCCACCTAACCATGTCAGTAAAGCCACAGAAGCAGTCTGGTGTCTGGAAAAGCAGAGAGCACGGGACAGCGCCGTTTTGCAAAAGAATACATTTTGCATTTCAGCCTGAGAAGTCTTGTGTGATTTTGCAACTAGGCTCAACCACTCTGTGAGGAATTGGCTGTGGATTCTGGAAAAGAAATCAGTTTTTGACAGAGAAAAGGAAATGGAAATTTCTGTTTCTATTCCTGGTCCCATGCATAAGTGGCAGTCACATCAACTCTCTTCCGGGAAAAAAGTCTAACATCCTACCAAGAATGAAAATGAAGAAGGGTAAGTGAACATTTTTGACTAAAAGAACTTGTGGCTGGCACTGAAAACCTCTAAACAGTTAAGTCTAATAATCACTACAGGTGTGTGCATTAGCTTGTTTCCATGCTGCTGATAAACACATACCTGAGGCCAGGCACAGTGGCTCATGCCTGTAATCCCAGCACTTTGGGAGGCCTAGGTGGGTGGATCACTTGAGGTCAGGAGTTCAAGACCAGCCTGGCCAACATGGCGAAACCTGTCTCTAATAAAAATACAAAAATTAAGCGGGTGAGGCGGCACATGCCTGTAGTCCCAACTAGTTAGGAGGTTGAGGCAGGAGAATTGCTTGAACCTGGAAGGTAGAGCCTGCAGTGAACTGAGATAATGCCACCGCACTCCAGCCTGGGCAATAGAGCAAGACTTCATCTCAAAAACAAAAAACAAAAAACAAACCCAAGACTGGGCAATTTATAAAGAAAAGAGGTTTAATGGACTCACAGTTCCACATGACTGGGGAGACCTCACGATCATGGCAGAAGGCGAAAGTTGTATCTTACATGGTGGCAGACCAGAGAGAGAATGAGAACTAAGCGAAAGGGGAAACCCCTTATAAAACCATCAGATATCACGAGACTTATTCATCACCACAAGAACAGCATGGGGGAACTGCCCCATGATCTAGTTATGTCCCACTGGGTCCCTCCCACAACACATGGGAACTTTGGGAGCTACAATTCAATTTGAGATTTGGGTGGGGACACAGCCAAACCATATCAGTGTGGTCATAGAAGTAAATGCTACCATCAAATATTCTGCAAAGAGAAGGTAGGTAGGGTAAAAATTGATCTTTAACAGATAATAATACAGATCAAATCCCATAGAGAGTAGGAAAAAAAGGAAGAGAGGAAGAGGCAGGAAAAGTGTAAATAAGTTAAATATCTTGTGTTATTTAGAGCAGCGAGGTGAACCAATAGAGATTTCTTCTTGACTTTGCTAATTAAAAAATACAGGCTTCACGTGTTTTTGAAAATATAAATAAAAGTGAAAGAACTAGACCAGGCACAGTAGCTCATGCCTATAATCCCAACACTTTGGGACTTTGGGAGGCTGAGGCAGGTAGATCACCTGTTCTCGTGGTAGTGAATAAGTCTCATGAGAGCTGATGGTTTGATAAGGGGAAACCTGTTTTGCTTGGCGTTCATTCTCTCTCTGCCTGCTGCCATCCACGTAAGATGTGACTTGCTCTTCCTTGCCTTCTGCCATGTTTCTGAGGCCTCCCCAGCCATGTGGAACTGTAAGTCCAATTAAAACTCTTTCTCTCGTAAATTGCCCAGTCTCGGGTATGTCTTTATCAGCAGCATTAAACAGAATATTCAGTGTGTCCACACAACAGAAGCTCTGAGGATAAAAACCCGCATTGCCTGCACCTTTTCAGGAAGCACCAACCATGGTCAAGGGGATTTGAGGATTCTCTGCATCCAACGTTTACACCATGCCAACAAATTCACAGAAACCCCATGAGTTTCCAGCATAGTCCGCCTTCTTCTCCAAGAGAAGACAAAGTCTGGATCCGCAGGCTCTATGGTTTGCACAAAGAGCATTAGATGGATCGTCAGGGCCTGGGGTTTTGTTCTCAGCCTCGTCACTAATTAGCTCAGTGACCTTGGCAAATTCCTTAATCTCACTGTACTTTGATTTTTTGTGTGTGTTTGTAAAAATGAGACATTTGGACAAGAAGCTTTCCAGGGGCCCTTATGATCTCATGTTCTGTAACTCCTTCTAGAATCAAAACTTTAGGGGAATAAAAAAAAACCCTCTATGATTATGAGAGCACTCACTCAACAGTTACGCTTTTAACACAGACCATCTGTTACTGTTTCCGCATGTATCATAAACACAACAAAGCCATCAGCTGGGAATCTGTGTTCCCTTCTTGCGGCATGACTGATGATATTCAATCTGCCACCAAAAGCATCAGGAACAAACCATTTTTTTTCTGAGCAAGCCAGCGTGGTGAAACCCACGGGGCTCAGGGCCTGGGTGAGAGAAGGCCAGGAAGAAAAAACAGAGCTGAGAAGTGTAAGTCAACAGCTGGCTCAGAACTGCATTTGGCCACAGTGATCTGATTTCACTGCAGTCCTTACCTGCCAGAGGCAGAAAGGCTGCCATATTAGCAAGAGGGGGCTCTAAGCCCTTCCACGGAGAAGGCGTGACTAGCGGTAGTTAATACAAACATGTGTCTCCAGGCAGTTTCTGCAAATCTTTTGTGGTCTAGGACAGATGAACATGAATGATAGATGAAGGGAAGGGCCTCTTCTGGGAAAGGAGGTGGTCAAGGAGAAGATGGCCTTTATATTTATTGGGCAGATCTGGCTGCTCTGTCCACCTGGGGACAGGTGTGCTAAGCCTGGTCTTGGCCTAAGTCACCAGCACACAGCCCTAGGACCTGATTTTGGAAAACAAAAGATGTAGCGTCTCTCTGAGCATCCATGCCACAGCCCTTCTGAGCGACAGAGATGTGTGCATGACAAGCAGGAATTCTAGCATCCAATATCACACATATGTGCACATGCACACACGTGTGCAATGAACATGCATGGCACACACATCCAGAATCTTCCAGCATCTGATACCACACATATGTGCACATGCACGCAATGAAAACGCATGGCACACACATCCAGAATCTTCCAGCATCCGATACCACACATACGTGCATATGCACACATGTGTGCAATGAAAACGCATGGCACACAAATCCAGAATCTTCTGTGGCTCCCAGGACCCTCAGGCATCTTCCATGGGCAGCTTTCACTCTCCTCCACGCCTACCTGGAGATCAGCTTTGCACTTCTGAGAGCGTCTCAAGATTGAACTGACCCCTTATCAGATTCTATGCAGGTGAATTGGAAGGGAGTGACATTGTTTGCCACTCAATAAAACTCAAGCCAAGTTTATCCCCTGGTTGCTCCTGTTCCTCCTTTCCTCGTCTCTCTTCCTGACAGTGCTTTTGCTGGGTCTCTGCAGTCCATGGCCCCATCCCCTCCTGCCATATGCTTGCTCTTGCCTCCTAAATCCATCTGCCCTCCCCGCTCAAGCCTGTTCATCTTTTCCAAAGATCACACTGATGGAGAATAAAGTGTTCACTGGGATTCTAGGGAAAGGAAGGGTGGCCTCTCGATCTCCTGTCTTTCCTACCATCCATGCAAGTATGTTTTCCAGCCTCCACAAACACCATGCAGCTTCCTACCTCCTTCCCCTGCTGGTCCCTCTGCCTGGCGGTCTCATTCCACCTTTTCTTTCTTTTTTTTCTTTTTTTGAAACAGAATCTCACTCTGTCACACAGGCTGGAGTACAATAGCATCATCTTGGCTCACTGCAACCTCTGACTCCTGCGTTCAAGTGATTCTCCTGCCTCCACCTCGTGGGTAGCTGGGATTACAGGCGTGCACCACCACATCCAGCTAATTTTGTGTTTTTAGTAGAGACACGGTTTCACCATGTTGGCCAGGATGGTCTTGAACTCCTGACCTCAGGTGATCCACCCGCCTCAGCCTCCCAAAGTGCTGGGATTACAGGCATGAGCCACTCCACATGATTTTTATATAACATGCTGAACTATCTTTAGACTTTCTTTCTCTTTTGTTATTTCATTGGAAATATGTTCATATATCCTGAATTAACTTCATTTATTCATTTTATTGAATAGCTATGTTAACGATCTAATTATTAAAACAATGGACTGAATGCCTTCTAGGTATAATACAGACTGAACACAAAAATAGAGGACAAGATTCTCACTTAAAATTCCAAGCTGGGCACAGTGGCTCATACCTGTAATCCCAGCACTTGGGAGGTTGAGGCAGGCGGATCACCTGAGGTTAGGAGTTCAAGACCAGCCTGGCCAACATGGTAAAACCCAGTTACTACTAAAAATACAAAAATCAGCTGAGCGTGGTGGTGCACACCTGCAGACCCAGCTACTCGGGAGGCTGAGGCACGACAATTGCTTGAACCTGGGAGGTGCAGGTTGCAGTGAGCCAAGATCACGCCACTGCACTCCAGCCTGGGCAACAGAACAAGATTCCATCTCAAAAAAACAACAAAATTCTAAAGGAAAAATTCAGTAGAGCTCAGAGACTGGTGGACATGACAGACATACAGAATTTAGTAACTAGTAAAGCAAAGGAAATGATACTTGTGGTGCAGATGAAAGGACTGCAGAGAGACCACAGCTAGGTAGAAATATGTGTTCAACAAATGAATGATTGGATTAATAAGTACTGCTGCTGCCTTCTATAAGATAGCAAACCCCATTCCTTTCCACTGTCTCTCCTCTCCACGCCCCTCAGACCCTCCACCCTGCATTTATCTGGTAGTTACACACGCCTACTTGGAACACTGCTGAGCCGAATGCCAACCACGCTTCTCCCCTTGTCACACTCCCTGAGCCTACTGGACTTGCACCTGGTCTCACCTAGCCTTTTCTGTAGCCGCCCAAGCTTGAGGGTAACATATTAACTTGGGAAATAGAAATATGCCTGGATAATTCTCAACCATGACACTGACATATCCTGTGGCTTTCTGGAAGGAACAAATGACGTCTTTCTCCTCTCACTACCCTCCAGGACAGCTGGCAGAGCATGTGGTTACAAAATGAATGAATGTGAGAAGGGAGAAATTAATTGGCCAGTTCTTACCGATCAAACCTTTTACCTAATCCAAGCAAGAGACTGGGAAAAATAGGCATGAGATCATTTACTGGAGCCCAGAGAATCTTCCAACTTCCTTCTAGGCAAAGGTTTTAATGTCGTCTGGCAGAGGGTTTTTAAAAACATGTGTTGTTCAGAACATCCATCCTTTCTCCCTCCGCCCAGGGAGACATGTGGGAGTATATCCAAATCCTGTTCAGAGAAAGCTGCTTTAAAATCTATATGGCTATTCTGAAGTTTCCTAGTGACTCACTAAGTGAGGAGACATTTTGGAAATCACAATCTCAAGCCATACTGATTTTAGTAACTGCTGCCGGACTTGTGTTTCTTGGGTGATTAATGGCATCCTGGTTAAATCTCACAGTTTATCCAGGACTCTAAGAAACACCATAGTCAAAGCATAGCAGATACTGATGGCTGGAAGTGATGGCACATCAGCCATCCAGAGTTTCTTGGGGAAAGCAATTTCCAGATTAGATCTTGGATCCCAAAGGAAAGAACAAGTAGAAATGATGATATGAAGATAACTGTCTTCTTTAGAAACCAAGGGAAACAGGAAATGTACGGAATTGGTAGAAAATAAGAGAGAAGACGCCTGAGGTAGAAATGACTGATGAGCATTCTCACACGGCATTTCTATTTTTATAACTAGATCAGATCATGCCATGCCCCTGCTTAAAGCCCTCTAAAGGCTTCTCCCTTGAGCTAAGAATAAAATGCTGCTACCACGTCCAGGCAGGGAAGGAATGCATGACCTGGCCCTGTCCTTCTCTTCTCCTCTCACCAGCTCCAGCCTCCCTGGATGGCATCTAGTTCCCAGAGCAGGGACACAGGCTGTCTCCACAGGGACCTTTCATGAGCTGCTTCCTCTGAGATAAGAATTCATCACCCAAACCTGTTCCCCACAGCCCATCGTTCCTGTCACTCACACCTGCAGTGGTCCCCATGCACCACACTTACGACACCGTATACAACTTCCTGCATAAATTTCATCACAGGCTCAGGTATTCTGTTTTTGTTTACTTGGGAGTGAGATGGTTCCATGTCTATCTCCCTACTGCAGCGTGTAAGTGCCATGGAAAAAAGGTTATTCCCTGTACTGATCACCACTGACTTCTCTAAACCTAGAACAGCTCCTGGCAAGGAACTGAAAGCCAGTGAATATTGTTTGATTAAATGCTTGAACTCCATTATCCTACATCCCTCTTGAAGTCTTATATAGTAGTGATGTCTAATCTAATAGGAAAAACAACCACCCTATGACTGAAAATGTTAAAATGCTGGCTAGAAGGACATTCCAAAGTTCTGTAATTCATATATATATATAAAGCTACACAGTAAAATCAAGGTAAGGTGGGCTAAAACAGCAGGGGAAACACAGGCCCTCTCCCAAGGATGTTATGGAGTGAGTGTCTGTGTGCTCCAAATTCCTATATTGAAGTGCTAACCCCCAGTATAATAGTAGTAGCAGGTTGTGCTTTGGGGAGGTGATTAGGTTTTGAGGCGGTGATGTGAATGGGGCCCCCATGATGAAATTAGTATCCTATAAGAAGAAAAGACTGGAGCCCTCTCTCTTGCTGTCATGTGAAGACACAGCCAGAAGGTGGCTGTCTGCAAACCAGGAAGAGAGCCCCCATCAGAAACTGACTATGCTGGTGCCCCGACCTTGAACTTCCTGCCCTCAGAACTGCAAGAAATAAATGTCTGTCGTTTAGGCTGCCTAGTCCATGGTATTTTTGTTATGGTCGCCTGAGCTCAGACACGTCAACTTTGACATCCCTATATGACTGTAAAGGAGCCCCTGTGGTGGCTTCCAGCTCTGAGCAACGGTGACAAGAAATAGAATATCAATGTTGGCCAGGATTACGTTTATCACAGGTGGCTCAGGAGATTCCACCCGGGGTGCTGTGTACTCTGAGTGCAGAGAAACCAAGCATGACCCTGGGAGGCTGTAATTGTTTTC
Organism: Alouatta palliata; assembly: GCA_004027835.1. NCBI lineage: Eukaryota > Metazoa > Chordata > Mammalia > Primates > Atelidae > Alouatta > Alouatta palliata. Next base: position 40,496 of record PVKV010000273.1, read on the forward strand.
TTGCTAGGTCAAACACGGGAAGTCTAGCGACGAAGGATGAAAGCAGTTCTCTTGGAGGTAGGAATCTTGAGTTAGAGCAGAGATGCTGCTGTGGGTGACAGGGAGCATGGGCAGAATGGGAAGAAATGGGGAGCATCCATAGCACAGGCTTGGCAGTCAGAGCTGCTCTGGAAGAAAAGCATCTGCCCAGTCTTGGGCTGATCTCAAGTCACTCCAGTCACTCCTGCAAGTTCCTATTTTCTTCAAGGAACCCTATACACCTGCAGAGGACAATGTGTATACCAACACCCCTCATGCATTCTGAAGTAGGCCCTATGATCTAGAGCAAGCTGCTCAGGAGGCAGGCGAGAGAGTGTAGAAGGGCTATTTCTCTACCTCTTAGATGTCCAGGGCTATTGCAATCAACTTCTCCACTCCAGCTCTGGAATTAAGGGGTTCTACTGCCGATCCCACCAACACATACCAAGGACTGCTCCATCCTCCAAAAAAGTGTGACTCAAGTGCTAATCTTTGTCTGCTACTAACCATGGTAGATTCAGACTGGGAAAGGAAAATAAAATCTCAGGACTCCAAACTCACTATGCCAAAGGGGAAAGTTAAGCTTGGGAATTGAATCATGCAAAAACTTCCCTTCTTTAAATTCCTAAACAGAGAGCTGCAAGATGGAAGGTTACATATATCCCCAAATGGCCTCCTTCATCCTGACAACACAAATTAAAAGCTTACCTTCACAGGTATGGGACAAATTCAAGACTAGAAATTATCCCTCTGTCCACCCAGAGCCAAAGGCATATTCAACTTCTTCCTCTACCGTATGTTTTTCTTATGTAACATGCAGTTGACTGATTGCAAGATGAATCCATGATGGGCTGTTCCTCTGTCCCCTCCCTTCTTACGTATACAACACATGGATCCGCTGAGTGCTAATGAAAGTCTCATGAGAAAGTGATTACTTATCTCACCACCTACCCTCCCTTTCTTTCTCTTTCCTCCTTCCCATCCTGCCACTCTTTCCCTTTCAAATATTGAAGTCCTCAAAATCCTCTTTGGAAAAAGCACAGGTCCCAGATCCTACTGTAATTTTTTCTCTCTTTTTATCCGGGCACATTCTCACCCTTGACAAAATAAACCTCTAAATTGATTGAGACCTGTCTCAGATACTTCTTGGTTTACATGAGCAAACACGACATTCCTCAATTATCTGAATGAGGCAGGTGATAGCTCTCCTCTCCCCATAGGGAAAGCAATGGAGATTTAAAAAAAAGATGAGCCAATTTAAAGAGCCAGTCCATGAGTAGGGAGTGGGGGTGCTATCCAGGGTCCTGTCAGAACCTCAGGGAATGTTCCTAAGAAGCCCAACCTCGAAAGATGCTATCACTGCATCTGATCAAGTCCTTGACCATGAAGCCCACTCAGGAGAAAGTGAAAGATGGAGAGAAACTTGGGTGATGTAGCTTGTTATGTAATTAACAAGCTTCAGTACAAGACTAGTGATGTAGACGCAGGATTGTCCCCTCCATCCCCCTCCAGCTGCATTCTGCTAGCAGAGATTTCCTGGCAGGTGCACAGCCCAGTAGACTCAGGGCAGAGGGAGACGTGTAGTCCCAGGAATGCAATGCCAGCCTCTCCCCAGCTCCTAAGGCACTTCTGTCTCTTTGTATCTTTTGCAAACCAACCATGGAGTGGTGTGTTAGTCTGTTCTCACACTGCTATAAGGACATAACCAAAACTGGGTGAATTATAAAGAAAAAGAGGTTTAATGGACTCACAGTTCCACATGGCTGGGGAGGCCTCACAATCATGGCAAAAGGTGAGGGGAAGCAAAGGCACATCTACACGGCAGAAGACAAGACAGAATGAGAGCCAAGTGTAAAGGGAAACCCCTTACAAAACCATCAGATCTCGTGAGACTTACGCACTATCAGGAGAACAGTATGGGGGAAACTTCCCCCATGATTCAATTACCTCCCACTGGGTCCCTCCCATAACACGTGGGAATTATGGGAGCTACAATTCAAGATGAGAATTTTGGTGGCGACACCATATCGGGTAGTCAGGCTCTGGTGAGGGAAGTCTCACTGCCAAACTGAAACTGATCAAAGCAAGACAGTAATTTTGGCAACTGCAAACCAAGGAGTTTGAATGTATACCTTACAGAAAGGAAGCCATTGGAGACAGAGCCAGGCTGAGCAAGACACTAGATGAGAACACATTTCAGAAAGATTAACTGGATTTCCAGTGACATGCTGGACAGACATGGAGGTCATGGGGCCAGTCAGGAGATTTTTACCAAAAGAGATGGATGACGAGATGGGCCCTGGATGAGGATGGGCTGGAGAAGAGAAGACAGATGGTAGCGATTTACAGTGGCATATCCATCAGGACCCAGTGCCTGCATGTCAAGAAAGGCACTGGGACAGCAATGCCCCAGGTCCTGGCAAGGGCCCTCCACACCCCGTGTTTATGACCTCAATAGGTTCTTATCCTTCACCTGGCTAGCGTCTACCTCTTTAGGCCAATTCCCAGCTGGGCTAGGGTCCACCCCCATGTGCTCCCATAATGCCCTTAGAGGAATAGCACCTACACCCCATCCTGCAGGTTTTTGTTGCTGGCATTGTGTTTTGAAACGAGGTCTTGCTCTGTCCCCTAGGCTGGAGTGTAGTAGCATGATCATAGCTCACTGCATCCTTGACCTCCTAGGCTTAAGAGACCCTCCTGCTTCAGCCTCCTGAATCGCTAGGACTACAGATACATGCCACCATGCCCGGCTAAATTTTTAAATTTTGTTTTTGTAGAGACAGTCTTGCTGTATTGCCCAGGCTGGTCTCAAACTCCTGGCCTCATATGATCCTCCTGCCTCAGCTTCCCAAAGTGCTGCAATGACAGGCATAAGCCACCATCCCCCAGCCCTCTGTTGTGAATTCTTGTATTTGACTCAGCTGTTTTCCCAACCAGATGTTACACTTTAAAGAGCAGTAGTGCCATTTGTCTCAGTCATCACTGAACCCACAGTCTCACGATCCAGAAAGCCTTTCTTCCATGTCAATTTCTCCTACTAAATTTTCCTACATGGTTTTTCTTCTAGGAAGAATCAACTAGCACCTTAGTGGATCAAAAAAAAAAAAAAAAAAAAATAGCCGAGGGGCTGGGCATGGTGGCTCAAACCTGCAGTCTCAGCACTTTGGGAGGGAGAGGTGGGCGGATCACTTGAGGCCAGGAGTTTGAAACCAGCCTGGCCAGCATGGTGAAACCTCATCTCTACTAAAAATGCAAAAATTAGACAGATGTGGTGGTGCACGCCCGTGATCCCAGTTACTCAGGGGGCTGAGACAGAGAATCACTTAACCTGGGAAGTGGAGGTTGCAGTGAGCCAAGACTGTGTCACTGCACTCCAGCCTGGGTGACAGAGCAAGACTCTGTCACAAAAAAAAAAAAAAAAGAAAAGAAAAGAAGAAACAAGGGAAGACTGGCTATGAGTTGATAATTGTTCAAGCTGGGTGTTAGGTGCAGGGAAGTTTGTTATATTTTTCTCTCTACTTTTGTATATGTGTAAATTTTCCGTAATAAAAAGCTGGAAATGAAAGTAAAGTGAAATTGCTAAGAGAGGAATAAAAGTTGGAATTCAGGGTTCCTTGGCTCCTAGGGAATGGTCTAATCCGTAAACGACAGCTCAGCCTTTAGTTACAACAGCCACCCCCGAAAAACAACACAAACAGCTTAATCAACCCGAGAACATAGAAAAGACTGTTTGTGAAATGTAATTGCCATTTTAATGTGTTTTAATTGCATAGAAAAGTTATTTAATGTAGTGTTTCACTTTCCATTTGCCATTTTGGGAAACCGCAGTGCTCAGAAAAGAGGAGGCCAGGTTGGATCGAAAGGAATCTTGGCCCATTTGACAATCATGAAATATTTCCCTTGACAGCAGACCTGGGCCTCAGGCCTGATTCTCCTCATTCTCCCCCTCCACCACTGCCTTCCCTCGATGTACAAGGAGCCAAGTTTGTGCCTGCTTGTCAGACCAGAGAGAGGGAACAATGCCTAGAGTAGTACCTGGGCACAGTTCATCACCAGAATAACTGGGGCACAGCATAAGTGGGCCACTTCCCAGGGGGTGGAGCAGAGAGCCCTGAAAGACACCCCCAGCCTCAATGGCCTCTCATGTTCATCTCTGAAGGGGCCTCCGAGGAGCGAAACAGAAAGAGCTGAGAAGCAAACTTGCCCTCCTGAACATTTTTGCTCATGGTCCAAGCTGACTGAAGTATTTTTTTCAAAGAACATCTCCCCAGAAGGATGGTAGAGAACCTGGAGGTCTTTTATGAGTCAGAGACAGCTAGGCTTTCTTAAGGAGCTGGAAGTCAGTGCTTATCCACCTAGATAGAAGAACAGCTACCCTGGGCTACCTCTCACTGTCATGTGTCATGACCCAGAGAGCAAAGAACGGTAACCTCCATGATGTTCCAAGGCTGCAACCCAGGGTTAGGTGCAGTGGCTCATGCCTGTAATCCCAGCACTTTGGGAGGAGTGAGGCAGGTGGATCACTTGAGGTGAGGAGTTCAAGACCAGCCTGGGCAATATGGTGAAACCCTGTCTCTACTAAAAATACAAAATTCGCTGGGTGTGGTGGCGCACACCTGTAGTACCAGCTACTCAGGAGGCTTAGGCAGGAGAATCGCTTGAACCTGGAAGGTGGAGGTTGCAGTGAGTCAAGATTGCACCACTGCACTCCAGGCTGGTAAACAAGAGTGAAGCTCTGTCTCAAAAAAAAAAAAAAAAAAAAAAAAAAAAAAAAAAAAAAAAAAAAAAAAAAAAAAAAAAAAAAAAAAAAAAAAAAAAAAAAAAAAAAAAAAAAAAAAAAAAAAAAAAAAAAAAAAAAAAAAAAAAAAAAAAAAAAAAAAAAAAAAAAAAAAAAAAAAAAAAAAAAAAGCCAGAACCCAAATTAACCAAATTAGCTGTACATTGACATAGGGTTAGTGTTGAGACTTTACTGCAGATAAAAGGAAAAAATCCTTTTCATCCTGGCAGATGGGACTTGTGTCCTAAGAGTACTGTGGGACATGGTAGTTACTTCCAGAAATGTCTAGCAGAGGCACAACTCCGGGATATGTGACAAGAGAAGGGGCCCCTGGGCAATCCAAGCAACAGTATCAGAGACGTGTGTTGTGGGTGGTATGCAGGACTGCCACGTAAGGTTGTGCAGTGCCCAACTCTACGGGCACCATGGTAGATTTATACATTAATGATGGTGGTTTTCCAGTAGATGGCAGGAAAGGGTCTTGAAAAAGGGTACTTTTGCCTAATTTGTACAAAGTGCTACTCAGGCTGGCAGGGGTGCTAGAGACAGGTCCCATGTCCTAGGATTAGAGTTTAATGGCTGGACGAGGGTCACAGAGATGAAGTCCTAGGGAAATGGACTACGTCTCAACAGGAAGTCAGATTAGGCTGCGCCCCTGCGGGCAAGTCTTCAGGGCTTCCCGCTGCTTTCAGAATAAAATCGTCCAAGGCCACGAGGGCTGCTTGCAGGACCTGCTGCTTTCACGCTCTCCCCTCACCTCATTCTGCCCCTCACCCCCTATCACCCACACTCCAGGCACCCTGGTTTCCTATCTGATCCTTGCCAAATCCAAGCCCATTCCACTTCCCTTTATGTGCACTTGAACCCACCGCTTGAGATGCTCTGCCCTGTCCTACTAAGCTGGGTCAATCTCTCTCTCTCTCTCTTTCCCTGTTTTTTTCTTAGAGACAAGGTCTTCCTCTGTCGCCCAGGCTGGAGTACGGTGGCATGATCATGGCTCACTACGGCCTTGAACTCCTGGGCTCACACGATCCTCCTGCCTTAGCCTCCTGTGTAGCTGGGACTACTTTGCACCACCACATCTGGCTAATTTTTTTTATTTTTTATAGAGATGGGGTCTTATTAGGTTGCCCAGGCTGATCTGGAACTCCTGGCCTCAAGGGATCTGTCTGCCTCGGCCTCCCGAAGTGCTGGGATTACAGGTGTGAGCCACTGCATCCAGCCTCCACTGATCCAACCTCATCTTGCAGGTCTCAGCTCGGAGAGGCCTGCCTTGACCTTCCTCTCCAAACCAACATTCCCTTCCCACCTGGGAAGAGGATGCAATCAATAGAATGAACATGATGAGGACAGACTTTTCATAACAACCTCCTGGATCTTAGGGGAAAAAAAGGCACAGTTTAAGAGAAGGATGCAGAAGAGACATCTGAATGAGAAGAACAGAGAGGAAGCCTGGTAAGCCGACGCTGTCAGGACCTGGCCTGCACCCCTGAGGTCTCCCCACACCTGCTGAAGCCCTTGGCTTCCAGGACCTTGGTCTTGGTGGATTCTGTGTTCTCCTGGTGGTTGTGACCTTGGTCCATGAGTCTGTACTTTGGGGCAGGTTGGAAGAGGCAGGAAATTAGCACCCAGCTGTGACCCATCTGATGGAGGATTTGGGTGGACAAAAAACTCAGCAAATCTATAGACGGGCAGTAGATTCGTGGCTGTCTAGGGCTGGGAGGGTTGGAGGAGCTGAGAAATAATGGCTAAGAAATCTGGGGTTTCTTTCTGAGATAATGAAAACGTTCTAAAATGGATTGTGTTGATGGACACACAATTCTGTGAATATTCTAAAAGCCATTAAATTGTGCATTTCAGGGGCCAGGTGCGGTGGCTCATGTCTGTAATCCCAACACTTTGGGAAGCCTAAGTGGGAGAATCACTTGAAGCCAGGAGTTTGAGACCAACCTGGACAACACAGAAAGACCCCATTTCTACAAAACAATAAAAAACATTAGCCAGACTTGGTGGTGCATGCCTGTAGCCCCAGTTACTGGGGAGGCGGAGGCAGGAGGATTGCCTGAGCCCAGGAGTTCAAGGTTGCAGTTAGCTATGACTGCACCACTGCACCCCAGCTTGAATGACAGAAAGAGACCCTGCCTGAAGAAACAAAACAAAAACTGTCCACTTTAAATGGAGAAATGAATGTGCGCTATATTCCAATAAAGCTAATTAAGAAAAACAAAAGACCCTGTGTCCCCTCCTCTCGTGGGGAAATGTCGAAGGATGGTGCACCCTGTTTCTCAGGGGATCCCAGGCAGAGTGAACCCCAGCTGCCCACAGCAGTGACGCAAACTTATTAAGCCTCCATCTCTCTGTTCCCATGTCTCACCTCCCTTCCCCTGACAGTGCTTTCTGGGATCAGGTCCCAGAGGAGTTGCATGCCCGAATCCTAGGTGCGGGGTCTTTAAGAGCATTTGAAACAAAGATGCAGGCTCTAGTTTGAATCCTAGCTCCTGTGACAAACTTCTGAACTATGTGACTATGGGCAAGGTTAAGGATCAGGAATGCCAAGTGTTTCCCTAGCTAAATAACAGAGATAATTATACACACTTGGTCAACATACTTGTGAGGATTAAATGAGATAGCAAATTATAAATACACAGAACGGGGCTAAGCACGACTATTAACAGAGATAGGGGTTAGCTTGAGTATAGACACTCCTCCACTCACGCTTGGGGTTACATCCCCATACACCCAGCCTAAGCTGAAAATAGCCTCAGTGGAAAATGCATTTCCTGTGCTTAACTCCAGATCAGCCTGGGCTCTGCTACAGGTGCTCAGAACACTTACAGTAGCCGGCTGTGGGGCAAAATCTTCTAACACAGGACCATTTTATAATAAAGCCTTGCAGAACTCATGAAATTTATTGAATGCTGTATTGAAAGTGAAAAACAGACATGGTTGGATGGGTACCCAAAGTACGGATTCTACTGAATGTGTGTTGCTTTCACACCCTTGCAAAGTGGGAAAATTGTAAGTCGAACCATCGTAAGGCAAACAATTCTAAGTCGGAAACTGTTTTTATGGTGGAGGGGCTGGAAAAGAAAGCAGGTGAGAGATTGCACGCAGACACATGGGCATGCACACGCACACACACACAGACATGTGCACATTACACAGACGCGTGCACATGCATACACACAGACGCGTCCACACACATGCCCAGACACGTGCACACGCACACACAGACACGTGCACATCACACACAGACGCGTGCACATGCATACACACAGACGCGTGCACACACACACCGACACGTGTGCACGCACACAGACACGTGCACATCACACAGACGTGTACACACGCCTACAGACACGTGCACACCACACAGAGACACGTGCACACGCACACAGACGCGTGCACACACACAGATGTGTGCACATGCATACACACAGACACGTGCACATCAGGCACATGCACACCACACAGATGTGTGCACACGCATACACAGATGCGTGCACATGTATACACACACAGAGACGTGCACATCACACACAGACGCATGCGTGCACATCACACAGACGCGTGCACATGCATACACGCAGACACATGCACACACAAACACGTGCACACACACATACATGCACACGCACAGGAACGTGTGCAGGGTCCCTTCCTGGGAACTTCTGAAGCTCCAGAACCCGGCAAAAGACTCCAAGCAAACTGCAAAACCAGCGGCCCCACAACGGGGAAGCTCCAGGGTGTGAAGTCTATCACTGGGGAGGGAACAGTTTTCTGGAGAGAAGTGAAGCAGGGAGATGGTAAAACGCTCTCCAGGGTCCTGCTGCCCCCACAGCCGAGGCATGAAGGCTGGGGACTGGGAGCACCTAGGTTCCTCCGAGCTGGTGCAGGCAAGAGCCTGCCATCCTCTCCTACACCCACAATGATAGCAGCTCCAGTAACACACTGAGAGTCTGCTAACCAGCCACGGAGGGGATGTGTGTGTTCACTTCTCTAGTTTTTAACGACAGCTCTAGCTTCCAAGGAGCCAGAAAGGCAGGCAAATGCTCTCACTGTTTAGCCAACGGCATCCAGGTTTCTGTCTCTCAAAAGCCAATTGGAAATTATACAGTGTCACAGATACAAACACAAGACCACAAATTTTTGCATGATGGGATCTGGATGCTGAATGGCTCTAATATCTCCAAGTTGCCAAGGCCTAGATCCAAGATTAGCTGGTTTAACATAATTGCAAGAGACGTGGAAACCTTTTTAAAAATATGCTGATCAATGTCATGCGCTTATGGTGAAGGTTGTGTTTATTTCTTGCCTTGCCTGGAGACCAGGTCTCTGGCTACAAATCCCCCCAGGGAAAGAAACTAAGCAGAGGAAAGGAGAGGTTCACACCAATGAGTGGGGGTGCTGCAGGCCTGCAGGAAGCCCCTCATTCCAGCAGCTCAGCCTCCGTCTCATTACGAAAAGGAAACTCAGCACAATTAGAATGAGGGGGCTTAATTTCTCCGGGGTGGACTAGTGTAGCTTAAAATACTTAATATTTTGTTTTATCTTAATTGACTTGTCTAATAATGCAGAAAATATCCTCCTCGGGCATTGAACAAAGGAGATTATCCTGTCACACAAGCTTAACAAAGCTGGTGAGCGGCATGCTGATCCGAGGCGTAGAGAACCTGAAATCCCCCTGCTTAAAACAATTAGGCTTATTGTTTGAGGGAGAAGCTTCCTTCTCCTTCTTCACCCTGCATGCAACCACCTCCCAGCTCCTTCCCAGCTCAGGGCAAGTGTTCAGTGTTCTAGATCACTCTTTACCTGACAGGTAAATAGGTGATCAGAAGATGCAAATTCCTGCCGCATTAAAGGAACACGGCTCGCAGATTAACCAACACATTGGCGCAGGGCCCAGTGGTGGCCACAGACACAAGCAGGTTTAATTTTCTTGGTGTGCCAAGGCCAGACGAGAAAATTCAGACTCAGCGGGGGTCAAAGGGGGCCCCGGGTCAGTGCTGACCACCAGGCAGCTGTTCCAGCAGAACTATCTCCCAATTATTCTGTACCTGTGACAAGGTTTTCTCCAGAAATCGCCTAGACTGCATCTATAAACACCAAGTGCTTCCCGCATTTTAGCTCAATTTAATTTCCATTGTATATAAAAAAATAAATTGCCAAATAACTTCAGGCTCAAAACTGTATGTCAAGGCAGGGAGGGAGCAGGCTGGAGACTTAGCCGTGGACTTTTTGTTGCATTGAATGTGCCTTTTATTTACTTATTTATTTATTTAGAGTCAGGATTTTTTACTCTGTCATCCAGGCGTACCTCGTGGCTCACTGCAGCCTCGACCTCCTGGGCTCCAGCAATCCTCTTACCTCAGCTTCCAAGTAGCTGGGAGTACAGGTACGTACCACTATGCCCAGCTAAGTTTTAGTCATTTTGTAAATATGGGGTCCCACTATGTTGTCTAGCCTGGTCTGGAACTCCTGGCCTCAAGCGATCATCCCTACCTCGGTCTCCCAAAGCACTGGGATTACAGGCGTGAGCCTCTGCACCTGGCCTGAATGTGCTTTTAAAATCCTCCCTTTGAAATTACAACTGTTGGGCTGGTGCAAAAGTAATTGCGGTTTTGCCATTACTTTCAATGGCAATTACTCTGTCACCAACCTAATAGATGGGAAGAATAAGTTGTAGTGTTCTACAGCACTGGCACATGACTACAGTGAACAATAACATGTTATATAGTCTCCAATAGCTGGAAGAAAAATATTGAATGTACCAGCACAACACAAAGAAATGACAAACGTTTGAGATGACAGATATGCTAATTATCCTGATATGATCCCCATGTGTTGTATGTATTGAAACCTCTCTATACACCCCATACATATGTATAATTGTTATCTGTCAATTAAAACACAAAATTAAATTTAAAAATGTAATATTCCTAAGGCCAGGTAGGGTGGCTCATGCCTGTAGTCCCAGCACTTTGGGAGTCCCGAGGTGGGCAGATCAGCTGAGGTCAGGAGTTTGAGACCAGCCTAATCAACATGGTGAAACCCCATCTCTACTAAAAATACAAAAATAGCCGGGCGTGATGGTGGGTGTCTGTAATTCCAGCTACAAGGGAGGCGGAGGCACAGAATCTCTTGAACCCGGGAGGCGGAGGCTGCAGTGAGCCAAGATTGCACTCTAGCCTGGGCAACAGAGCGAGACTCCATCTCATAATAATAATAATAAAATAAATATTCCTTCTATGCCCCAGCTAGTGTCCTCCTGTTTGTCTGTAAAATTTTATTTTTTATGGATACATAATATTTGCAAATATGTATGGAGTACTGGTGATATTTTGTTACATGCATAGAAGGCGTAACAGTCAGAACTCAACGATCCCACTACTACGGGCTATCTATCCAAAGGAAAAGAAATCCGCGTATCAAAGAAACACTTCTCCCTTGGTTTGGACTCTTGGTTTTGCTGTAGGCAAGAAGCACAGAAAGAAACGAACACAACAGTGCCTGTGGCTTCTGAACCTTAATATGAGGCTTATTAAGGAGCTAAGAGAAATGCTGGTTTGGACAGTCAGGGACATAAGTGCTTGGTGCCACAGAAGCAGAAGTAATTACTTCTTTCTGTTCTCACTTTTCTTACTAAGTTCTCTGAAGGCAGGCACTTATGAAGAGCCTGCCGAGGGCTTGTGTTGAGGGGAAAATAGACTCAAATATTCACATAATTAACAGCAGAATCACAGAGCTGAACAATGCAGAAGGGTGTGGCCTTCCAGATGCACATAATGGGGTGATCTGACTTCTTTGGGAATGCCGGCGAGGCTCTCCAGGAGAGCTGACTTCTGTTTTTTGAGACAGAATCTCACTCTGTCACCCCGGCTGGAGTGCAGTGGCAAGATCATGGCTCACTGCAGCTTTGAACTCTCTGGCTCAAGCAATCCTCCCACCTCAGCCTCGTAAGTAGCTGGGACAAGTGTGTGCCACCCCATATGGCTAATGTTTATATTTTTTGTTGAGATGGGGTCTCACTGTATTGCTCAGGCTGGTCTTCAACTCTTGGTCTCAAGTGATCCTCCCACCTCAGCCTCCCAAGATATTGGAATTACAGCATGAGCCACTGTGCCTGGTCCTAGGAGAGCTGACTTCCGAACAATGAGAAGTAATTCACTGGTGGGAGAGCGAAGAGAAGAGATTAGGCCGGGCACGGTGGTTCATGCCTGTAACTCCAGCAGTTTGGGAGGCCGAGGCGGGCGGATCACGAGGTCAGAAGTTCAAGACCAGACTGGCCAACATGGCGAAACCCCATCTCTACTAAAAAATACAAAAATTAACTGGGCATGGTGGCTCATGCCTGTAATCCCAGCTACTTGGGAGGTTGAGGTAGGAGAATTGCTTGAACCGGGACCCAGGAGAAGGTTGCAGTGAGCCAAGATCAGCTCCATCTCAGTGAGCGAGACTCCATCTCAAAAAAAAAAAAGAGAGAAGAGATGCCAACAGTAGGACTGGCACGTGCAAAGGTCCTGGGACCCAGAGAAGATGTGTCAGGAAGAAGAAGAGGAGGACTACGAGATGGGAGCAAACAAAGTGAGGGGCGAAACTGTTCAAACTGGGGATAAAGAGAAAGAAAAGACCAGAGCACGCTGGGTTCTGTGGATTGAATAAGAGGTTAGAGTTTGAATCCTATAAAGCAAGGAGGGGCCACTGCATAATTCAGTGTATACACAACAGCGCGTGGGGCGTGATCCAATTTGCATTTTGAAGAAAGCCCTGGGATTGCAGTGTGGGACATAAGGGAAGAGAGGACAATGGCATCAGCTCAGGTAGCTGCAGCACAGGTGCATGGAAGCAGACAGATCTGAGAGCTATTCAGGACACAGCTTTGAGAGCTGATGGGCCACAGAGACAGGGCAGAATTCAGGGTATTTTCCGACGCTGCCCTGAATCCACTCGTCTGGCGCAATAAGTAAACTGAAAGAGAGTGAAAAATACCAGACAGCAAATCTGACAAAGGTAATTTGTAAACAGATAAAATACATAAATAAGTAAACTAGATAAATAAATAAGCTATGTAAATAAGTGAACTACGCAAACTATGTAAATAAGTAAACTATATAAAACATGTAAATAAACTATGTAAATAAGTAAATTACCTTTGACTAATTCGCTCTCTGGTACCTGTCACTCTTGTTTAGTTCACTTATTTACGTATTTATATATTTGAATATCTGCTCTAAGTATCTAGAATAAAAGCTCCATGAAGGCAGGAACGTCATCTGTCTCACTAAAACACTGGGTAGAATTACCCCTGGACAATAACCCACTCTCATGAACCCACGAGGCAGACCAGGTGGAAAGAGGAATACGGCTCTGAAATCGTGGCTACATCGAATTTGAGGTACCTCTGACATTCCCAAGAGGGAATTCCCAGTAAGAAACTGAATCTATGGGTCAGGAGCTCAGAAAAGTGATGTAGGCCAGGCACAGTGGCTAATGCCTGTAATTCCAAGACTTTGGGAGGCTGAGGTGGATAGATCACTTGAGATCAGTAGTTCCAGACCAGCGTGGCCAACATGTCAAAATCCCGTCTCTACTAAAAATACAAAAATTAGTGAGGCATGGTGGTGTGCGCCTATAGTCCCAGATACTTGGGAGGTTAAGGCAGAAGAATCGCTTGAACTTGGGAGGCAGAGGTTGCAATGAGCTGAGATCACACCACTGCACTCCAGCCTGGGTGACAGAGTGAGCCCTGTCTCTGAAAAGTGATGAAGATGATGGCTTGTGCACAGAAGTGATCACTGACATGTGATCGTGCAGGGAATTGCCTAGGGAGGAAGCTTAGAGTGAGGAGACAAGGAAGTCTAGGTGTGAGTCGTCCAAGAATTTCAGCATTTAATAGCTGTGGACAGAATGATGGGGAAAAAAGTAGCCCAAGAAGTAAGAAGAATGCTGAAAAACTCCAGATGAGAGTTACACAGTGGATATCAAGGAATTGGGTATTTCAAGGTGGGTGATCAACAGTGCAAGGGGCTGATGACCAGGAAAGGAGACATTTCAACGGCGTGTCACTTAGCAATAGGGTGTGCCCACTGAGACAACGGGGTCTCACTTAGCAATAGGGTGTGCCCACTGAGACAACGGGGTCTCACTTAGCAATAGGGTGTGCCCACTGAGACAACGGCGTCTCACTTAGCAATAGGGTGTGCCCACTGAGAGCCATTTCAAGCACCCCATAGGGCAAGCGGATATCCTGGGGTGAAGGCAGAGGTTGTTTTGGTGACTTAATGCTGTGGAACAGATCACTGTAAACTTAGTTTATTAAAACAATATATTTGCTCACAAATCTACAATTGCGGTCAAGCTCAGTAAGGATGGTTGTCTCTGTTCTATTCAGTCTGAGCTGGGTGACTCCAAGCCTGGGTGCTGGGATCATCTAAGGTATTCTTCACATCTGTGGTTGACACTGGGAAGACTGAAACAGTGAGGCTGAGACAGCAGGAGCTCCTTGGGCATCTCTTTCTGTGTCTATAGTTCCTGTTCACATGGCCTTCCCAGCATGACGGCTTTGAGGAAGCCATCCTTCACACATGTTGGCTCAAGGCTCCCAAGATGCATGGAGGGAGAGAGAGACTGAGACATACACACACCAGGTTGCTTGGCACTTCTCCTTCCTGCCATCACGTGACGAAGGATGTGTCTGACGGATGTGGAAGGATGACTGAAACCCAGGTCAGGCAGCAACACTTCCACCATATTACATTGGCTGAGATAACACAGATTCTCCCAACTCCGATGAATTTGACCCTATCTCTCAGTGGTGGAAGTGTCAACATCACACGTGAAGGATGGGATACACTGATGTGATTCACTTTGGAAAAGAATTTGCTGAAAAACTGAATGGGCAGTGAGGAATGGACACAGTACAGGTTGTGAAATTTGGTCACAAGAGGCAAGAGAGTAGATGCTGGCAAATATGAGATTAATTTGCTTCTTTTTGCCTTGATTTTAATGTAACAGCTTGCGTATGTTGAAAGGCTGGTAAGAAAGACTAATTTGAGAGGGAAAGGTTGAATAAACAAGAGAGTTAAGGTATTATCCATAAACAGTGCAAAGTGCCTGCAATGACATGGGATGGAATTTGAGTGCAGCTGAAGGGACTGGCTTAGGAGGAGGCAGAGCTCCTCTAGTGAAATGGTAGCGAAGAAGGGGAGGGTGGTAATCTTGTCGGTTTTTTGTTGAGACAGAGTCTTGCCCTATTGCCCAGGCTGGAGTGCAGTGGTGTGATCTCGGCTCACTGCAAACTCTCTCTGGGTTTCAAGCAATTCTCCTGCCTTAGCCTCCCAAGTAGCTGGGATTACAGGCATATGCCACCACTCCCAGCTGTTTTTTTGTGTTTTTAGTAGAAATGGCGTTTCACCATGTTAACCAGGCTGGTCTCGAACTCCTGACCTCATGATCCACCTGCGTCAGCCTCCTAAAGTGCTGGGATTACAGGTGTGAGCCACTGTGCCCGGCCAAGAGTGGCAATCTTTCTTAAGTTTGTGTTTGCCACCCTGAAGACAAGCAGATTCCTGAGAGATGGCTCCTGTTTCCTCTGTGCGATGGAAGATGCAGTCATGTGCTGTGAGAAAGAGGGAGAAGAAACACAGATGTTTGGGGGAGTAGCGGAACTGTGTGACACTCCACGTGACCATAAAAATTTCCTTAACCATAGCCACAGAGTGGAGGGCTGGGCTGATCAGAGCCTGTCTGCCCTGCACTCAGGGTCCCTATCAACACTCAGGACATGAGTTTTGGCCAGAGAAGACCCATTTAGGGTTGAGGCCTTGCCATTTGTATACAACAGAAAGACAGAAGTGGGCAGCCATGATGGTGCACACCTCTAATCCCAACACTTTGGGAGGTTATGGCAGGAGGATTGCTTAAAGCCAGAAGTTTGAGACCAGCCTGGGCAACATAGTAAAACCCAATCTCTACACAATTTTTAAAAGTTAGCCAGACATGGTGGCACATGCCTGTAGTCCCAGCTACTTGGAAGGCTGAGGCAGGAGGATCGCTTGAGCTCGGGAGTTTCAGGTTCCAGTGAGCTATGGTCACACCACTGCATTCCAGCATGAATGACAGAAAAAGACCCTGTCTCAAACAATTAAACTAGGCTGGGTCCAGTAACTCACACCTGTAATCCCAGCACTTTGGGAGGCTGAGGTGGGTGAATCATTTGAGGTCAGGACCAGCCTGCCCAACATGGTGAAACCCTGTCTCTACTAAAAATACAAAAATTAGTCGAGCATGGTGGCACGTGCCTGTAATCCCAGCTACTCAGGAGGCTGAGGCAGGAGAATTGCTTGAATCTGGGAGGCAGAAGCTGCAGTGAGTTGAGATCACACCACTGCACTCCAGCCTAAACAATGGAGTGAAAAAAAATTAAACTAAGAAGACAGTGGAACAAGAGCACTGAGCACAGCAATGACTGAAATGATGGTGACCGCCCCATTATTCAATCACCTCCCACTGGGTCCCTCCTGGGACATGTGGGGATTATAGGAACTACAGTGTAAGATGAGATTTGCTGGGGAACACAGCCAACCTAGACTGATACAATAAAGTGGGGGAAGAGAGGACAGAGGTTGAGGGGAGTGGCTCAACTGCAGCACTCACTGTGATGGTCAGAATTGCCTTAATCATTGCCACAGGGTGAAGGGCCACTTGGGGCTGGTGATCAGAGCCCATCTTCCCTGCTGGGAGGGTCCCTAGAGTCTAAACTAGACAAGGGGAAAGTGAGGAAAGGAGAGAGCCCTGGAAGAAACAGTAGCAATTGTGCTGCAGGTTTTGGCACCCGCAAAGGGTACTTGGAGGAGAGCTGGTGACAAGCAAGGAAGGGGCAGGGGTGACGGTCTCAGTTACTGCTTTGCAGGTGACGCCAAGCTCTGGAGGTGTGGCCATAAGACTGGGTGGCTGAGGACAAGTGCAGGAGGCCAACGGAGAGGAGGAAGTTGTGACCTGGAGAGGCCAGTGTGCTGGAAGGAACATCCCTGTGGACACTAAAGTCACTCATGAGGGTGGGAGGTGGAGGATCAAGGACCAGGATGAGGGTCTGCCTCAGCTGACTTCAAAATTATTGTGCAGTCAACAAACAGTGGTCTCCTGAATAAATCAGAGTCTTTACTGAGTGTCTGCTGTTTTCAGAGCCCTCTGCTAAACACTATGAGAGGACAGAAATACACAAAATAGACATTAACAGACATTTAAGATTGTAATAAGGGAGATGGAACAAAGCAGTGCAATGAATTGTCAATAATTGCTCTAGGAAATTCACAGGCAAAAGCAATCAGTTGGGATGGATGAGTGTATTAGTCCATTCTTACGCTGCTATAAAGGACTGCCTGAGACTGGGTAATTTATAAAGGAAAGAGGTTTAATTGACTCACAGCTCCGCATGGCTGGGAAGGCCTCAGGAAACTTACAATGAGTGTGGAGGGGAAAACAAGCATGTCCTTCTTCACATGATGGCAGGAAGAAGTGTCGAGCAAAAACGGGAAAAGCATCTTATAAAACCATCAGATCTCATGAGAACTTACCATCATGAGAACAGCAGCATGAGGGTGACTGCCCCCATTATTCAATCACCTCCCACTGGGTCCCTCCTGGGACACGTGGAGATTATAGGAACTACAATTTAAGATGAGATTTGCTGGGGGACACAGCCAAACTATATCAATGTGTCAGGGTTGGCTTGACAGAGGAAAAATGTGGATTAGAAATGCCTCTGGAGGAGCAGGTAAAATCTGGATAGATGAAGAGAATTTGGGAGTGCATTTCAGGCAGATGGAGGCCAGAGAAAACAGCCTTCTTTGTAAGGCATTCTGAGTGTAAGGAAGCTTTTCCCTGGAATCTTTGGAGTACTCATTATAAAATGATTGCATCATTAATTAAAATGCTGCTATATGTGGTATTTCCTCTCACTGTGATCTGAGCCTACACTTCACTGTACCATGTTCAAGTTATACTGAGTCTCTCCCACTTGCAATAATGTCTATAAATCAACATCACCTGAAATGAGAAATACTTTTTGTAGAGATGGGGGGGTCTCGCTATGTTGTTCAGGCTGGTCTGGAACTCCTAGACTCAAGTGATCTGGTCCTCCCACCTCAGCCTCCCAAAGGGCTGGGATTTGGAAATGTTAATGGTTCATGCAAAATACCAGTAAATGACGACTCCACTCCACTCCCCAACCCTGTCCCAACTGGGGCCTCATTGCAGGTAAGGATATTCATATTTAGTTAAGGGGATGGTGGTCTGAGAACGAAATGCCATTCAATTACATGGCGGTTAACTTGGACATGAGGTATGGAGATTTTTAAAAAATGCTTCACTGTCCTTCTGCCTTCAGATCATCCAAAGAAAATACTTCTGCTTAAAGAGTTGCTATGGAGATTCACAAAATATTCCAATATCCTGCAGGTCATCCTTACAGGTGAGTTGGCACAGTGCAGATTTCAAAGAAAATATCAACAGATGCTTTTAGCATCAAATGTCACAATGTCCTCAAAGGTAGCTTAACTCAGAGCTTCTACATTTTCACAAAACCACAGAATCTCAGAGTTAGGAAGGACCTCAAATGTCATCTATTTCAACCCTATTCATCTCTTTGATGTAGTTATCTGGCTTCTGCAAGAACATTCATCTCCAGGGTTTTCAGAGGCAGCCCAATCACTCTTAATGTGATGCTTCACAAACACACCAAAGGGTCCTCTACTCCCCAGTCTCCAGTCATATTCAGATCTTCTGATTCCAGCCATCTTGACTCTGGGCAAATGTTCATCTCCTCCTTGTACACCTGATTCTCTTCAGTCCTCCCAAACCCGTCAGTCTGACATGTTAAATCCTGGCTCAAAAATCCAAATTCCATTCACTGACTCCAACTATGAGGCTAAACTTTCACCTCCTGTTTCTTTCCGATATTCCCTGTCTCTCTTTTGTCACTGCGTTTTTTTCTTTTGAGACAGAGTCTCGCTCTGTTGTGCAGTGGTGTGATCTCAGCTCACTGCAACCCCTGCAGGGTTCAAGTGATGCTCCTGCCTCAGCCTCCCAAGCAGCTAAGATTACAGATGTGCACCACCAAACCCAGCTAATTTTTGTATTTTTAGTAGAGACGGAGTCTCAACATGTTGCCCCAGCTAGTCTTAAACTCCTGATCTCAAGTGATCCGCCCAACTCAGCCTCCCAAAGTGCTGGGATTACAGGCATGAGCTACTGTGTCCAGCCCCTTTTCTCTCTTTTATATCACAAAAGTAACATATATTCATTGCAGCAAATACAATAAATTGTTAAAATGGAAGTCACCCATTTTCCCGCCTGTAGGAATAACCTCTGCTACCCCACGGCGGTCTTTCATGTCTGAGTTCTCTGCTTGCACAGATAGAAAGCATGATCCCACATGCACGCAGATACACACATTCTTTTTCTATTTTGAAAAACATTCTTTTAAAATCCAATCATGCTGTACTTTCAGTTTCGCAAACTGCCCTTTTCATGGAATAATGGTACATTGTGGATGTTCTTGTTTCTCTAAGTCTCAGCCATCTGTAGGACAAAAAGAGCACCTGGGTTTCCAGTGCTTCCTGTTCCTGCTGGATCCCCCACAGATGGTGTTCCTAAGCCTTCTGGCCTTGTCATTCAATATCAGCAACAACAGCAGGAGTGGGCAGCAGCAGACGTCACTAACCTTGGCAGGGTGCAGGCCCCATGTGCTCCAGGAAAATAGCACACTTCCCCGTGGGCCTCAGTGAATCCACATTTAATGGACTGTCATGGGCTAAATACTGAACCCTGAAACCAGATTCATATGTTGACACCCTAGCCCCCAGTACCCCGGAATGTGACTGTCTTTGGAGAAACAGCCTTTAAGGAGATAATTAAGTTACAATGAGGGTATTAGAGCGGGCCTTAATTCAGTGTGCTCACTGTCCTTAGAAGAGGAGATGGACAGCGACACAGCCAGAGGAAAGACCGTGAGGCCCCAGAGAGAAGAGAGCCATGTACAAGCCAAGGAGAGAGGCCTCAGGAAGAACCACCACTGCTCGCATCTTCCTTTCAGACTTCCAGCCTTCAGAGTCGTGAAAAAATAAATGTTTCTTGTTTAAACCAGTCAATCTATGTTATGGCATGCAGTTTGCACGTGTGTTACGGCAGCATTAGCAGATCAGTGCACATACGGCGAGTTCATTGCAGATACAAATGTCAAATGACTTTGTGTATCTAGTCCCTGCTCCCAGTTAGAGGAGGTGGACCCACATTTCCCTCCCTAGACAAGTTTCCTAACTTTCAGATCATTTTCTTCTTTAGAGAGAGAGATTCAGGGTCTCGCTGTGTCACAGTGGCAGTCATAACTCACTGTAGCCTCAAACTCCTGGGCTCAAGTGAGCCTCCTGCCTCAGCCTCCTGAGTAACAGGGACTACAGGTGCATGCCATCACACCTGGTTATTTAAAAAATGTTTTTTGTAGAGACAGGGTTTTGCTACTTTGCCCAGGCTGGTCTCAAATTCCTGGCTTCAAGCAATCTTCCTGCCTTGGCATCCCAAAGTGTTGGGATGACAACACTGAGTGCCCCCACCTTGCCCCATCCAGCCCAGGTCATTTTCAACTGAGGACATTGAACTCATTCTTTCACAGCTCTTATCCTCTCCCAGGGCAGCTGGGGCTTAGGACAGGAAAGAGGGTGCTGTCTGTTTCTGTAATGCTTTCCTCCTCATCCTCCATCTATCTCCTCCACTCCCCTGAGGTTGGGCCTTGGGGAAGAAGGGCAGGAAGACAGGAAAGCAGAGATTATTTCTGTTACTAGGTGATGTCTGTGCTGAGAGGAGTCTCTGTCCTCATTTTGACTTCCTTTGGTTCAACCTATGGCTAGTGACCTCACCAACGTGTGAGATCCACCAAACAGGTCTCTGTTTCTCTGGGGAGATGCTCCCCTCTAATGCTAAAGATGCCTCCCACCCCCACCAGAGTGAGATAGCCATGTCTCCAACTGGCCCATTGATGGGTCAAGCCAGTACACACTCTGGGGCCTGGCTCCAAGCTGCTGGCCCCTTCCGGCACCTGGGCATTGCCATGATCCCCAGGCCCACCCACTGCAGGGTCCTTCACACTTAAGTCCTGGGAGCTGCTAAAGTTCTCTTCCCTGTGCTACTAAGACAGGGCAACTGAAACAGACTCCCAATATTCTTTGCTTCTCAAGGACATCATTTACATCTGCCCTGGTGGCACCTGCCAGTCACTGGATTTCCAATTTTTATCAATCTCTAGATCAAAATCAGATACTCCTGGTTCCTCTCTTCCCTACTGGACAAAGTAAAAACTTCCTCTTCAAAGTTTCCCTTCTTGTTAAAGAAGAAGAATATATGTTAGAAATAGTAGTTTCTTTTAAAGACTTTCTTCAAAGCCTTCTTGCTTTTTGCTAGTAACCCTTTGTTAAGCCCTATCCTATGTAGCTGTTAGATATAAAGAAATAAGAACATCCTATGTTCTTGTGCTTTAACCAACATATTTATGTGCTAGACATGCTCACAGGCATGTAGTACATTCTATGTCCTTGTACTTTTACCAATATATGTATGCTATTACTTTTACAAGTCCTTTCACAAGCAACTTCCTCTCCCTTCCTTATTTAGACTTCCTTTTTTCTTTGTTCTCCATTGCCTTTACCTGTTTAGAAATATTTAAGTTGTTAGCCAATCAAGTATAGTTTAAATTGTGAAGTCTGACTCCAACCAATGGAGAAAAGACACAGCAGTGAAGACCCAATGCATAAGGAATGCCTGCCTTCCCTTTGTTCATTATCCTTTTGTGGCAAGATGGCTGATGAGCAGTACTCTTTCTGCAGAAAGTAAAATTGCCTTGCTGAGAAAACTTTTTGTCTGAATGCTAATTTTTCATTGCAGTACCTAAAAACAAGCATTCTATCTCTAACACCTACCCTGCAATTCCCTATACAATTGGAAAGAGGATGGGGAGGTAACCATGATATGTAAGAAAAGCATTGTTATGATGTCCAATTCAAGCAGAGGAATGACCAGCCTTTATATGTGACCATCAGGCATTCTCCAGTTACTGGGAATGAGCCAAGGTACAGTGTTCCCCTTCCAGGCCAGGTCAGGAGTTCAGTCATTAGGGGCCTGGCCTCTGGGGATCAGACTTCAGCCCTGTACTTAAACCCAGCTCTGTCACCTGCCAGTCCTGGTCATGCTATCTTAACCTCTTTCTGTATTATCTGTAAAATAAAAATAATTATAATAATAATACCTCACCCCCAGGGTTATTTTGATTAACAATATGTTACTAATGCATAGAAAGAGGTTAGTAGCACAATGCCTGGCATATATTAAGTGTTCAAAAAAGAAAACTGCTATGGTTGTCATTGTTATTATCACAGAATATGGAGTGCAGAGTCTTTGCTTGGCTTCTGATATGGTTTGGCTGTGTCCCCACCCAAATCTCAACTTTTCTTTCTTTCTTCTTTCTTTCTCTTCCTTCCTTCCTTCTCTTTCTCTTTCTTTTTCTTTCTTCTTTCCTGCTTTTTTTTGAGAGATGGAGTCTTGCTCTGTCACCCAGGCTAGAGTGCAGTGGTACAATCTCAGCTCACTGAAACTTTCACCTCCCAGGTTCAAGCAATTCTCCTGCCTCAGTTTCCCAAGTAGCTGGGACTACAGGCATGCACCACCATGCCCAGCTAATTTTTGTATTTTTTTAGTAGAGATAGAGTTTTGCTATATGTTGGCCAGGCCGGTCTTGAACTCCTGACCTCATGTGATCCACCTGTCTCAGTCTCCCAAAGTGCTGGGATTACAGGTGTGAGCCACCATACATGGCCCCAGATCTCACCTTGAATTGTAACAGGTGGAGATAATTGAATCACGGGGGCAGTTACCCCCATATTGTTCTTGTGGTAGTGGTAGTGAATAAGTCTCATGAGGTCTGATGGTTGCACAAATGAGAGTTCCCCTGTACAAGCTCTCTCGCCTGCTACTATATAAGATGTGACTTTGCTCCTCATTTGCCTTTAGCCATGATTTTGAGGCCTCCCCAGCCATGTGGAATGGTGAGTCAAACCTCTTTCCTTTATAAATTGCCCAGTCTCAGGTATGTCTTTATTAGCAGTATGAGTACAGACTAACACACTAACACAGCTTCTCTCTTCTTTATCACAAAGCCGATAGGCGAGGTCTTGTGGCTCGGGCCTGTACTCCCAATACTTTGGGAGGCCAAGGCAGGAGGATTACCTGAGTCCAGGAATTAAAGACTAGACTGGGTAATATACTGAAGCCCAATTTCTACAAAAAAAAAAAAAAAAATACAAAAATTAGCCAGGTGTGCTGGTGCACATCTGTAGTCCCAGCTACTTGGGGCAGGGACTACTCAGAGAGGCTGAGGCAGGAGGATCATTTGAACCCTAGAGGTTGAGGCTGCAGTGAGCTATAATGGCACCATTGCACTCCATCCTGGGTGACAGAACAAGACCCTGTGATACGGTTTGGCTCTGTGACACCACCCAAATCTCATCTCAAATCATAATCCCCAGGTGTCGATGGAGGACCCTGGTGGGAAGTGATTGGATCATGGGGTGGTTTCCCCCATGCAGTTCTTGTGACAGTACGTCTCATAAGATATGATGGTTTTCTAAGAGTTTGACAGTACTTCCTTCACACACATACTCTCTCTCCTGCTGCCATGTGACAAGGTCCAAGTTTGCTTCCCCTTTATCTTCCGCCATGATTGTAAGTTTCCTGAGGCTTCCCCAGCCATGAGGAACTGTGAGTCAATTAAACCTCTTTCCTTTGTAAGTTACCCAGTCTCCGGTATTTCTTTATAGTAGTGTGAAAATGGACTAATATTAAAAAAAAAAAAAAAACAACTTTATAAAAGCTGAGACTTCTTTCTTCTCTGCAGGTAAGTAATCTGAAACATCTATTAATCCCATCAAAAGTAAGATATGTTTATTTATTAGACAGAGAAAGAGAGAATACACACTAGACTTAAATGGAAATACCTGCATTGTTCAGAGAGGACAGGCAAAGCCAGGCAAGGGGATGGGATGACGAGGAGAAGGATGGAGAAGCGGCGGGGAGAGAAGGGAACGAAAGGCATTAATATGGTCTGGCTGCGTCTCCACCCAAGTCTCATCTTGAATTGCAGCTCCCATAATTCCCAGGTGTTGTGGAGGGACCCAGTGGGAGATAACTGAATCATGGGAGCAGTTTGCCCCATGCTGTTCTCATGGTTGATGATTTTATTAAGGCATTTCCCCTTTCACTTGGCTCTCATTCTTTCTTGTCTACCATCATGTAAGACATGCCTTTCGCCTTCCACCATGATTGTGAGGCCTCTCCAGCCACACAGAACTGTGAGTTCACTAAACTTCTTTTTTCTTTATAAATTACCCAGTCTCAGGTATGTCTTTATCAGCAGTATGAGAATGGACTAACATAGAGCAAAACTAATTTCTTTCTCTTTACCAGGGAGCATGATTCTTCAATATGAAGGTATACTGGGGCCCAGTCAAGAACATCTAGATAACTCAGGCAACATCACAGATGCCTGGCAGAACCATGCTGGGCTGAGGAGCCCATGTTTACACTCACTGTCCTGGAGGAAAAACCCAGGAGAGCCTTGAAAGGCACTGGCTGGATCTGAGCATCAGATTGTGAGCTCTTCAAAGAGAAGGTGATGCTTCATTCACCTGTGTGTCCCCAGTCTGGCTGTCTGCTACCTGCCTGAATGTATGCATGAGCTGTAGCATACGTCAAAATTGTTTACTCTGAAAACTGACCACTTTGACTAAAATATTTATTTATTTTAGCTGTGTAATTTATTTGAATACAAGCAGAAATCTAGGGGCTGAGAGGGACCCATCCATAGTATGTGAATTAAAAAATGCTACATGGGGGATCCCCGGGCCCCCAAATCTTCCACAGCCACCCCAAATCTTCTCTGGTCCATCATGATCCCCCAAACTCTCCCTCCAGGTCACTCCTTCAAGACAAGGATCCATGAGAATGTATTTCAAAAGGAAAAGGGAAGAATGACAGAGAACAGCTATACGTCAAACACTCCATTGTCAAACTGCATTCTCACAATGGATCTACAAAAGTGTACTGTCTCTATTTGCCACCTTAACAAACTGAGAGAACTGGAGTAACCTGCTTACTCTCACAGAAGTACTTGGCCAATTTACTTTGGAACCCAAATCCACCTGCCACCAAAGCTTCTCTCTTCTCCTCTACCAGGGAAGAGCCACTCATTAGATGCCTTAATTAGATTATGGTTGAATGAGGATAGTGGCTCCTTACAAGACCATGAGAGTGAGAACTAAAGAAAAGAGCGTTTCCATGGGTGCCACGTCTCGCGCATTCCAGCACAGGATGCATCTCGGGAAGGTGGGTATAAGTGAGAGGCTCCTAGCAGCTCCAAGGGCGGAGGGACAGCCTAAAACAGACACAGAGATCACTGGGCATAAACATTATTTGAAATCATGTTTCTATTTTATTCATATTTTATTTATGAGATGGAGTCTCACTCTGTCACCAGGCTGGAGTGCAGTGGCGTGATCTCAGCTCACTGCAACCTCCGACTCCCAGGTTCAAGTGATTCTCCTGCCTCAGCCTCCCAAGCAGCTGGGACTACAGGCGTGAGCCACCACACCCAGCCTATCTTATTTTATTTTATTTGAGATGGAATCTTGTCATGTTGCCCAGACTAGTTTTGAACTTCTAGGCTCAAGCAATCTTCCCACCTTGGCCTCCCAAAGTGCTGGAATTATGGGCTTGAGCCACTGCTCCTGGCCCAAGCTCATGCTTCCATAAGGACGATTACGGCATGGATTTCTCTAGATCAGTCCTTCTCAAAGTAAGACTCCCAGGCCAGCAGCATCATCACCATCTGGTACTTGCTAGAAATGCATATTCTCAGGCCGGCTCCTGACCTAGTAAATCAGAAGCTCTAGGGTAGGCCTGACCAATCTGTGTTGAACAAACCCCACAGGTCACTCTAATGCTCACTCAAGTTTCAGAACAGTTGGTTTAGATCCAGGTCCTCTTCTGACTGCATCAGGATGGACTGGAGTCTGCTGCTAAGGCCACTTAAGCAAGCTAACCTACACAGGCTGATAAGGGAACCCTGCCTCTCTCCACGGCACAGATAGCAGATTAATTTTCCGGGGTCTGCAGCTGCCTTAAATCTTCCTTGGAACAAGGCAGGGTACAAACACATAAATAATGGTGTGTGCTTCCCTGCCATGATGGCCCTCACTATAAATCATAAGCTGTAAAATGCAACTGGTGGAGAGAAGGCATCGTGCCAGCTTCTTACATTCCTGTCGAGGGAAAAATGAAGGCTACTGGTACCACCCCTCCCACGCCCTCACCACCAGCTACTCAATAGTACCATGAAGACCCAGGGGACATGAGCAGGACAGAGTCCAGAAGGGCAAAATGTTGTCTGTTTTGTTTTTATAAAGAGACAGGATCTGCTGCCCAGGCTGGAGTGCAGTGGTGTGATCATAGCTCACTGCAGCCTCGAACTTCTGGGCTCAGGAGATCCTCCTGCCTCAGCCTCCCAAAGTACTGGGAGTACATGCCACCTTGCCTGGCTAATTTATTTATATTTTGTAGCAATGGGGTCTTACTATGTTGCCTTTGCCCAGAGAACACCAATTAGTCTTGCTATGCTTCCCAGGCTGGCCTCGAACTCCTGACCTCAAGGTATCCTCCTGCCTCAGCCTCCCAAAGTACCATGAGTATAGTACACACACCATCTCACCTGGCTAATTTGTTTATATTCTGTGGAGATGGGGTGTTGCTATGTTGCCCAGGCTGGCCTCAAACTCCTGGCCTCAAGGGATCCTCCTGCCTCAGCCTCCCAAAGTACTGGGAATTCAGGCACATGCCACCCTGCCTGGCTAATTTGTTTCTGTTTCGTAGAGATGGGGTCTTGCTATGTTGCCCAGGCCTCAAGGGACCCTTCTGCCTCAGCCTCCCAAAGAGCCCTTGTCCAGAGAACACCAACTAGTCTTGCGTCACTAGCTAGAGCTGTTCCCCACTGCCTCTGTGTATCCCCACCACACACAACAAACACTTAAGGGGGTCTCTGTAGGGTAAATGCCCCTGACAGGAATAACTCTAGTATATCCTAAGAATAACCCTGTATGGAAGGTGCACCCGAATCTATGTTCAGAGCCAGGATGAAGAAAGAACTAAAAACAGGCACAGAGATCACTGGGGCATGAATACTGTTCCAGATCATGCTTCTATTTTATTTTTATTGTAGAGATGGAGTCTCGCTGTGTTGCCCAGGCTGGTCTTGGACTCCTGGTCTCAAGCAATCCTCCCGCCTTGGCCTCCCAAAGTGCTGGAATTACAGGGTGTGGCCAATGCAGAGATGCATTCCTTATCTATGATGAACATCTGAGCCCCCAGCCATACACGAGGTTGAGGTCATAAATTTGGGGTTAAATGAAGGTTGCCAGGTGGAGGGCATTGAGGGAAGGGTGTTTAGTGAAAATGCTGCATAAGCTAATAAACAAATTAGCCAGGCAAGGTGGCAGGTACTCCTAGTACTTTGGGAGGCTGAGGCAGGAGGTTCCCTTGAGCCCAGAAGTTTGAAGCTGCCGTGAGGTATGATCACACCACTGCACTCCAGCCTGGGCAGCAGACCCATCTCTACAGAATATAAACAACACCGCATGATGTTTGCAGGCGCTGCAGTTTTCATGCCCACCCTCTGCCACTGTACTCTCTCCCTTGCACGTAAGCCTCTAGTAAAACCCCATGTCTCGTTGGCTGGCACTGGGTCTCTCCTTCAGGCTCTTGAGTCTGGGGCTCTTTCTACTGAGGTTATCAGGGATTCAGCACAACAGGCTCACATCACTTGATCTCTCATCCTTAGAACAATCCCGCGTGATAGCTGTTCTTATCCTCTTTTGACAGATTAAGACACAGCTCAGAACAGTTAAGTCACTTACCATGGTGAATATCTGAGGCCAAAGCCTGTTGATCGTATCAATGTGTATTTTGTCTGAATCTCCTGATCATCTCTCAGGTTTCCAGGCCTAATTCTGTCCTCTATAAGAGCAGGGTGTGAATGAGGCATTTTAAGGTGAGAGTCAGGTGTAGGTGTTCAGCTGACCCATGTGAGGGCTCTCAGAGTGTGGCCCTAGAAACACAGTGTCTGCACTACTTGAGAACTTGTTTAAAAGGCAAACCTGGCTGGGTGCAGGGGCTCACACCTGCAATCCCAGCACTTTGGGAGGTTGAGGCAGGTGGATCACTTGAGGCCAGGAGTTAGAGACCAGCCTGGCCAACACAGTGAAACCCCATCTCCACTAAAAATACAAACAATTAGCGGGATGTGGTGTTGCTAATCTATAATCCCGGCTACTCAGCTACTCGGGAGGCTGAGGCACAAGAATTGCTTGAACCCAGGAGGCAGAGGTAACAGTGAGCTAAGATCCTGCCACTGCACTCCAGCCTGGGCGATACAGTGAATCTCTGTCTCGGAAAAAAACAAAAAAAAAGGCAAGCCCTGGGGCCCCACCCAGCCTTCACTTACCTAGTGGGAATATCCGCAGTGGAACTGGGATTGTGCGAGAAGCCCTCCAGACAATCCTGATGCCATTCCCATTTAAGAAACTCCACTCCAGGTTGTGTTTTAATGAGCAAAGGAGTCCTGTTCTCACTGTGCGGAAGGTGATTTTTGTCCCTAAAGTTCCTTGACAATTCCCCACAGCAAAGACTGAAAGGTCTTTGCTGCACTCCAGGCAGGTGGGATGCTTGGTCTTACTGTCTGCTATGAGCCTTCATTAGCTTGCCTGCCCAGACATCCCATAATCTCCACCAAGTCTATCCCTGGGCTCCACCTTGTCTCATTGCTCCTTGGGCGCACTGTCCACGGCTTGCTTCTTTCTTTGGCTTTTTTTTTTTTTTTTGAGACGGAGTTTTGCTCTTGTTACCCAGGCTGGAGTGCAATGGCGCGATCTCGGCTCACCGCAACCTCCGCCTCCTGGGTTCAAGCAATTCTCCTGCCTCAGCCTCCCGAGTAGCTGGGACTACAGGCACGTGCCACCACGCCCAGCTAATTTTTTTTTGTATTTTTAGTACAGACGGGGTTTCACCATGTTGACCAGGATGGTCTCGATCTCTTGACCTCGTGATCCACCCGCCTCGGCCTCCCAAAGTGCTGGGATTACAGGCATGAGCCACCACGCCCGGCCTTGTTCTGTTTTTTTAAGAGATAGGGTCTTGCTCTGTTGCCCTGGCTGGAGTGCAGTCACACAGTCATAGCTCACTGTAGCCTCGGACTTCTGGCTCAAGCGATCCTTCTGCCTCAGTCTCCCAAGTAGCTGGGACTACCAGCATGCACCACCACACCCAGCTAATTTTTTAAATTTGTTGTAGAGACAGGGTCTCTCACTATGTTCCCTAGGCTGGTCTTGAACTCCTGGCCTCAAGTGATCCTCCTGCCTCAGCCTCCTGAATCACTGGAATTAGAGGTGTGAGCTACCAGGTCCAGCTCCAAAACTGGGATCTTAACGGCTGGCCAGATATCTGTGGGGCAATTTTACAACTAGCTCAGTACCTGGACCAGGATGCCATATGGTCCTGGCTTCTCTCATTTCCTGTCCCTGTTACCACTACTATTAGGTCAATGCAAAAGTAATTGTGAGTTTTGTGATTATTTTTACTACTGCTGCAATCCTACAATATTCCTTTTCTGTCTCAGCCTTCTGAGTAGCTGAGACTACAGGTATGCACTACCACATCCGGCTAATTTTAATTTTTAATTTTTTTTTGTAGAGATGGGGTCTCACTATGTTGCCCACACTGATCTCAAACTCCTTAGTTCATGCAATCTTCCTGCCTCAGCCTCCCAAATTGCCAGGATTACAGGTGTGACCCACTGCATCCAGGCTTGACTTGATTCCTCCTGGCGTTAACTCTCAACTATTCCCCGGACCCTGGATGGGCTTTTGGTGCCTGTCTCCACACTTCCGCCTCATCTGCTCTTGTTTCCAGCTTCCAGTTGCTCCTGGTCTTCTCCAATCTCTACCAATTAAGCTGAGGAAGGATTAAGAACAAACCCATGTTCTTCCTCCTCCACCCAACTTAGCAAAACCCTGTGTGGGAAGTAGAAAAGTTCCTTTTCAAAGTTTCCCTTCTTGTTAAAGAATAAGTGTGCTAATAACTCTTTGTGAAGCCCTGTCCTATGCAGCT
Source organism: Alouatta palliata (assembly GCA_004027835.1). Lineage (NCBI taxonomy): Eukaryota > Metazoa > Chordata > Mammalia > Primates > Atelidae > Alouatta > Alouatta palliata. The sequence goes on from PVKV010000273.1 coordinate 70,548, forward strand.
GTGAGACATGCCATGCTTACAGGCACGTAGTACATTCTATGTCCTTGTACTTTAACCAAGCTATCTGTGCTGGACGTGCTCACAGGCATGTCCCAGCTCTCCATTGCTTTTACTTGTTTAGAAAAGTTTTAAGTTGTTAGCCAGTTGGGTTTTAGTTTAGATTGTGAGGTCTGGCTCCAGCCAACGGAGATCATTCACAGCAGTAAGGATGACCCCAAATGCTTAAGGGAGGAATTTGTGTGTTTTCCTTTGTTCTTTGTACTCTCATGGCAAGATGGCTATCCAGGGCACCCTTCCTGCAGTCCAGGAAGTAAAAATTGCGTTGCTGAAAGATCCTTTGTCTCAGTGCTAATTATTCTTTGCAACACCAAACATCTATTTCCAACATCCTGGGAAATACCAAAGAAGGAGAAGTATCACTACCCTGATGGAGACACTTGTCATAGGTCGGGTCCCTGGAAGGAAGCTCTGAAACGGAGATTTGGGTGCACGGAGTGAGGAAAGCAGATTGATCAGAGGAGACACTGAAAAATGATGCAGTTGCATCAGATGCCTCAGCCGGTTCCTCGGGGAGCTCTGACGCAGAGCGGCCGCAGAGATGTCCTGAATCAGGCAGTGGGGCTGGAGCTTCATGCCCCCCGCTGCAAAGTCAGGGGAGGAGGGACATGGGCGGGAACAGCATCATCCCAGGCAGGGCAGCATCCTGTGTCATCTCAACACCCAGGGAGGGACTTGGCTGTGAGCTGCCAACAGGCAACACTCCACCAGCAGGAGCCAGAAATGCCTTATTATTATTAGAGACAGGGTCTTGCTCTGTTGCCCAGGTTGGAGTGCAATGGTACCATTATAGCTCACTGCAGCCTCGACCTCCTGGACTTCAGGAATCCTCCCACCTCAGCCTCCTGAGTGAGTGGGCCTATAGGTGCATATCACCATGCCTGGTTTATTTACTTATTTTTTTATCGACTTATTGTAGAGATGGGATCTCACTATGTTGCCCAGGCTGGTCTTGAACAGCAATCCGCCTGCCTCAGCCTCCCAAAATGCTGAGATTATAGGTGTGAACCCTTGTGCCCAGCCTGAGTACCTTGGTCCTGAAGTGAGGGGGTCTCAGTCTGCTGTTGTGAGAACCAATGAACTATGGTTCACTTGGGAAAGTCTCAACCATCTACAAGTCATGAAAATCTGTCACCGCAAATGAAGTCAAGACCAGGGAGGAAATATATTATTCATTATTATTATTATTATTATTATTATTTTCAGACAGGCTCTTACTCTGTCACCCAGGCTGGAGTACAGTGGTGCAATCTCAGCTCACCGCAACCTCTGCCTCCTGGATTCAAGTGATCCTCCTGAGTAGCTGGGATTACAGGTGGGCACCACCACGCCTGGCTAATCTTGGTAATTTTAGTGGAAATGGGGTTTTGCCATGTTGGCCAAGTTGGTCTCAAACTCTTGACCTCAAGTAATCTGCCTGCCCCAGTCTCCCAAAGTGCTAGGATGATTACAGACATGAGCCACTGTGCCTGGCAGAGGAAATATATCATATGCCCCTTTAGTCCAGTAGCTCTATTGAAATTGGTAGCTGGAGCTTTATTTGTTCGAATAACATAAAATCTGGGTCAGTAAAACACCATTTTGCTCCAATCAGGAAACGTGACCATGAGATTATGAATTCCTTAAGAGGAGGGCACTGCCTCCTTGTATCTGACTGCATAGCCCACATAATTTCTGGTTGACAAAGAAAATATTCATTCATCCAGCCTTCAGACCAGAGGATGGCTAACAACCAAATTTTTCAGATGTCAGAACCCATGGAGGTCTGAGGGCACTACAATGATGACAAATGACAGGGCATGTGTTAGCTCCCTTGCTTCTTAACTGTAGAATAAGAGGTGTTTCTTGAGCAGAAATTCAGGATAGATACAGTGGATATCCTCAAAACCATCTGCACTAAGCTGTGGGAGTGTCTGTGTGGAAGGTGGCCAGGTGATCTCTCAGCGATGCCCCCACAGGTCAAGGACCTGCCGTGAGACACATTCTCAGGATGAAGTCTGAGCCAGGATGGGCAGTCAGAAGCTGGGACAGGCACTCCTGGGGTCGAACTGAAAGCAGAGGCCAAGTAAGACCTAAGACTAGCAAACTAGAAGAGCAAAAACGCCTGACAATGCCTAGTGCAGCAGCTCTCACCTGTAATCCCAGCACTTTGGGAAGCCAAGCAGGGAGCATTGCTTGAGCCCAAGAGTTCAAGACCAGCCTGGACAACAAAGCAAAACCCCATCTTTACAAAAGTTAGCTGAGCATGGTGTTGCATGCCTGTGATTTTAGCTATTTGGGGGGTTGAGGCAGGAGGATCACGTGAGCCCAGGAGGTTGAGGCTGCAGTGAGCCATGATGATGCCACTGCACTCCAGCCTGAGCAACAGAACAAGACCCTATCTTAAAAAGTAAAAAAAAAAAGTCCTGGCCAGGCACGATGGCTCATGCATGTAATCCCAGCACTATGGGAGGCTGAAACAGGTGGATCACCTGAGGTCAGGAGTTCAAGACCAGCTTGACCATCATGGTGAAACCCTGTTTCTACTAAAAAATAAAATAAAATAAAATAGCCTGGCATGCTAGTGCATGCCTGTAATCCCAGCTACTTAGGAGGCTGAGGTAGGAGAACACTTGAACCCAGGAGGTGGAGGTTGCAGTGAGCTAAGACTGCACCACTGCACACCAGCCTGGGCAACAAGAGCTAGACTTTATCTCAGGAAAAAAAAAAAAATCCTGACGCTCGGTTCCCAGTGTATCAGCCTGGGTTCAACCTGAGAAATAAAACCAATAGGACATCCATATATGCAGTCACGCAGCACACAATGAAGTCTGGGTGAATGACAGACTGCATGTAGGACAGCAGGCCCATAAGATTACAACGTAGCTGAGAAACTCCTGTCACCTCATGATGTTGTAGCTGTCACAGCATCATACGGAACAAGGCATTAGTCACATGTCTGTGGCAATGCTGGTGATGCTACTCATCAGCCAGTCATCAAAGTACCACACACACAATTATGCCCAATACATACTTTTTTTTTTTTTTTTTTTTTTTTTTGAGGCAGGGTCTCACTCTGTCACCCAGGCTGGAGTACAGTGGTGCGATCTCAGCTCACCGCAACCTCCGCCTCCCAGGTTCAAGCCATTCTCCTGCCTCAGCCTCCCGAGTAGCTGGGATTACAGGTACATGCCACCACACCCAGCTAAGTTTTGTATTTTTAGTAGAGACAGGGTCTTGCCATGTTGCCCAGGCTGGTCTCAAACTCTGGAGCTCAAGTAATCTGCTGGCCTCAGCCTCTCAAAGTGCTGGGATTACAGGCATGAGCCACTGCACCTGGCCCAGTACATAACACTTGGTAATCATAATAAAAGACCTAATGGTTTCTGTATTTACTATATTATATTTTTATCATTATTTGAGAGTGTGCTCCTTCTACGTATATAAAAAGTAATTGCCTTGGGCAAGTCCTTCAGGAGGGAGTTCAGAAAAAGACATTGTTATATAGGAGACGACAACTCCATGTGTGGTATCGTCCCTGAAGACTTACCAGTGGGACAAGATGAGGGGGTGGAAGATGGTGATATTGACGATCCCGACCCTATGTAGGCCTTGGCTAATTCGTGTGTTTGTGTCTTCATTTTTAATGAGTAAAGAGAAAAAAAATTTTCGTTGGAAAAATGTTAAAGTTATAAAGAAAGATAATATTTTTTTATAGCTGTACAATGTGTTGTAAGCTAAGTGCTTATTATCAGAGTGTCAAAAAGTTTTAGGAAAGAACCTTTATAAAGTTAAAAAGTTACAGTAAGCTAAGGTTAATTTATTACTGAAGAAGGGATTTTAAAAAGAATAAATTAATGCAAGAATTGCTTGAACCCAGGAGGTGGAGGTCGCAGTGAGCTGAGATAATGCCACTGCACTCCAGCCTGGGTGACAGAGCAAGACTTTGTCTCAAAAAAAAAAAAAATAGCGTAGCCTAACCGCACAGTGTTTACAAAGTCTACCTACAGCAGTGTGAAGTAACATTCTAGCCCTTCACATATTTTTTTCTTTTTTAAAGGAGTCTCCCTCCATCGCCGAGGCTGGAGTACAGTGGCACAATCTAGGCTCACTGCAACATCCGTCTCCTGGGTTCAAGCAATTCTCCTGCCTCAGCCTCCCGGGTAGCTGGGATTACAGGAACCTGCCACCACGCCAGGCTGATTTTTGCATTTTTAGTAGAGACGGAATTTGGCCATGTTGGCCAGGCTGGTCTTGAACTCCTGACCTCAGGTGGTCCGTCTGCCTTGGCCTCCCAAAGTGCTGGGATGACAGGTGGAGCCACTCATGTTCTTACCACTCACTCACTGACTCACCCAGAGCAACCTTCAGTGCTGCGAGCTCCCATTCATGGTAAGTGCCTTAGATAGGTGTATGATTTTTTTTTTTGTCTTTTATACCAGGGGTCCTCAATCCCCCAGACCTTGGACCAGTACTGGTCTGTGACCCATTAAGAACCACAGCAGGAGGTGAGCGAGCAGAGCTTCATCTGTATTTACAGGCTCTTCCCGTCACTCGCCTTTAGCCCGAGGTCCGCCTCCTGTCAGATCGGCGGTGCCATTAGATTCTCACGGGAGCAAGAACGCTATTGTGAAGCGCGCACACAAGGGATGGAGGCTGCATGCTCCTTATGAGCATCTGACTAATGCCTGACGACCGACGGTGGAACACTTTCATCCTGACACCTCCCACCCTTCCCTGCAGCCCTGGAAAAACTGGCTTCCACAAAAGCAGTCCCTGGTGCCAAAATGGCTGGGGACTGCTGCTTTATACCACCTTTTCACTGGACCCTTTCTGTGTTTAGATCTGCTTAGGTACACAAGTACTTAGCATTGTGTTACAATTGCCTACAGTATTCAGCACAGTAATGTGCTGTACATGTTCACAGTCTAGGACCTTTACCGTATAGGCTGTGTGTGATAGGCTAGGACATTTAGGGTTGTGTAAGTGCGCCTATAATGTTTGCATAATGACAAAATTGCCTAATGATACATTTCTTAGAATGTATCCCTGTCGGTGGGCACAGTGGCTCACACCCGTAATCCCAGAACTTTGGGAGGCCAAGGTGGGTGGATCACTTAGGATCAGGAGTTTGGGACCAGCCTGGGCAACAGGGTGAAACCTCATGTCTACTAAAAATACAAAAATTCACCGGGTGTGGTGGCAAGTGCCTGTAATCCCAGCTACTCAGGAGGCTGAGGCAGGAGACTTGCTTGAACCGGGGTGGTGGAAGTTGCAGTGAGCCATCATGCCACTGCACTCCAGCCTGGGCAACAGAGTGATACTATGTCCCAAAAAAAAAAAAAAAAAGGAACCTTGTCGTTATGCAATGCATGACCTCCCCCACACACACGTACACCTGTACATGAATGTACACAGACATGACTTATGACTTTTTGCAAGGCTTTGACCTTCTGCAACCGTGGGAGCTGGCTAAGCAGTCTCTAGAACTGACTTTGTCTTTCCGTCTTTCCTTTCCTTGTCTTTCCCTGATGCCGGCACCTGCAGTCCACAGGGCAGACAGCCAGGAAGGGGAGATGACGGCTATAACCTGAGGAAGCAAGAACAGGCTGAAAACCACAAACTCGAGCTGGAGCCCAGGAGGACGAATGAAACTTGTCAAAGTGCCCCATGGCCTCTGCCCTTGGGTTTTGTGTCGTGCAGAAGGCAGGCTCCTTCCCGGTGGGGCCAGACACACGCACCAGGTCCAGGTGTGGGAGAACCCGGAGGCGCTCCAGGGGCAGGCACAGCCGACAAGGGGAGGCAGCAGTTGAGTGGTGCAGTGGGTGAGCTACAGAGCGGCTGCTTCCTGCGCTGCACTTCCAAACCTCCCATAGGAATCCCTTCTGCAGTCCCCACTACTGGGAAACACACAAGGAAGGAAATTCTGGGAAGTGTCATTCAGCCAGGCTACCCACCGTACACAGCTTTTATCCTTTTTTTGAGACAGGGTCTCGCTCTGTCACCCAGGCTGGAGTGCAGTAGCGTGATCTCCACTCACTGCAACCTCCACCTCCCAAGTTCAAGCGATTCTCCTGCCTCAGCCTCCTGAGTAGTTGGGATTACAGGTATGCACTACCACCACTAGCTAATAAAAAAAAATTATATATATATAAAAATTATATAGATATAGATATATATAATTTTTTTTCTTTTTTGTAGATATGAGGTTTCACCATGTTGGCCAGGATGGTCTTGAACTCCTGACCTCAAGTGATCTGCCCACCTAGGTTAGTAGGCCTCCCAAAGTACAGGGATTATAGGCATGAGCCACTTTGCCTGGCCCACACCCAGCTTTCATCTAAGGCCAATCTTTCCAGAGGACTTGTCAAGTGGCATTTTGTAAGGGATTCCAAGCTTCCTCCTGAGAAAATCCACCAGTTTGGTGCAAAGCCAGGGACCAGACTCAGAAAAGCAGTGTCAGCCCGCGCAGGACACAGTCTGTTTGTCTTATTATGGTCACAGGCTGACGGCAGAGGTCCCCTCCCTCTGTAGCTCTGTGCTGCCTCGGCTGTCATGAAAGGGCTCATTCAGGAAAATCTCTAGTGGGTTTGAAAGCACAGGGCCTCAGTGGGGTTGGCAGCAGCCACTTTGGCAATGATGAGAGACAAAGTCTTCTGACTTCAGAAATCAGTGGCTTTAGCTAGGCATGGTGGTTCATGCCTGTAATCCCAGTGCTTTGGGAGGCTAAAGTGGATGGATCACCTGAGGTCAGGAGTTGACCAGCCTGGCCAACATGGTGAAACCCTGTCTCTACTAAAAATATAAAAATTCGACAGGTGTGGTGGTGGGCGACTGTAATCTCAGCTACTCAGGAGGCTGAAGCAGGAGAATCACTTGAACCCAGGAGGCAGAGGTTGCAGTGAGCTCAGATCACTAAACTCCAGCCTGGGTGACATGATCGACAGAGCTAGACTCCATAAAAATAAAAATAAAAAATGAGTGGCTTCGCTGGTCAGTAATGTGTCACCAAGGCACCATGCACCGCACTGGCTGTTCAGAGAATCACAAGAGATGCCACGCGTGAGTAGGACAGGAAAATGGAGGCTATCAAGCTGGCGGCCAAGGGGACTGACTGCAGGGACCCTGCCCAGGAGAGGCATGGCCAGGACTGTGTTAGAGTCCTCAGAAGTGTTTAGCCAGGTGTGGTGGGGCACACCTGTAATTCTAGCTACTTGGAAGGCTGACACAGGAGAACTGCTTGAACTCAGGAGGTGGAGGTTGAAGTGAGCTGAGATCATGCCACTGCACTCCAGCCTGGGTGACAGAGAGAGACTCCATCTCAAAAAAAAAAAAAAAAAAAGACTCATCACAGGGGGGTCTCCAAGAGCCATGGACCCGTGACTGTTACTATGGACCTCGTTTTAACCTCAGCCCAACTGGTGTTAGTGTGGCCCTGAAAACAAGCATCAAATATTGAGAGTCCATCAATATTTGTGGACAGAAAGGTGGCAAAATCATATTCTCAAAGGATAGAGCTGCTCTGTTGAGACTGGGTTTACTACAGAGGCTGTTTGCACATATTCCAAAGGAGTAAGAAGATGTCCCTGGCCACGGTCACAGAACATTTGCCACCATTTCACAGGAGCAGCTCTGCTGTGGTGTTTGCATTAGAAGGTTTCCTAGAAAAATAGCTGGAGTGGCCCCAAAGTGGACCCATTGCCTAAGAATATCAGTGCTATCTTTGACTCAGACACCATCAGCTGGTCCTCAAGACCCAGCCCATTCAAGTGCAATTTCCTTATGTCTGAGGAGGAATGAGCTTGATGACATCTTTGCAAACATGATGTTGGATTGTACAATCTCTGGGCATTTCCACAGAGGTTTAAACATATTTCTATATGCAAATGAAATGTGTTATAGCACAAGAAAAAAAAAGTCATTCTCTAAGACTGAATTAGAGAAACTTGTCTCTAACTGACCAGTTGAAAATAAAAGGTCTATGCTGTTTATCGCCCACAAATTATCTTGCCTGAATCAATTAACTACCCAAGTGTCATCTGAACCATGCTGAGCTGTAATCAAGGACGCTGTCTCCACCTGCCATGGCCTCTTTTCTGCAGCTTATTCCAGGAATATGTTAAGACAGAATTTACCTGAAACCATATGTGCTGAGCACCAGTGCAAAACTGAGTGGGGGAAAAAATTAACTTTTTGCCTTTTCTTTACTTGCAACAATTTTTTTTAAACTCAGGTTCAGAGATGGAGTCAGTCATGCATACAGTCATGAACTGAGCAAAGCCCTTTTTATAAAGCTACAGATTCTGAATCCACTGCAGAAGACAATTTCTGGTCTATTTTAAGGTTATGGTTGTTAGTGAGTTCTTCCAAAATCCATCTAATTAGGGCAGGCAATACTGAGGAGGTGGGAGCAGTGAAGGCTTGTCTGATGGTGACAGTCACTATTTCACAAAACTGCGGAAGTGCAAGTGGTTTGGTCTCTGAGATATTTCCACAGTATCATTTCTCCTTCTGTGTCAGGCAGTGATTGTAGTTATGGCCCCCCGAACCAATCTGAGCTAGTTTCAGAGAAAAGGGATTTATTAAAAGAGGGTTCCTAAATCCAGCTGCCACTTTGTCCACACAGGTAATGGGATGCTGCCTCTAAGACTGGGGCCACTTTTGCCTTTCAAAGTTAAATGTCTCTCCTTCTTGTCATCGGGATGGGTTTTGCACGATACATTCTCATCCTCCTCCCACCCCTATCTTCCCAGACAAAACCACCCTGCCTGTGGGTCTGACTGGAGAAGCTTGGCTCCCAGGACAAGGTCTAGCTACAAGGGAGGTAGTGAAGGTGGTTTCTACTTTGACCTTGGAAAGGCAGGACGCAGGCTGGGTGCGGTGACTCGCCCTTGATACCCCAGCACTTTGGGAGGCTGAGGTGGGAGGATGGCTTGAGCCCAGGAGTTTGAGACTAGCTTTGGCAACAGAGGGAGATGCCATCGCTATAGAAAAAATGTAAAAATTAGTCGGGCATGTTGGGGCATGCCTGTGGTTCCAGCTACTTGGGAGGCTGAGATGGGAGGACTGCTTGAACCTGTGAGTTCCAGGCTGCAGTGAGCCATGATCGTGCCACACTGCACTCTAGCTTGGGCAACAGAGTAAGATATTATCTCCGAGCAAAAAAACAAACAAAGAAACAAAGGCAGGGCTCAGAGGGTGTAAACTCCTCCAAACATAAGCAGAGTGATCACAGGATCACAGGTGTGCCACAGCCACCGGGAAGGATAGATGTCCCCACAGCCAGCGTGCCTTTATTCCAGTTCTTACCGTCTATGTTTAGAAGAGACATAAACATAAGCTACGGATTTATTTAAAACTCCAGGGTCCAGAATATATATCAGAGATGGGATAATTTTAGCTCTAAATCCTACATACTCTAAATGTTCACAGCCACGTACAGGGTAGACACAGTAAATGTCTTGGTAAATTGTCTCCATACTATTCTTAATAAAGAAAGAACTCTTTTTATTGTATCCAGTTTAACGTGTCTTTATGGTCAGAAATTAAACCAGTTCACTTTGGCAAGATTTGCAGAAATGGGGTTTCAAACCCCATAGGTTTTCCTAACAAGGTCCGAAAAGACGTTTGGAAGGGTGGACTCAGGCACCAGGGGTACCAGTCCTACATGTGGCAGTCTTTTAATCTCCAACACAAAATAAAACACACCAGTTATTTTCAAACTTTTTTTTTTTTTTTTTAATACAGGATCTTGCCCTGTTGCCCAGGTTGGAGTGCAGTGGTGCGATCATAGCTCACTGCAGCCTCAAACATCTGGGCTCCAGTGATCCTTCTGAGTAGCTGAGACTACAGGTGTGAGTCCCTATGTCTACCTCTAGGCAGCAGCAGTACTGACTTCCATGCTATTTGATCACTGAAAACCACACATCTTTCCATTTAATTGTCCTCTGTGTAGTTTGCACCTCCCCACCCACTCAAGACAGCCAGCTGGAGGGATAGAGTAACCTCAGACCTATCAGGGACACTTTGGCCTTCTACTGCTAGTAGCTTGTCTTTGCACTCTCACAGCTAACATGGAAAACACCAACCTCCGTGGCACAATCGTGGCTCACTGCAGACTTGAACTCCCGGATGTTCCCAGGAGTTCCCACTCATGATCCCATTATTCTCTTCCACTGGGCATGGAAGCGTGTCAGTCAAGAGAATCATTGGCTCCCACTCAACACAACCCACCAAGCAAAAAGAACCAGCTAAGAAGATAAAAGAGAATAATGATGGTGGTTGATGATAATGATGATAATTAATTATTATAACTAGTAGGAATAGTAGGACTATCACTAAAACTTACATAGTAATGCTTACTAGGAATTACTTTACATATATCCCAAGCACTTTGTGGACTAAAGTTGTCAGGAAAAACTGTCCAAAGTTAGGAATGGGTAGGAGATTCCTGTGTGTCTTTTAAGTGAGTTACTGGGTATCATCTAGCGACTCACTGGGAATATCTGTTTCTATAGAGTATGCACTTTTGATTAACTTTCTGTTGAGAAGGTTACTTTTGCAACTTTGTAGCTAACTCCTCTGGCTACCACAGCAAATGACTACAAACAAAATGGCTTAAAGCAGGGGCCGGCAGCCCAGGGCCTGAGATGGGTACTGGTCTGTAGCCTGTTAGGGACCTGGCCACATAGCCGGAGGTGAGTGGTGGGCCAGCGAAGCTTCATCTGCATGTACAGCTGCTCCCCACCACTCCCATGACTGAGCACCACCTGCTGTCAGATCAGCGGCAGCATTAGATTCTCGTAGAAGCACAAACTCTACTGTGAATTGCGCATGGACGGGATCTAGGTTGCGTGCTCCTTATGAGAATCTAACCCCTGATGACCTGTCACTGTCTCCCATCACCCCCAGGTGGAACCATCTAGTTGCAGGAAAACAAGCTCAGGGCTCCCACTGATCTACATTACAGCGAGTTGTATAATTATTTAATCACATATTGCAATGCAATAGTAATAGAAACAAAGCATACAATCAATGGAATGTGCTTGAATCATCCTGAAGTCATCCCCATCCTTGTTCCATGGTAAAACTGTCTTCCATGAAGCCAGTCCCTGGTGCCAAAATGGTTGGGGACCACTGACTTAAAGCAACAATTGATTCTCTCACACTCTGGAAGCAAGAAGTCTGAAATCAGTTTCAGACTGATTTTGTGTAAAAATCAAGGTGCCAGCAGGACCTTGTTCCCTGTAAATGCTCCCAGAGAGAAGCTATTCCTTATCCTTCCAGCGTCTGATGGCTGCCAGAGAGAAGCTATTCCTCACCCTTCCAGCGTCTGATGGCTGCCAGCGTTCCTTGGCTTTGGCTGCACCCCTCCAGTCTCCGCCTCTGTGGTCACACCACGTTTTAATCTCCGGTCTGGGTCAAATTTTCCTTTGCCTCTCCCTTTCTAGGGCCACCTGGAAAATCCAGTATAATCTCCCCATCTGGAGACTGCTGTGGAGTGAATGAATCACAACTGTAAAGTCATCTTTTTGCCATAGGAGGTGACATTCGCAGGTTCTAGGATTGGAATGTGGGTATCTTGGGTGGAAGGCATTTTTCAGCCCATCTCTGTAAGGATAGCTGCAAAGTTGTAGGAAACTAAGAGCACCACAAATGACTCCTGTAATGATTTTTTTCTGGTGGAGAATATACACCTCTGTAAGTTAAATTCTCATTTGAACTGGACTTAACACCTTATTGATTCTCCCATGAATTAATAAGTTGAATGAAATATGTTCCTTGTTTTCATTTTATATGGAGACATAATTTTATCTTTTTGGATGTTACACGTTACTGAGAGTAACTCGTTCATGCTCACAACAAGCCTGTGACACAGTGTCAGGGGCATTCAAACTACAGCGACTCCATCTTGAACAGGGGTTGGGTGAGATAAGGCTGACACCTGCTGGGCTGCACTCCCAGGAGGTCAGGCATTCTTAGTCACAGGATCAGAGAGGAGGTCAGCACAACATGCAGGACACAAAGATCTTGCTGATAAAACAGGCTGGCCCAACTCCACAAAAACCAAGAGTGAAAGTGACCTTTATTTGTCCTCACAGTTCATTATACGCTAAATATAACGTATTAGCATGCCAAAGACACTCCCACCAGCACCATGACAGTTTACAAATGCCATGGCAACACCCAGAAGTTACCCTACGTGGTTGAAAGAAGGGAGAAACCCTCAGTTTCAGGAATTGCCCGCCCCTTTCCCGGAAAACTGATAAATAATCCACCCCTTGTTTAGCATATAATCGAGAATTAACTATAAGTATCCTTAGTCTAGCAGCCCAAGCTGCTATTCTGTCTATGGAGTAAAAGCCATCCTCATTCCTCTACTTTCTCAATAAACTTGCCTTCTCTTTACTATATGGACTCGCACTGAATTCTTTCTTGTGTGAGATACGGGAAGCCTCTCTTGGGACCTGAACTGGTAACAATAAGCACTGATATTTGTACCCATTTTACAGATTATAAAATTGAGTCCCTGACAGGTTAGGAGACTTGTCCAAGGTATAAGGCAAAACTAAAAGCCTAAGCCACCCAACTGTCTGAATGGACCCCCTCTGGGCCAAAAGGACCTCAGAGAACCTAAGAAATTGAATTCCTGGCCATGACAGGAAGAAAGCTTGGATAAGCCTCATTATGCCTCATCCCTTTTGGTGTTTAGGCATGAATGACGAGCATTAACATTAAAATAGAGACAGTAAGACTGAAGAAACAGATGCACTGTGGCAATAAGATACCAATTGCAACCTGACTCTGGTATAGCGTCACATGCCAGACCCTGAAGGAAATCCAAATATTTTACCCCAAAATATATTGCACTGACATATTTTGAAATGGCTCTGCAAAGCTGTCTTTTCTGAGGAAAATATGCACCTGCAGAGAATGTCCATTAATGCAACCAGAACGTTATGGGATCTAGAAGAGATTAGCTAAGAGTCTGACACCTTTGAAGGACCAAAAGAGGTATTTACCATCTATTCTCTCTGAAGCCTGCTACCTGGAGGCTTCATCTACATAACAAGAACCCTGGTCTCCACAGCTCCCCTTTTCTTAAGTAGTTTTTTCTACCGACTTCAAGTCTTTAGACAAAGCTTACCTCTTTTAACCAACTGTCAGTCAGAAAGTCTTTGAATTCACCAATGGCCTTGTACCAGCCCCAACTGGCACTTCAAGATATCCTGCCTCTTTATGCTGAGCCAATATACACTTTCCATGTACTGAATTATGATTTTATCTACAATTCTTGTCTCATAAAATGTATAAAACCAACCTGTATCCTGACCACCTCGAGCACACTTTCTTGTGACCTCTTGTTCTGCAGGCCATGGTTACTCACATTGGCTCACAAGAAATCTCTCTAAAGACTTCACATAGTTTGAGTTTTTGGGGGCTAGTGTTTGTTTTTGTTTTTTTTTCAACAAAGGCCACAAGGACCTACAGCTAAAAAGGGTGGTTTAGACTGAGGGTCCACTGTGTAACACTGGTATAATATGATATCTAGACTAAATGACTTTTAATGTCTCCTTAAGCTAACTTTGTCATTTGCTTCAGAAGCTCAGTAAACATCTTCCACAATAACCATTATGAACTAAATGTTTGTGTCCCCTCAAAATCCTCATGTTGAAACCCTAACCTCCAATGTCATTCCCTCAATGGTATTAGGAGGTGGAGCCTTTGGGGAGGATGAGGTCATGAGGATGGAGTTCTCATGAATGGGATCAGTGGCTTATTAAAGGGACCCTGAAGGCCGGGTATGGTGGCTCACGCCTGTAATCCCAGCACTTTGGGAGGCTGAGGCAGGCAGATCACCTGAGGTCAAGAGTTCGAGACCAGCCTCACCAATGTGGAGAAACCTCATCTCTACTAAAAATACAAAATTGCCTGGTGTGGTGTCACATGTGTGTAATTCCAGCTACTCGGGAGGCTGAGGCAGGAGAAGCGCTTGAACCTGGCTGGCAGAGGTTGTGGTGAGCCAAGATCGCAGCATTGCACTCCAGCCTGGGCAACAAGAGGGAAACTCTGTCGCAAAAAAAAAGGGACCCTAGAGAGCTCTCTTGTCTCTTCCGCCATGTGATGACACAGGGAGAAGGGTCCATGTTTTAACTGGGAAATGGGCCCTTGCCAGATGTGGAATCTGCTGGCACCTTGATGTTGGACTTCCCAGCCTCCAGAACTGTGGGAAATAAATTTCTGTTGTTTATAAGCCACCTAGTCTATACTATTTTGTTATAGCAGCCCAAAACGACTAAGATCACAACCTACACGAAAAAAAAAAAAAGACAGACAGACACAGATCAGGCCTTCTGAGGGCAGACATGATGATGCACTTCCTTAGGGAGATTTGAGTTATTTTTCTCTCAATTCAGAACACAATCATGAAATGCAAATATTAGGATTAAGCCAATACACATATGCAAACTGAAAAACAAATATCTCTGGTGGGAAAAAAAATGATGTTGGTTGTTTATAATCCCTGACTGCAAAGGATGGATCACTAGAATGCTCTTGTTTGCTAAAAGAGATCCTGAGCTTGAGAATTCAGACTGAGAAAGTTAAGAGATAACCTGCTTAGCAGGAAAAAAAAAAAAAGAAGAGTAAGATATAGGACAAGGAGGAGGAGGGGATAACCAACAGCCCATGAGGACTCTGGAAGGCAGAATTAGGTCTGTGACTGCAATTTCATTAAGTTTTAAAGAGGCTTGTGACAGAGACTTCTCTAGGACCTCGTGCGTTAATTGTCTGTAGAATTTATTTTACACAAAATATGCTTTGTAGAGCCAAATACATCTTTGTTTTTTAGGAAAAAAGTGCTGAGTTCCCCCAGGTGTGGTGGTTCCTGCCTGTAATCTTGACTCTTTGGGAGGCTGAAGTACAGTAGTTCAGAGACCTGCCTGGGCAACATGGGGAAACACTTTCTCTATGGAAAGTACAAAAATTAGCTGGGTGTGATGGCACCTGCCTAGAGTCCCAGTCACTTGGGAGGCTTGAGCATGCGAGGTTGAGGTTGCAGTCACTGAGATCACATCGCTGCACCCCAGCCTGGCCAACAGAGTGAGACCCTGTTTCAGAAAAAACCCAGAAAACAGAAAAAAATGCTGAGCTCTACTCTTGGAAGAATGCAGGCTAAGAAGAAAGGATATCCGCAGGGCTGCCATCACATTTGGGTCACATGCAATTCCATTTTAAAACTACATGTGTACTTTTCAAAATGTGCCGAGGATTAACTGTGGTTTGGGGAATCAGACTGGCAGGATTTCAGTATACTGCTGCATTTCAAATGTAATGAACTTGCCATGCTTCTTTGAGATGGAGTCTCACTCAGTCACCCAGGTTGGAGTGCAGTGGTACGATGTCAGCTCACTGCAACCTCCACCTCGCGGGTTCAAGTGAAGTGATTCTCCTGCCTCAGCCTCCTGAGTAGCTAGGACTACAGGCACGCATCACTATGCCCAGCTAATTTTTATATTTTTAGCAGAGATGGGGGTTTCACCATGTTGGCCAGGCTGGTCTCGAACTCCCGACCTTAGGTTATCTGTCCTCCTCAGCCTCCCAAAGTGTTGGGATTACAGGAGTGAGCCACTGCACCTGGCCTGGACTACAATCTTAAATGTAAGGCCATTATATATCTTGAGACCAACATTTTAATCCAGTGAACAATATCTCTAGTTGTGTGATAAAGTCATATTTTCCTCTGGTCCCTGATGTCTTCAAGGAATGGAAGAATTACTAAATCCTGTTCAATTACGTTTAGCCTAAAGCTACCTCCTTCCATATTTTAAATTCACCCTCAAGGTTTCTCTGTCTATAGTGAACTGTAATAGAATTGGATGTATAAACAGACGGTCACCTACTCCTCTGCCACTCACTGAGTTTCAACCAATCAAAGGGAGCCAAGTGTTCCCATCGTGTTCATTCATTTCTCTATTTGCTCAATAAAAATGTGTTGAGCTCTTACTATTTGTTGGGTTCAGGGTCATGATCATAAACCCATGTCTGTGGCCGCTGCTCACCTCTTGATCTCGATCTCTTTTTCTCTTTCCCCTTCCCTTAGCATAAAAGGAGCCTAAAGTTCGTATTAAGATGGTTTTTTAGCATGCTAGTCCACCATTTTCTCAGTTTGCTAGATCTCCAAAATAAACTTGTCTTCCTTGCCCCAACGCCTTGTCTCTTCACTTATTGGCTGTCATGCACGCAAGTGTGACCTCAGCGGCAGTTGTAGCTCTGGAACTAATGTGTATTGAGGACGCTGGAGAGAACAGTACTTGACAAGGAAGACAAACAGAAGAGAAAGCAGTCTCCTCTCATCTCTGCCTCTCCTCAGCCCCATGGCACCAAGACTTTTGGAGTCTTGACCCTGTCCACAGACCAGGTGGGGAATGTGAGATTAGCAACATGGAAGGATTATCAACCGGCATTCAAACCCGTGCCCTTTCTGTTTGCCAAAGGAGACAGGAAAGAATGAAAAGATCATTTTCCCAGTAGCTATCTGTGATCTAAAGGTTATGCCGAGGGAGGAGAGATGGGGGTACAGTATGACAGCATCTTTCTGTTTCAGGGGAGTCCTGAAAGAGAGCCTCTCCCCAACCCCACTCTTGTTGAGAGGCTGGGTCCATCAAAGCTGCAAAGCGGAAGAGGACCAGGAGGGTGTTCTTGGCAAAGACGTTCTCCTTGACCAGTCCTTAGTTAGGCTCCCCTGATCCCACTTAACTACTAGGCCTTGACCTTGACCTTCTGTGTCTGTCCATGTTACATCCAGTTTTAGTAAGAATCCTGCAAAACCAGGTTTGAGAAGATCCCCTAATTTGATATCCGATCAAGTTCATCACTTGCTCCCCCTGTTGTCTGAGCCCTTGGCCTGCCTTTAGCAAGAATTCTGCTAAGTCCATTTAACAAGAATCCCTCACCCTTGATGTCTCCCACTAGTAGTTTTCCATCCACTGACACTGAATCCATCCCAACAGGGTAGAAAAGACTTGCAGGCTGGGTTCTGAACAGAAATATAGTTATAATTAAATGTCAGAAGCATTTGAACCAGAGCTACTCCGTCTTGAATAGGGGCTGGGTAAAATAAGGCTGAGACCTGCTGGGCTGTTTTCCCAGGAGATTAAGGCATTCTTAGTCACAGGATGAGACAGGAGGTCAGCACAATATACAGGTCATAAAGACCTTGCTGATAAAACAGTTGCAGTAAAGAAGCCGGCCAAAACCCACCAAAACCAAGATGGCAACGAGAGTGACCTCTGGCCGTCCTCACTGCTCATTATGTACTAATTACAATGTGATAGCATGCTAACAGACACTCCCACCAGCGCCATGACAGTTTACAAATGCCATGGCAACACTCAGAAATTACCCTATGTGGTCCAAAAAGGGGAGGAACCCTCGGTTCTGGGAGTTGACCACCCTTTTCCCAGAAACCTCAAGAATAATTCACCCCTTGTTTAGCATATTATCAAGAAATAACTGTAAATATATTGAGTGTAGCAGCCCAGGCCACCGCTCTGCCTATGGAGTAGCCATTTTTTTATTCTTTTACTTTCCTAATAAACTTGCTTTCACTTCACTCTATAAACTCGCCTCAGAGTCTTTCTTGCATGAGATCCAAGAACCCTCTGTTGAGCTCTGGATTGGGACCCCTTTCTGGTAACGTAAGCATTAAATCAGGCTGCTCTCTGGCCCGCTTCCTTGTTGCTGAAAGTCCTGTAGCACTAGATACTGCCCATGTACAGACAGGTTCTCTGACATTAGGGCCCTCAGACTGTTTAAGAATACATTCCAACCCTGTTGCTTCTATAGACAGGGTCTCTGATGTTAGAATCCTAAGGCTTTTGTTGAAGGATCACTCAAGATGTTTTTCAGACCCCAAATTCCAGCAGCAAGTTTTAAGACCCTCACAGAGGAATGGGGTCAGCCTGAGAATATACAGCTACTTCCCCTCCCTGTACCATGACTTCACCCTGCATGCTTCCATCAATCAAGGATCTCCACACTTTAGTCCACTATAGAACCCTCAAAACCCCTCACCCCGAATTCCTGGAGGAGATGGATAGGATGCTTCCTTCCATGTACTTGCTCAGTGACCCAACCACAATCTGCTGTCTCAGTGCATCAACTTGCCATGGGCATTGGGCAACAGACCTACTATGGCCATGTGAGAGAAAAATACCTTAGGTCCCCAAAATTACTGAGCTAAAACGAAAACTCAAGATGGAAGCTGCTTAGGGCAAACTTGCCTCCCAGTCTATTCAAAGTTATCCCTCTGCTCACTGAGATAAATGCATATCTGATTGCCTCCTTTGGAAAGGCTCATCAGAAACTCAAAAGAAAGCAAACGTTTGTCTCTTGCCTACCTGTGACCTGGAAGCTCCCTCCCTGCTGCAAGTCTTCCTGACTTTGCCACAAGTTGTCCCGCCTTTCCAGACCAAACCAATGTGCTGTTAACACATATTGATTGATGTCTCCTGTCTACCTAAAATGTGTAAAGCCAAGCTGTGCCCCAACCACCTTGGGTACCTGTCATAAGGACCTCCTGAGGCTGTGTCAGGGGCATGCGTTCTCAACCTTGCAAAATAAACTTTCTAAATTAACTGAGACCTGTCTCAAATTTTTGGGGTTCACAGCTACAACCCTGTCACCCTGCTACTTAGCTATAAATCCCACCTGTGCTGTTGTATTCAGAGTTGACCCAAATCTCTCTCCTCTATGGCAGCGGAGTCAACCTCTATTGTAATAGTCTTGAATAAAGTCTTGCTTAGTATTTTAGTAAGTGTCAGGCTCTGAGTGGAGGGAATGAATGGGTGAGGGTGAGCAATGAATAACCCTGTAAAGAGGATAAGGGACCAGAATTTTGGGCTCTATACTCCAGGGGGAGAAGCATGCGCTGCGCCCCACAGTGACCCACCAGGGAAGCGCTGCAGGGAGGACTCTGGGTGGCTGAATATCTGGAGAATCCTCTGAATCTAGCCCTGAGCAGCTCCCACTCCTGCCATCACTGAGTAGGGGCAGGTCTGCTCTGCCCTCCGAGACCTCTGCAACCTTGAAGAGTAAGAGGTGGAACAGGGGCATTAAATAATGGCACTGCTGGACATCAAGCCAATTAAGCCAGTTTTCAATTGATCCAGAAGCTAAAGATAGGCATCGTGTCCTATGTCGGAGGGTTGCACAGCCAGTTGATGGCAATTACATAATAAGTAACTTGGACCTGTTGAGACATCTGTGGCTGAGAGCGCCAAGATGAGCCGACCTGCTGGGAGTGACACTGCAGAACTGAACAGGAAAAGGCAGAGGAGGAGGAGGTCAGCAGCAGGACCCGCCTGGCAGCCCCACTCCAGAGAGGCAACAGCAGCAAGAAGTCACGTGGGACTGCCTCATTCCTCCCCTGTGGATATGTTAATGGAGGTCTCATTTCTGACTTTTTATGTTAATTTAAATGATGTATGTTTACACCCCACTGAGTAAAAAGGACATTGAATTAATGTGCACATGAAAGAAAACCACAGCCTTCAGCAATCCCTCTTCAAATGCTCCTCTAAGTCCTTTAGGAAAAAGGAGTGCTATGTTCTGCTTCTAAGAAATCCTTCTATTATCACCTCTCTATGTTGAATACTTCCCATAGAAGTCATTAAATAGGTACTTGGTTTCTTAATGAGAACAAAGTACAGTGGGTCAATAATTGCTTTAACGCTCCTGCTTAGGAAAAATGAAAGGCCCTTTCCTATGTTCTCCTTCCGATGTTTTCTTCAACTCATTTTCTAAATGTTTTCCGACATCCTGGAGATAATATTTCCAGCGTTCACAGTGACGTGTACGTTTGGTTTTCCCTTGACAAGTCTGTGGTGTCAACTGCTGGACCTAGAAAAAAATGGGCTGGTGCATACTCTGGCTGAAATATTCTTAAATGGCTTGGGTTTCAATCAAAAGCATTAGAAGGTCTTCAGGCATGTGAAGTTTTATGTCTCTCCTTTCCTCTACTGTCAGAGGCATCTGAATTAGAGCGGCTCTATCTTGAATAGGAGCTGGGTAAAATAAGGCTGAGTCCTACTGGGCTGCATTCTCAGATGGTTAAGGAATTCTAAGTCACAGGATGAGATACGGGGCCAGCACAAGATACAGGTCACAGAGACCTTGCTAATAAAACAGGCCAAAACCCACTAAAACCAAGATAGTGATGAGAATCACCATCCCGGTCATCCTCACGCTACAGTCCCTCCAGCGCCATGACAGTTCACAAATGCTATGACAATGTCAAGAAGTTACCCTACATGGTCTAAAAAGGGGAGGCATGAATGGTCCACCCCTCATTTAGCGTATCATTAAGAAATAACCATAAAAATGGGCAACCAGCAGCCCTTGGGGCTATTCTGTCTATGGAATAGCCATTATTTTATTCCTTTGCTTTCTTAATAAACTTGCTTTCACTTTTTGGACTCACCCTGAATTCTTTCTTGCACGAGATCCAAGAACCCTCTCTTGGCGTCTGAATCGGGACTGCTTTCTGGTAATACTACTGCTAATACTTTGGTCTCAAACTGCATTACATGGTGTGAGATCTACTTGTCCTTCAAAAAATCCATCCCACAGATCAATTGCAGGTGGACAGTGACCACAAAAATGACTGCTCTGCTTGTAGTGTTTTGCTTTGTTTTGTTTTTTGAGATGGTGGTGATTTAGTATTTATTTTTGTCTATCATTTTTCACCAAAAATTCTATTTAGGAACTAAGAATCTCATGGTTGGTAGCTTACTTTTCCTTCCCCTCCTGTGGTCTAATGCTGCCATCCATGTCTATTTGATAGACACATTATGTTGTGTTAACTTTGGCCTTGTCGATGAAAAGAGTCGAACTCTGTAAAATATTTGAAGAGATTTATTCTGAGCCAAATATGAGTGACTGTGGCCCATGACACCGCCCTCAGGGAGTCCTAAAAACATGTGCCGAAGTTGGCAGGGGTGCAGCTTGGTTTTATATATTTTAGAGGCATGAGACATCAATCAAATACAGTAGAGAAATACATTGGTTTGGTCCATAAAAACAGGACAATTCAAAACTGGGGGCTTCTAGGCTATAGGGGAATTTAAACATTTTCTGGCTGACAATTGGTTGAGTTTGTCTAAAGACCTGGGGTTCATAAAAGGAAATGTTCAAGTTAAAATAAAAGATTGTGGACACCAAGGTTCTTCTGAAGTCTCATAGAGGTTGCCCTTAGAGACAGCAGATAACAAGCGTTTCCTATTCAGACCTTTAAAAGGTACTAAAATCTCAGTTAGTATCTTCAGTATAGGGAGGGTCTAGAGAAAAAGATCTAGCTATGTTAGAGATTCTTTACAGATGCAAATTTTCCCCCACAAAGAACAGCTTTACAGGGTCATTTCAAAACGTGCCAAAGAAGCATGTTTTGGTGTAAAATATTTTGACTTCCTTCTTTGTCACGTAATGTTATGCCAGAGTCAGACTGGAAAGTAAGTCACGATATATAGGATTAAATAAAACCCATGTGATGAGCCTCCAGTTTGTGGGGTATGACTCTCCAGGACCCTTAGACATTTGGGCAAGATAAAAAAAAAATCAGAGCTTAGTCCTCAGCCTAACAGTTTCTCCATACACAATGAACTGTAACCTATCTTACTGTGTTAACAGACTATAACCTGCTCTTGTAACAAATAACTGAGTCTCAGCCAACCACAGGCAACCAATTGTTCAAAGCAGGTTGAGATAAGGCAAAGGCCTGGCTGCCACCAGCCCAGCTGTTCCTGCCTGTCACTTTGTTTTCTGTATTCCACTTTTCTTTTTCTGCCTACAAATGTTATCTGACCATGTGGCAGCCCCAGAATCTCACTGAACGTATTCTTCTTCTGTAGGCTGTCTGATTTGGGAATTGTTCTTTGCTCAATTAGACTCTGCTAAATTTGCCTAAAGGTTTTTTGGGTTTTTTTTTTTTTTTTGCAATATCCAACCCCACCTGTATATCCACTCTGCCCATAGACTACTTCATGTTGATGTGGACGGGAGACAGGAAAATGCTGGGCAGAAGAGGGCAGCTCCCCAGCAAAGGCCCCACCCTCAAGCCTGGAAACCTTCTGCCCTAAATTCGAACAGGAATTCCTGTTTTCACACCCAAATGTTGCCTTTTGGCCTGCTACAGCCCCCTATCCTATACCTGTATAACCCCCAAACTCCCAGCTCCATGAGCAGACAAACAGAAGAGCAGAAGAGTGGCAAACAGGGCAGCAGAGAATGAGAGGAAAGAGGAGCATCTGAATAGTGAGAGTTCAGCTGGGGATGGTCAGAAAGAAGATGGGCCACTGGACAGCCAAACTCCAGGAGAAGAGCCTCTTCCCACTTCATCCCCTTTCCAGCTCCCCATCCATCCTGCTGAGAGCCACCTCCACCACTCAGCAAAACCCCTGCATTCACCATCCTTCAAGTCCATGTGTGACCTGATTCTTCCTAGACACCAGGCAAGAACCTGGGTGCCAAGAGGGCACTGAGCTGGTTAACATTTAAGCCATCTGTGGGCAGCAGAGTTAAAGGAGCACTGCCACATGCCCCCTGGGGCTTGGGTGTTGCAGGCACCCACCCCTAGATGCTACTGTAGGGCTGGAGCCCAAAAGTGCTCACCCCGGCTCCTGCATCTGACTGCTGCATGCTCCCCCTCCTGTTAAGGGTAGCAAACAGACAAACCATGCCCTTGTTGCACATGCTGCAAGGTGGGGTCTGGGACGCCTCCTGTTTTGATATAGTTGTTAATGCAATAGGAAAGCTCTACTTTCTATGTTCCTGGAGCAAACAAAGACCAATTAGCTGTTACTCTGCTAATGTACAGGATAGAGTCCTTCCATACGCAGGCTGAATGCTGGAAAAGGACCGGCTAAGCCTGCTGCCTGAGCCCCGGCAGCAGGTGTCCCCTCCCATGGATCTCTGCTTGTGTCTGTCTGTGACAGTGTAGGGGTGGAGAGAACAGAGCGCCCTACTGGGGAACACAGCGTGGCTTCTTAGAATGGTAGAGGAAAAGATGGGTGGGCAGCTGTGTCCGTGCTTTCTGCAGATACCCGCTGTTCTGGATAAAACGTGTGAAAATGTCAGAGTTGTTTGAAACAGAGCAGCTCCATCTTGAATAGGAGCTGGGTAAAATAAGGCTGAAACCTAGTGGGCTGCATTCCCAGACAGTTAAGGCACCCTAAAAGTCACAGAATGAGATACGAGGTCAGCACAAGATATGGGTCATAAAGACCTTGCTCATAAAAACAGTTTGCAGTAAAGAAGCCGGCTAAAACCCACCAAAACCAAGATGGCAAAGCTCTACTTTCCATGTTCCTGGAGGAAACAAATATACCTCTGGTCATTTTCACTGCTACGCTCCCCCAGCACCACCGCAGTATACAAATGCCATGGCAACATCAGAAAGTTACTCTATATGGTCTAAAAAGGGGAGGCATGAAGGAGCCACTCCTTGTTTAGCATGTCATCAAGAAATAACCATAGAAATGGGCAACCAGCAGCTGTGGGGGCTGCTCTGTCTGTGGAGCAGCCATTCTTTTATCCCTTTACGTTCCTAATAAACTTGCTTTCACTTTACAGACTTGCCCTGAATTCTTTCTTGCACGAGATCCAAGAACCCTCTCTTGGGGTCTGTATCAAGATCCCTTTCCAGTAACAAAAGAACCCCCAAATCACAAAGCCAAGGGAAAATTCAAGTTGGGAACTATATCAGGCAAACCTGCTTCCTAGTTATTCCTAAATAAGATAGCTACAAAGATAAAACAGGTACATCTCTCCCTCGCAATTTTCCCAGGAGGAAATTCCTTATGGGCCTCAAGCTCTTTCCCCTAAAACAGTTCCGTGGAATTTCACCCTGACAACGTAAACAGAGAGCTTATCTTTACAGGTGCAGGACGGAAAGTCATCCCTCTGCTCACCTGAGACAAACGCATATCTGATTGTTTCCTCTGCCCCTATTGGTAATGTAAAAATGCAGACACATTGAGCCAGACTAAATTGTGTATTCAGTGGAAGGATAATCAAGGATTCAAAAGACTTCAACCTTCTGCCTCTTATCTACCTATGACCTGGAATCCCCCGCTTTGAGTTGTCCCACCTTACTGGACAGAACCAATTTCCGTCTTACACAGTGATGAATATCTCCTGTCTCCCTAAAATGTATAAAAGTAAGCTGCACCCCATCCACCTTGGGTACATGTCATCAGAACCTCCTGAGGCTGCATCACAAGTATATCCTGAACCTTGGCAAAGTTAACTTTCTAAAATGGTTGAGATTTGTCTCAGATATTTTGGGTTCACAAATGTCATTAGCTCTTTTCTACAAAGAGGCTTATTTTCAAATATGAATGTAATATCATAAACATCCCTTCCAGGCCTTATACTTGATTTTCAGAAGTATAAAAAAGAACTTACAATCCACTAACTCACAATATACTGGGTGGTCAGGTCACTGGCATCTCACATACCATTTACAGCTTAACTTTTTTTCTTTGAGACAGATTTTCACTCTGTTACCCAGGCTGGAGTGCAGTGGTACAATCTTGGCTCACTGCAACCTCCGCCTCCTGGGTTCAAGCAATTCTCTTGCCTCAGCCTCCCAAGTAGCTGGGACTACAGGCACCTGCCACCATGCCCAGCTAATTTTTGTATTATTAGTAGAGATGGGGTTTCACCACGTTGGCCAGGATAGTCTCGATCTCTTGACCTCGTGATTTGCCCGCCTCGGCCTCCCAAAGTGCTGGGATTACAGATGTGAGCCACTGCGCCTGGCCTCACCATTTAACCTTCACAGGAGCTCTGAGAGGCAGGTGATGTCTCCTGAGATTTCTCATGGGAGCACAGGTTCCCTGCCTTTAATCAGGTCAAACAACTGACAAACACTGGGACCAACGTTGGATCCAGATCTACTTGGTTTCAAAAGCCTAACTTGTTCTTTTACTCAAACAGGAAAATCTCTCACAAAGAAGTCATCTCCTGGCCAATGTGGTATTTGCCAGGTGGGATTTGAGATTTCAGATGGAAGTCCCTATGCCCCACGCTGGTTGAGGACTGTGGACTACAAGCATGAGAGACAGCTGCCTTCTCTGGGAACAAAAACTGTTGGCTCATCCACAGGATCTGGGCTCCTCATAGTGATGTTCAAGAAATGTTTGGTGAATAAATAAATGAGAAGATGAATACAGACATTAAAATGCAAAAAAACAAAAAAAACAAAAAAACAAAAAACAAAAGAAAACAACCCCTTGAAAATATTCATACTGGGAAGTAAAAATAGAATCCAAAACCTCTCAACTGACTGACTGGACCCCACCTGGCCAAGAGGACCCCAGAGCAATCTTCAAACGGAGTTTCCAGCCATGGTGGGATAGGAGGTTGGACACACCTCATACGTCCTCCCTCCCTCATGGCCATTGTGCCTTCTGCCCTAAGGGTCAAACAGAAACCAGCCCTTTCAATAGACTCCACCTACTATTTCAGCCAGCTGTCTGACTAGTGCTGCTCCCTTTGATGGTTTCAACATGAACAACTGACCAGCATTTCTTTTCTTTTTTTTTTTTTTGAGACAAAATTTTGCTCTGTTGCCCAGGCTGGAGTACCATGATGTGATCACGGCTCACTGCAGCCTTGACCTCCCAGGCTCAGGTGATGGGCTCATCTCAGATTCTGAGCAGCTGTGACTACAGATGGGTACCACCACACCTGGCTAATTTCTCTATTTTTTTTTTGTAGAAATGGGGTTTCACCCTGTTGCCCAGGATGGTCTCAGACTCCTGAGCTTACGCCATTAGCCTGTACTGGCCTCTTAGTGCTGGGATTATAGGTGTGTGCCAGCATATCTGCCCCAAGATTCCTTCTTGATAAGAAGGAACTATTCCACTGCCCATGGAACAGTTCGATGGAGGATGTGCAGTGAGTGTGTCATGTCCTCTGCTTCACCTTTCGATGTCAGAGAGGCAAAAATTCCACCCTCAGATCATGCTAACACTGCCATTTTTGTATATGCAACTCATGAAGAGGTATAAAGCTGAATTGTACATGCACACATTTCTCCTTTGGTAAATATTTATGACTCTTCTTATAGCTTATTAAATACATATGTTCAGCCACCTAGCTCAGCATAAATTCTTATTACCTTTGACCTTCCCTCAAAGTGTTTCTGGCTTCTGACCAGAGGCTACGCTTCCCAGCCTATCAGAATGGCCTGGAAAGGATGCAACCCTTTATGAGAAATAAAGTTCTCCTTTCCAATCAACCCAAATATTTGTCAGTGATAGACTGGATAAAGAAAATGTGGTACATACACACCACAGAATACTAGGCAGCCATAAAAAGGAACCAGATCATGTCCTTTGGAGAGATATGGATGAAGCCACATCCGTTATCCTCAGAAAACTAATACAGGAACAGAAAACCAAATACCACATGTTCTCATTTATAAGTGCGAGCTGAACAATGAGTATACATGGACACTGGGAGGGGAACAACACACACTGGGGCCTGTTGGGGGATGGTGGGAGGTGGAGAGCATTAGAGAAAACAGCCAGTGCATGCTGGGCTTAATACCTAGGTGATGGCTTCATAGGTGCAGCAAACCACCATAGCACACATTTACCTATGTAACAAACCTGCACATCCTGGCACACCTGGAACTTAAACATTTAAGTACCCTGGAACTTAAAAAATTAAAAAAATTTAAAGAGCTCTCCTTTCCAAATGTATGAAGCCCATCATTCGTCAGTTGACAATACCCTGGGACATATTCAGTTGTGACATGAGGTTTTGAAATTGTAGTGTGAACAGGTGTATGAGAGGTTAGCAACGGAGTCACTAAGTAGGGCCAAGACACAGTGACAAAAGCTCTTGTAAGAAAGATGTGGAAAGCCCATTTGGGAGCTGGAATGGCAGGACCAAAAGGAGTGTCTGCTGCTGTCCGCAAAGAGACCTGATGAGATATTCAGCACTCGCTGAGGATATATGCAGAGAAGGAGAGAAGGTGGTACTGAAAGAGATGAGACAGCCAAGAGCAGAAGTCAGGGACAGCATCCTGAACATATGGCTTAATTCAGAGCCTCATTCACATTTTCCTCTCATCCGCTATCTGACGTACAAAGGATAGTGACTGAAGAATGGCAACCACGAATATTGTTGATATGGTTTGGCTGTGTCCCCACCCAAATCTCATCTTGAACTGTAACTCTCATAATTCCCACGTGTTGTGGGAAGGACCCGGTGGGAGGTAATTGAATCCTGGAGGCGGTTTCCCCTATACTGTTCTCATGGTAGTGAATAAGTCTCAAGAGATCTGATGGTTTTATAAGCGGAAACCTTTTACAGTTGGTTCTCATTCTTTTTCCTTGTCTGCCGCCATGTGAGACATGCCTTTCGCAGTCCGCCATGATTGTGAGGCCTCCCCAGCCACGTGGAACTGTGAGTCCATTAAACCTCTTTCTTTTGTAAATTTCCCAGTCATGAGTATGTCTTTATCAGCAGTGTGAACACAGATTAATACAATTGTGGAATCAAGTTTGCTGGTGAACTAGGTTATAATGCTAGACAAAAGATACCTGGAGTATAATTACGAATGATGTTCCAAATGAAATCTGGTTAGCACTCCCCCTTATCCAGGCAGCCACTCTCAACTGAAATTCAGGCAAAACAAAAATGTTTATTTACTCTATTCCAGGCAGGGTACTTATGCCCTAGAGATATAATAATGAACAATATTCACATGTCTCTTACGCTCCTGCAGTTTCCAGTCTGGAACTTACTAAATCACCGAAGAGAACAGAGAAAATGATGGATGGCGGAAGTCAGGATAGTGAGAGTGACACGGAATCTAAGGCCAGGATCTAGGTAGAATCAGCAATCACGTTAAAGCAGAAGGAGCAAAACTGAGAAAAAGCAAACCAGGATTCAGCACAGAGAGGACACTGACTATATTTCATAAAACTAGCCAGGAAAAAAAAAAAAAGCAAGATGCTTAATTCTTGCTCCAGAGCCTCTGGGCCTGTACCCACCAGAGAGGCCCCTTTTTATCAGACACTGAACTAGGAAGTAGGCAGAGTCACTCCCTGCCCAGCTCCGCTCAGCTGATGCTGCTCCGCAGGGTGCAAGCCAAGTATGCAAATACAAATAATCTTTTTAAACGCATGTCAATTTTTCTACCCAATGAATAGCTTTTTGTCCAATAACCATAATAAAAACTGATCATATATTAGGACCCCTGAAATCTTTTTCTAATTTTTTATTTTTATTTTTTAAGACAGTCTCACTCTGTGGCACAAGCTGTGTGCAGTGGTGTGACCTTGACTCACTGCAACCTCTGCCTCCTAAGTTCAAGAGATTCTCCTGCCTCAGCCTTCTGAGTAGCTGGGATTACAGGTGCATGCCACCATGCCCAACTGATTTTTGTATTTTTAGTAGAGACGAGATTTTATCTTGTTGATTAGGCTGGTCTTGGACTCCTGACCTCAAGTCATCCACCCATCTCAGCCTCCCAAAGCGCTGGGATTACAGGCATGAGCCACCATGTGTGGTGCTAAAATCTTTTTTTTAAAAGAGAGCCTCACTCTGTCACCTAAGCTGGAATGCAGTTGTGAAATCATAGTTCACTGTAACCTGAAACTCTTGGGCTCAAGTGATCCTCCCACCTCAGACTCCCAAGTAGCTGGGACTACAGGAGTGTGCCACCACACCCAGCTAATTTATCATTTCAAGTTTTTGAAGAGTTGAGGTCTTGCTATATTGCCCAGGCTCATCTTGAACTCCCAGGCTTAAGAGATCCTCCTGCCTTGGCATCCAAAAGTGTTGGGATTACAAGCATGAGCCACTGGGCCCAAACCAAAATTTTAATTCTTAAAACACACACACACACACACACACACACACACACACACACACACACATACACACACACACACAATTCAGGAAAAGAAATTAAGAATAAAAGCTTACATTTTAAAAATTGATTTGGTTTTTGAAAATACTTGTAAATAAGTCTTAGACCAAAGAGAAAATAAAATCTGGAATTAGATGCTATCTAGAAAATAGTGACAACTCTAACACTACATATAAAAGCTTACGAGTCGTAGCAAGATTCACACTTAAGGAAAATACATAACATTAAATGCTTTTGTTATTAAGCAAGACAAAAAGAAAATAAATGAACTGAGATTTCAATTAAAAAGAGCAGAAAGAGAGCAAGCAGACCAAGGAGAAAAGAGGAACAGACAAAATGAATTTATAAAATTCAAAAATATGGAAGGAGGGGAATTGATAATAAGGAGTTAGTTCTTTGAAAATATTTTAAAATTAAATCTCATTTAAAAGAGAGAAGAAACACTGATAAATGCTATTAGGTCTGAGCAAAGAACTCTTACCAAAAACACATAGAAGCTTTTAAATTTTTTAATGATGAGTAGAAGAATGGTCAATGGTCAAGAAAACTTTCTGAGACAGAGTAGAAAACTGGCATAGACTAATCACCGAAAATTCTAGAAAGGCTATTGAGAATTACCATCCAAAAAGACCCTAGACCCAGATGGTACTATAGATAAATTCTGTCCATTTTTTGAGGACTAGAAAAATGCCATGCAATCTGAAGTAGTCTAGAACAGAAAAGAAAATGAAAAAGTTGGCCAGGCGCGGTGGCTCACGCCTGTAAATCCAGTACTTTGGGAGGCCGAAGTGGGTGGATCACGAGGTCAGGAGTTCGAGACCAGCTTGTCCAGCCTGGTGAAACCCCATCTCTACGAAAAATACAAAAAATTAGCCACACATGGTGGCGTGTGCTTGTAATCCCAGCTACTCGGGAGGCTGAGACAGGAGAATTGCTTGAACCTGGGTGGCAGAGGTTGCAGTGAGTCAAAATCACACCACTGCACTCCAGCCTGGGTGACATTGCAAGATTCTCTCTCAAAAAAAAAAAAAAAAAATCTTTAACTAAAATACTAACAAGGAATACACCAGGACCAAGTAGTGTTTATTCTAGAAATACAAATATGGCCCTATTTTAGACAATCTATTAATATGATTCAAAAGATTAATAAATCAAGAGAAAAATATATAAGCACCTTAACAAATGCCACAAAGGCATGAAAACATCCAATATGTGTTGCCAAGAAAAACTCAGAGTAAATTAGAAAGAAAACGTCTCTAATCTGATGCCTGTTTAAAGCAAACAGCCAATATGAGTCATAATGGCGAAACACTCAAGGTACTTCATTAAGTCAGAAATGAGATAAAGATTTGTCCTCACCATTAATACTCAATATTGCTCTGCAGACTGCAGTTAAGGTAAAAATAAATAAATAAATAAAAAACAAATAAATATAATGAGGGGAAATAAACAGGCAAATTATACTTATTTATACACACACACAAAAATTCACATAATGTAATTAGCCACCTGGAAAAACAAAAACAAGAAAATCAAGCACTTTGGGAGGCCAAGGTGGGTGGATAACTTGAGGTCAGGAGTTCGAGACCAGCCTGGCCAACACAGTGAAACCCTGTCTCTACGAAAAGTACAAAAATTAGCCTGGTATGGTGGCACATGTCTGTAATTCTACTACTTGGGAGGCTGAGGCAGGAGAATTGCTTGAACGTGGGAGGTGGAGGCTGCAGTGAGCCAAGATTGTGCCACTGCACTCCAGCCTGGGAGACAAAGTAAGACTGCATCTTAAAAAAAAAAAAAAAAAGAAAAGAAAATCAAGACAAATTGTTAGAACTTATAAAAGAGTTCAGAAAAATAGCCAGCTGTTATTTATAATTAAAACTTTTCATTGAAGTAGAACATATAGAAAAGTACACAAGTTTCAGGAGTTCAACTGTCAACTTTAACAAACTGAACGCATCCATTTAAACCAAGTCAAGAAATCAGTCCATCCATCACCCAAGTCAAGAAATAGAAGATGATGAGTGTCCTAGAAATCTCTCCTATGCACTCTTCCAGTCATTACCCCCACTGGCTACCTGACTTCCAATAAAAGCTAAATTCTTTTGGCTTTAAAATTTATTTATTTTTAAACAATTTATTAAGGTATGATTCATACACAAAAAGCTATAAATATTTAATATATACAACTTGATAAGTTTGGAATTGAAATTTCTATAAAAAGCATCAAATAGTATGCATTTTTTGGTGCCTAGATTCTTTGATTCAACCCGATGTTTTGGAGATATATGTGCCTTTTGTTTTGAAAAAAAAAAATGGCATTCATAGTCTCAGATAATTAGAGAAGATATTGCATTGATAAAACAAGTACTGTTATACCAAAAGATCAATAGAGAACCAAAAAGAATCTTGGAAAATTAAAAATGTAAAATCAGAAACAGAAAATTTAGAAAACAAAGTGAATATCCCAGAAATACAGAGAAAAGATAAAAGATGAAAAATCAGAGATTAAAGAAAACAAAGAAACAGTCCACACGGTTCAACAACCAAATGAAAACAGAAAGAGTTCCAAAACTACACACACACAAACACACAGGCACATGTACCCACACACACATACACGCACCTGCAAGCACACATACACGCACAAATGTGCGCATGCACACACACACACACAAAGTAAGGATGTCAACAGTGTATACACATTTCCTATGGAAAGTTCTATGGAGTGCCAGTGTAATGCATAAAAAAGAAATATACTCCAAAACACAGCATCATGAAATTTCAGAGAACCTATAATAAAAGGATTTCAAAAGAAAAAGAGACAAGTTACATTCAAAGAAGTAGGAGTCAGAATGGCTCTGAACTCTTCAAAAGCCATGTCTGAAGTTAGCAGACAATGGAACATTGTCTTCAAATTCTAAGGGAAGGTCATTCAAAGTGGAAGACAGAATCCAGACATTTTTATACATACAAGCACTAAAAATAGTTACTTGAAGATATGCACCAATAAAATGAGAGAATAAGCTAAAAACTATAAAAGCATGAGATCTGGGACACAGAGGAGAAGTGAAAAGAATCCCAGGATCACTGCCAGAGGGCAGCCAGTCCTGATAGATGGGGCCATAGCACCCTGGAGAGTTTTCTTCAGGAATATCAACCAGACAGAACACCTAAGGTGGCTGAGAGGATTGAGAGGGAATTCAGACAAGTGGCAGAAGGTATGTAGTTGAATTTGTTAACAGTATATAGAAAACAAGTTAAGGAAACAAACAGAAAGGCAATGGTTAAGTACAGGAAAAACAAAAAGCTGTGCAGGAAAAGGAAAAAGAACCAAAGTATACCATGTGGATCAGCTGCAAATAGTTATAATAACGTAAGTATTAATAAGGGATGTAAAGGTAGGCACTGTGGCTCATGCCTGTAATCACAGCAGTTTGGGTGGCCAAGGAGGGTGTATCATTTGAGCCTAGGTGTTCAAGACCAGCCTGGGCAACAAGGTAAAAACCCGTCTCTACTAGGCGTGATGGCACATGCTTGTAGTCCCAGCTCCTTAGGAGGCTGAGGCAGGAGGATCACCTGAGCCCAGGGAAGTCAAGGCTGCAGTGAGCTGTACTCACCACTGCACTTCAGCCTGGGCAACAGAGTGAGACTCTGTCTCCAAAAAAATTACCATTAAAATAAAATAAATGATGTAAAGTTACAACTTAATGATAATGTAAGATGGAGGAAGGTGGTATAATAAAGTATGTTTGATCTTTGTCCCAGCTCCTGGCATAGACCTCCTAAAACATTTGCAACCTCCAGAATCATGAGTGTCTTTGGTATGCTAATGAGGGGACTCTTGGCTAGGGAACTCCTAGATAGCTTTGGGATGGTGGCTATAAAGACCAAACCGTGATTAGAGGGCTGAATTCAATTTCCATCTCCCCTCCCTAGAGGGGGAAGGTATACATTTCTTCATACCATATGGATCAGCTGCTAACAGTTGTATAAGTATTAATAAGTGATGTAAGGGTAGGCACAGTCGTTCATGCCTGTAATCCCAGCACTTTGGGAGGCCAAGGCAGGTGGATCACTTGAGCCTGGGAGTTCAAGACCAGCCTGATCAACATGTTGAAACCCTGTCTCTACTAAAAATATGAAAATTATGCCTTGGAGATGCCTTGGGAGAAGATACACATTTCTTCCATTCAGCTATTCCTGGCTTGCATCTTTTATTATGAACTAGTGCAGGTCAAGTATCCCTTAACCAAAATGCTTGAGAACCATCATGCAAATCTCAGATTTTTTGGATTTCAGATTATTTGCATTATACTTACCAACTGAGCGTTCTAAGTCAGAAATCCAAAATCCAAAATACTTCCCAGTAAGCCTCTCCTCTGAGCATTATGTGGGCACTCAAAAAGTTGGATTTTAGAGCATTTTGAATTCCAGATTTTCCGATTTAGGACGCTCAAGCTGTAACAGTTAGTAGTGTTTTCTTGAGCTCTGTGAGTCATTCTAGCAAATCATCAAACCTGAAGGGAGTTTGTGGGAACCCCCAGATTTGTAGCCATATTGGACAAAAATATGGGTAACCTGGAGACCTGACATTTGTGACTAGTGCCTAAAGGGAGGGCAGTCTTTGGGACTGAGCTCTTAAACTTGCAGATTCTAATGCTTACTCTGGGTAATCAGTGTCATAATTGAACTGAATTGTAGAAAACCCAGTTAGTGTTGACAATCAGAGAATTGAAGATTTGGCTGAGGTAGTGGGAATAGCCCTCAGCGAAGGGATGAGTAGTAATGTGAATTTGTGGGAGAGGTGGATGTAGGGGAGTGAGAAAGAATTAATACCTTGTCTCCCATAGTAGAAAATCAAGAAATAACGCCTACATCTCAAAATGCACAATGTACAACTGAAGAGTATTATTTAGAGTTATAGAGGTAAGCAAAAGGCATATTTAAAGGAACAGGGTCAGGCGCGGTGGCTCATGCCTGTAATCCCAGCACTCTGGGAGGCTGAGGCGGGAAGATCACTTGAGGCCAGGAGTTTGAGACCAGCCTGGCCAAAGTGGTGAAACCCCATCTCTACTAAAAATACAAAAATTAGCCGGGCATGGTAGCACATGCCTGTAATCCCAGCTACTTTGGGAGGCTGAAGCAGGAGAATCCCTTGAACCCAGGAGGCGGAGGTTTCAGTGAGCTGAGATTGTGCCACTGTACTCCAGACTGGGTGACAAGAGCAAAAATCCACCTCAAAATAAAAATAAATATTTTATTGTAAATAAATAAAAATAAAAGAATGGAAAGTGGTGACTCTAGAGAGTAGATAGAACCTTACAGAATATATGTTTGACTTTTAAACATGTACATATAAAATTTTTATATGTAAAATATAAATTTTCCATAATTTATAGGAGTAAAAATAATGTGAAATATGTAAGCTACTCATGAAATATTAACAGTGGTTATGGTTATCAGTGGGTATTATGATTATGATGATTACCTAATGATCTTTTGCATTTTTAATTTTTACAGTGAATATTAAATTTATAATGGATACAGTATAAATTTTAGATTGAATACATAATAAAAAACTATTTTTACACTATAATTTTTAAAGTAATTGGTCTCCTAGTCTCTGGTCTTGTTCTTCTCTACTGGGCTGGAAGACAATATCTGGATTAGAAGCAAAGCAGAAAATCATTCTTACTTCTTCCCCTCCTGAATAGCCATAGACAAATCATAGAGCTCTAATTTCATGGCTGTCAGCCTCTGCTCCTCCCTCCTCATATACCTGAAGATTTAAGCCTCTGCAATTTCAAGTTTCTTCAAGAAAATATTCCTGTTTCTCAGAAACGACTACAAGATTTAGGGGATTTTTTTCCCCCTCAATAAAGTTACTTTTAAGAAAACACTATAAGGGGCCGGGCGCAGTGGCTCATACTTGTAATCCCAGAACTTTGGGAGGCCGAAGTGCGTGGATCACCTAAGGTCAAGAGTTCGAGACTAGCCTGACCAACCATGGCGAAACCCCGTCTCTGCTGAAAAAAAAAAAAAAAAAAAATTGGCCAGGCACGGTGGTCTGTGCCTATAATCCCAGCTACTCAGGAAGCTGAGGCAAGAGAATCACTTGAATCTGAGAGGGCTGCAGTGAGCTGAGATCATGCCATTGCACTCCAGCCTGAGTGACAGAGAGGGACTCTGTCTCAAAAAAAGAAAAGAAAATGAAAGAAAAGAAAATACTATAAGATTTGGCCTGATGTGGTGGCTCATGTCTGTAACTCCAGCACTTTGGGAGGAGGTGGCGGGTAGATCACTTGTGGCCAGGAGTTCTCGACCAGCCTGGGAAACACGGTGAAACCCTGTCTCTAATAAAAATACAAAAATTAGCCATGTGTGGTGGTGCGTGGCTGTAATCCCAGATACTCAGGAGGCTGAGGCACGAGAATTGCTTGAACACTGACAAGCAGATGTTACCGTGAGCTAAGATTGCACCACTGCACCCCAGGTGGATGACAGAACAAGACTGTCTCAAAAAAAATAGTAAATAAAAAGAAAAAATAAAATACTATAAGGTTTGGTGGAGGAAGATGTAGATGTGCTAGTTACATAAAAATTCACAATTAGGGCAGGCATTGTGGCTCATGCTTGTAATCCTAGCATTTTGGGAGGCTGAGGCAGGAGGATGGTTGAGGGCTAGAGTTCGAGACCAGCTTGGGGAACAAAGAGAGGCCACATCTCTACAAAAATTTTTTAAAAACAGAAATTAGCGGGACATAGAGGCGCAGGCATCGTGCATTTTGAGTTCTGGCTACTTGGGAAGCTGAGGCAGGAGGAGTACTTAAGCCCCAGAGTTCGAGGTTGCAGTGAGCTATGACTGCCACTGCACTCCAGCCTAGACGTCAGAGCAAGATCTTCTCTAAAAAATGAAATCAAACGTATGATCAGTCAGAGCACCACCCTGGAGCACTACAAGGGGGTCCATAGGGTTGGAACATTCAACGTTGCCAAATGGAGTCCAAGAGTGTCATGTTCTAGCCACAGAGGCAGACTGGAGAAGGTTAGCCCATCGAGCAAAATCTCTGCAATTTACCACCTGAGCTCAGGCATCTGGGCACCAGAAATCCAAAGTGAGATCAGGGAGCTGGGGTGAGGGGCTCCGCTGGGCCAACAAAGGAGGAGGATCTGGAAATATTTGAATTCAGGGCAGGCAGGCACAGAAGCAATTTCCAGGTGCCTAAGACTCAGTGTGGATGACTAGGCTCTCCCAAGAGAGGACCTGGGGATGGTGAGAAAGGCCCCTGGCTGTAAGGAAGCCAGGATTCTATGCACAGGGTCCCATGTGGAGTAGAATTGCTATTCTGTAGCCTCATGATCAGTACAATGACCTGCAGGAGAAAAGACTCCTGAATCCTGAAGTTGGCCCTAAAACCAAATGCCTGAGTGGTTCAGGGTTCAAGGCAAGAACACTCCCCTCTCCATTATCCCATAAAACCCTCCCGTTACTTTCCCTCGGGAAGATACTGCTTTGGAGAATCTTCCCAGTGCTTTCCTTACTTGTGATGAGTAATAAAACTCCTATTGATCAAAACCAGCATTCTCCTGGAGAGTCATTTGTTACTTCCCAGGCGAATAAACTTGTTTTTTTTGGGGGGGGTAACATTTTTGTTTGTTTGTATTTTTTTTTCCTTGAGACAGAGTCTCACTGGCCCAGGCTGGAATTACAGGTGCCACCCAGCTAATTTTTGTATTTTCAGTAGAGACAGGGTTTAACCATGTTGGCCAGCTGGTCTGGAACTCCTGACCTCTAGTGATCTACCTGCCTCGGCCTCCCAAAGTTCTGGGATTATAGGCATGAGTCACTGCACCCGGCCCTCAGCTAACATTTTCACCCAGAGAGGGAGAGATGTGTTGGACAGCGAGTTTGCTACAGAGGACAGAGAAGGGCTTTTCCCCATTTTCCACGGGAGGTGTGTCATGAAGCTGCCTGCAGGTGTCTGGATCTACCTAAGCTCCACCCTCCTGAACCTGATGGTTCAGTGTGGCCACATGGCAGGAGGCCACATGCATTAGCCCTCTGCTCAGTTCTTGTAGGAAGGAAGGCAGAATTGGTGATGGATGGCAGAAGAGCCGTTGATGGCTTTTCCTTGGGCAGGAACGAAGCCTGCAGCTGGACTGGAACGCGTAGGGGAACATGGCCGGGCTCAGGGGCTTGCAGCCAGCATGAGCCACAGAGAGCTGGGTCAGGTGGGCTCTGAGCAAGCTGAGAGGTCAGATTCCAAGTCAGGCCCATGGCAGATGTCTTCTGGGAATGTCACATGGGAAGGAGTGGCCAGCCAGGCTGGGGGCCCTGCTCAGAGGGCAAAAGGATGCCATGGTCATTTTGCGTTATAAAGGAACACCTCAGGCTGGGCGCAGTGGCTCATATCTGCAATCCTAACACTTTGGGAGGCCAAGGCAGACAGATCACCTGAGGTCAGGAGTTCGAGACCGGCCTGGCCAAAATGGTGAAACCCCATCTCTGCTAAAAATAAAAAAAAAAAATAGTCGGGAATGGTGGCAGGTGCCTGTAGTCCCAGCACTCGGGAGGCTGAGGCTGGAGAATCACTTGAACCTGAGAAGTGGAAGTTGCAGTGAGTGGAGATCACGCTGTTGCACTCCAGCCTGGGCAACAAGAGCAAAACGCTGTCTCAAAAAAAAAAAAAAAAAAAAAAAAAGGAACACCTCAGACTAGGTAATTTATAGAGGTTTACCTGGCTCGTGGTCCTGCAGGCTGTACCAGAAGCATGGCACCAGTATCTGCTCCCGGTGACACCTCAGATAGCTTCCACTCATGGCGGAAGGTGGAGGGGGGGCAGGCATCACGTGGAGAAATAAAGGGAGCAAGAGAGAGAGAAGGAAAGTGCCACACTCTTTTAAACAACCCGCTCTAACATGAACTAATACAGCAAGAACTCACTTATTACCAGGACGAAGGCACCAAGCCATCCATGGAGCATCCGCCCCCATGACCCATATACCTCCCTGAAGCCCATCTCCAACGCCGGGACCACATGGCAGCAGGAGATTGGGCGATGACAAACAGCCCAGCTCTAGGGAGAAACACTGCATGCAAAGACCCTGTACCACCATGCTTCCCCTGGACCACAAAATAAACCCCACCTCTCCCCACCTACCCAGAAGCCATCCTGGGGAAGGAATGGCACAGGAGGCAAAGAACAGAGAAGTTGCAGAGACCCAGTATTCAACTTGAATGAGTTGAACTTGGATTGGCGATGAAGCCGACCTTGAAAGTGAAGAGCTCACCTGCCGTGAGTCATTCTCAGAGCCTGTCCATGGAACGGAAACTTCAGAGCTGCTTCTAGCATGGGAAGGGCTCACGCCACCAGCTGAAACCTCCTGCAGCCTCCACAGCAGCCGCAGTTGGAAAAAAGACGCTCAAGAAACATTTCTCTCCTCTTTCCTTTAAGCTGAAGTTCTTAGGAGCCTGGGAGTCCATTGAACTTCATGCACAGAAGTTAAACTCCAAAATACTGGCTGGGGCAACCTACCAAGTGTATAAAGGGTCGCCTGTGCAGGCAAGCTCAGCCAGGCCTCACATACTGCCCGTTCTCAAAGGGCTTTGAAGGGGCCACTGCTTTCTCAGGCACGATTTGTACTTACGTTATTCATAACAGTTAAGCAAGCTTGTCACAACCTCTCTGCTGCTGTAAGGATGTGCTACCAGACTGATTTAATGACGCAGCAGCCTACACATCTAGGAGAAAATGAAGTCAATTGCCCCTGGCTGCATGCATGCCCAGTAGTAGAAGCTACTTTTAGAGTCATGTTGGCAGCCAAAAAAGTAAAGCCCATGACCCAACACTCCAAAGAGATATTGCAAAGTACCAGCCTACATTTTCAGACTTTTAGAAAGTCTGGTTAAAATTTCTGCAGCTTTGATTGACTATTATTAAAAAGTCAAAACAATAACATGCTGATGAGGTTGTGGAGAAATAGGAACGCTTTTACACTGTTGGTGGCAGTATAACCATTTAACTGGGAGTTCAACCATTTAACCACTGTTACATTAGCGTAAATTAGTTCAACCATGGGAAGACAGTGTGGCGATTCCTCAAGGATCTACAACCAGCATTACCATTTGACCCAGCAATCCCATTACTGGGTATATACCCAAAGGATTATAAATCATTCTACTCTAAAGACACATGCACATGTATGTTTATTGCAGCACTATTCACAATAGCAATGACTTAGACCAACCCAAATGCCCATCAATGATAGACTGGATAAAGAAAATACAGCACATATACACTACGGAATACTATGCAGCCATAAAAAAGGATGAGTTCATGCTCTCTGCAGGGATATGGATGAAGCTGGAAACCATCATTCTCAGCAAACTAATGCAGGAACAGAAAACCAAACACCACATGTTCTCACTCATGACTGGGAGCTGAACAATGAGAACACATGGACACAGGGAGGGGAACATCACACATCGGGGCCTGTCGGGGAGTGGGGAGCAAGGGGAGGGAGAGCATTAGGACAAATATCTAATGCATGCGGGGCTTAAAACCTAGATGACGGGTTGATGGGTGCAGGAATCCACCATGGCACGTGTGTACCTATGTTACAAACCTGTATGTTCTGCATATGCATCCCAGAACTTAAAGTAAAATTTAAAAGAAAAAAAAAACTGTGGAGGGTCAACAGGATGAGAAATGGAAATGGTGTCCAGTTGGCTAACCAACAAATGGTCACTTGCATATGCAGATAGCTCATTGATTGGAATAGAAGGCCACGCAGGCTCTGATATCAGTACTCACAACTGACCCTTCAATCTCAAATAAAATTCAATATGCTTTCTCTCCAACCCACAAGGCATAAAATACTCATGTGTTCCTGTATTTCCATAAACTAGAGGAGAAATAGATGGCCTCAAACATAACACACCTTCGGGACTGCTAAGGCCTGATGAGAACTTATTCATTGCCACGTCTCAGAGGATGAAAGCAAGGGCTACCGAAGAGATTGGGTAAATACAAAAGGCTGTTTGGGTTTGAGAACAAGTTATAATCAGTTATCTTTTCTAAAGGGCCCCCTGAAAACTACTAAGAAATAATAATCTGTGGAGATCAGATGGGCCAGAAGACAAGAAAAGAGTTCTGAACTGTGCTGTGGAAAAAAAACATCAGAGGTAGTGGGGGAGAAATGAAGAACGGTTATTTTCTGCCCCGAACTCAATTTGAGAGTCTTCTGCAATTACCTTTCAGGCTTTCAGGATAAGGTGGAAAAAGAGGAATAAAAAGAAAGGGCAGGAGAAGAAAGACATCTAAGAAGGCTTGAAAGACGGATCAGTCGAGGTCAGGAGTTTGAGACCAGTCTGGCCAACATGGTGAAATCCCATGTCTACTAAAAATACAAAAAATTAGCTGGCGTGGTGGCACCTGCCTGTAATCCCTGCACTTTGGGAGGCCAAGGCAGATGGATCACGAGGTCAGGAGTTTGAGATCTGCCAGGCCAATATAGTGAAACCCCGTCTCTACCAAAAATACGAAAAATTAGCTGGTGTGGTGGAGCATGCCTGTAATCCCAGCTACTCGGGAGGCTGAGGCAGGAGAATCACTTGAACCCAGGAAGCGAGGTTGCATTGAGCCAAGATCATGCCACTGTATTCCAGCCTGGGTGACAGAATGAAACTCCATCTCAAAAAAAAAAAAAAAAAAAGAGGGCTTGGCAGATGAAACACTCTGGAACCATCCAGAAAGGGGGATTAAAGCTACCACAGTAAGAGCTGGAGTCTGCCACTTTCCACCCCTCACTAGAGCCTACATCCAGCTCCAGCAGAAGATGATGAACCCTACTGCCCTGTCTCCCCACAGATCAGCTCCGTAAAATTAATGGGATGGCTGCTTCCCTATTTATGTCCAGCAATAACTCAGAAACTGAGCGTTTAATTCAGAAGTAAAGTGTCTTCCATTTTTAAGAATCCTTAAATTTAAAATAAAACGTGTCTGCTCCTTGGCAGCCCGCAACACTGAACCTCTTTACAAGGGAGAAGAAAAGTCATTCTGACATTATTCAGATTAATCTACCTGCCGCTGGGAGCTGTCACAGTGCATGTCAGTTGATGGAGGCAGGTCTCTCTGCTTGTCATTGCAGAGGAAGTTTACGCTGCAAATGTTTCTCTGGCTCCAGGGCACTGCCTGGGAATTTTGCTTCCAAAGGAAAGCTATCTAGCAGCAATATCAGTGTGTCACACAAAAAGAAATATTGATCAATCCAGGCTGGTGCAGAACGTACCTAGGTGATGTCAAGAAATAGCATGTATTTTACCCAAAAGCAAGGCGTTCACCATTCTGCAAGTCCACTCCCATTTCATAAGGAATAGCTTTCTGAAGAGAGTGGCTTGAAGAATATGAGTCCTTTATTTTCTGTGCAAACCCGTTGGCATTTAAAATGTCTCTCCAAGCCTGGATGGGCACAATGGCTCACCCCTGGCAAAGTAATCCCAGCACTTTGGGAGGTCCAGGTGGGAGGATCACTTGAGGCCAGGAGTTTGAGGCCAGCCTGGGCAACATAGCAAGATCCATCTCTATGAACAATTTTAAAAAATTAGCCAGGCACAGTGGTGGTGCATGCCTGTAGTCCCAGCTACATGGGAGGCTGAGGTGGGGGGATCCCTTGAGCCTGGGAGGTCAAGGCTACAGTGAGCTATGATCACACCACTGCACTCCAGCCTAGGCCACAAAACAAGGCTCTGCCTCAAAAACAAACAAACAAACAAACAAACAAAAAGAGTTTCTCTTTTATTAGCAGCCAGAATCTGTTTCATGTGTAGGATATAAATGAGTGACAATCCAATGATCAAGTTATTTGTTATAACTGTTTGGTTGCATGACCCTGACCAGATAAGAACAAAAGGGTTACAATCTTCCCGAAATGAGGAGCGAGACTGCCATTGCAGAGAACTGCTCTAATAATATGATAACAAGAACAGCTTTTATTCCTAGAGCACTTACTATGTGCCCTGGATCATTTTAAGCATTTTACATGTATTATCTCATTTAATCTTCACAACAATCCTTCTAGACAGTACTATGATTATCCCCTTTACAGATGAAGAAGCTGAAGACATCTCATCCAATGCATCTGTGATGGTTAATACTGAGTATCAGCTTGATTGGATTGAGGGATGCAAAGCACTGACCCTGGGTGTGTCTGTGAGGGTGTTGTCAAATGAGATAAACATTTGAGTCAGCGGACTGGGAGAGGCAGACCCACCCTCAGCCAGAGTGGGCACCACCCAGCACGGCTAGAATACAAAGCGGGCAGAAAAACATGAAAAGACCGGACTAGCCTAGCCTCCCAGCCTGCGTCTTTCTCCCATGTTGATGCTTCCTGCCTTCAAACATCAGACTGCAAGTTCTTCAGTTCTGGAATTTGGAATGGCTTCCTTGCTCCTCGGCTTACAGACAGATGGCCTATTGTGGGACCTTGTCGTCATGTGCGTTAATACATATATACCTATCATAATCCTATTCGTTCTGTCCCTCTAGAGAACCCTGACTAGTACAGCGTCTATATCACATCTAGTCCAGATCCACCATTTTACAGAGAAGTAAACTGAGTATCAAAATTTGTGGTTCAAATCTGTCTTAGAAAACAGGTCTCTTGAGCCAGGTGTGGTGGCTCATGCCTGTAATCCCTGCACTTCGGGAGGCTGAGGCAGGTGGATCACTTGAAGTCTGGAGTTCGAGACCAGCCTGCCTAGTACGGTGAAATCCCGTCTCTACTAAAAATACAAAAAGTTAGCTGGGGGTGGTGGTGGGCACCTGTAGTCCCAGCAACTTGGGAGGCTGAGGCAGGAGAATCACTGGAACCCATGAGGTGGAGGTTGTGGTGAGCTGAGGTGGTGCCACCACACTCCAGCCTGGGCAACAGAGTGAGGAACGAAGGAAGGAAGGAAGGCAGGCAGGCAGGCAGGCAGGGAGGAGGGAGGGAAAGGAAGAAAGAAGAGAAGGGAAGAAGGGAGGGAGGGAGGGAGGGAAAGGAAGAAAGAAGGGAAGGAAGGAAGGGAGGGAAGGAGGGAAAGGAAGAAAGAAAGAAGGGAAGGAAGGGAGGGAGGGTAAGAGGGAGGGAGAGAAGGAAAGGAAGAAAGGAAGGGAAAGAAGAAGGGAGGGAGGAAGGAAGGAAGGGAAGAAATCAGGTCTCTTGGCCAAGTGCAGTGGCTCATGCCTATAATCCCAGCACTTTGGGAGGTCAAGGCAGGAGGAACTCTTGAGGCCAGGAGTTTGAGACCAGCCTGGACAACATAGTAAGACCCTATTTCTACAAAAAAATAACAAATAAACATAATTAGCTGGGCATGGTGACATGCACCTGTAGTCCCAGCTACTTGGCCAACTGAGGTGGGAAGATCGCTTGAGCCTAGGAGTTCAAGGTTACAGTGAGTTATGATTGTACCACTGCACTCCAGCCTGGGTGATAGAGTGAGACCCTCTCTCAAAAAATTTAAAACAAACAAACAAAACTGAAACAGGCTCCAGAACCTGGGTGATGTTTTTTCTATCACATCATGCTGCTGACATTTGAAGTCACTGAAGACCCACTTGTCCCCAGCTGTGAAGTTATATATTCTTTGAGCCCTGTGGGAAGGTAGCAGTCGGCTGTGGACAGCTATGCAGACCCAACCAACTAGGGAGTGATATCCCATTTCACCTTGTGACGTGTACCTATTTTCCCAGAAAGTGATAAAGTTGATGATGATGCCCCTTTAGGGGCCTAATCAACTGTGATGGTTACCAGGCATTCTCTCCAGCTGATTGTCT
Organism: Alouatta palliata; assembly: GCA_004027835.1. Classification (NCBI taxonomy): domain Eukaryota; kingdom Metazoa; phylum Chordata; class Mammalia; order Primates; family Atelidae; genus Alouatta; species Alouatta palliata. The sequence continues at coordinate 114,351 of PVKV010000273.1, forward strand.
GAGCAAATAGCAAATGTTTTAAAGAAATGAATATGCCTTCCATTAGACAGTCTAACAGACAAACTCACACTCTGTTTCTCCAGCAGATATTTTCATTCAGAGTTTGCATTTGTAGTCTCAAAAGTGTGGAAACATGGATAATTTTTTAAAGAGGACTGATATACAATAAGAGTGTCCTTCATACTTCTTAGAACAAGTTGATTTTTAAAATTTTATTTCATTTTCTTTTTTTTTTTTTTTTGTTTTGTTTTTTTTGAGACGGAGTTTCGCTCTTGTCACCCAGGCTGGAGTGCAATGGCGCGATCTCGGCTCACCGCAACCTCCACCTCCTGGGTTCAAGCAATTCTCCTGCCTCAGCCTCCCGAGTAGCTGGGACTACAGGCACATGCCACCATGCCCAGCTAATTTTTGTATTTTTAGTAGTGACGGGGTTTCACTATGTTGACCAGGATGGTCTCGATCTCTTGACCTCGTGATCCACCTGCCTCGGCCTCCCAAAGTGCTGGGATTACAGGCATCGTCTTTGTTTTAAACCATAAACTATAAGTTCCTCCCAAAGTTAGCTCTGCCTACACCCAGGAAGGAACAAGCACAGCTTAAAGGTTAGAAGCAAGATGGAGTCATTTAGGTTTGATCTTTTTCACTGTCTCAGCTATAATTTTGCAAAGGTGGTTTCAGGCATGCACCACCACATCCAGCTCATTAAAAAAATTTTTTTTGTAGAGATGGGGTCTTGCTATGCTGCCCAGGCTGGTCGTAAACTCCTGGTCTCAAACAATCCTCCCACCTCAGCCTCCCAAAGTGCTGGGATGACAGGCATGAGCCACTGTATCTGTCCATATTCCTGAGTAATATTTTATAATAATGCCTCTCCTAGTGTGATGTGAATTCCCTCCAATGAACCCACACCCTCTGTCAACCAGCCTTCTCCAGACTGGTCCCCTGAAGAAAGCAAATAGAATTCAGTGGAGGGTTTTTTTTTTTTATTTTTGTAACCATATATCTCTCCATGTCTTGCTTCTGTAGTAGAATTCTATTAACTGAAACACTGAGTATCTACAACAGCCCATGCCACAACTTCAGAGCATTTATAATCAGTGCTTTTCATCTAAGGGACCAAAAGATTTGTTATCAAAATATTCTATGAGTAGAACAATACACCTTTCAATGCTGGTGAAGTTTTAAGGACAAGAAAGTTAAAAGCACATTTACACAACAAGTGAGTGACCTCCCTAAAGACACAGACCCCATGGGTGGCAAAAGTGAATAGGCCATTTTTCTGTTATTGGAAGACTAGCAGGACAGGGAAAAAAAATGAAGGGAGAATGTCTACCTCCTTCACTGTGATTTTTCTCTTCCTGAAATGTGACAGCACTCTTGGCCCCTGGCTGGACTGCTTTACGAACTCTACTTTGCTATACCAAGGAGAAGTACCAGCCTTGACCTGACCTTACCCACAACATGCTGCAATTGATCAGGATTCTACGCCAGGCCCAGGGAGGTCAGTGGCCTCAGCTGGTCTGGTCTGTGTGATGCTAAACCTTTGCCAAGGATGTTCCTTGGTACATTCGTGAGGGTTCTCTAGAGGGACTGACTAATAGGAGAGGTGTAGATGTGAAGGGGAGTTTGCTAAGGAGAACTGACTCATGCAATCACAAGGTGACGTCCCACAGTAGGCTATCTGCAAGCTGAGGGGCAAGGAAGCCAGTCCGAGTCCCAAAACCTCAAAAGTAGGGAAGCCGACAGTGCAGCCCTATCTGTGGCTGAAGGCCCGAGAGCCCCTGGAGAACCACTCGTGTGAGTCCAAGAGTCCAGAAGCTGAAGAACTTGGAGTCTGATGTTCAAGGGCGGGAAGCATCCAGCACAGGAGAAAGATGAGGCTGGAAGACTCAGCCAATCTCGTCCTTCCACGTTCTTCTGCCTGCTTTTGTCCTAGCCATGCTGGCAGCTGATTAGCTGGTGCCCAAACAGACTGAGGCTGGGTCTGCCTCTCCCAGTCCACTGACTCAAATGTTCATCTCCTTTGACAACACCCTCACAGACGCACCCAGGAATAATACTCTGCATCCTTCAATCCAATCGAGTTGACACTCAGCATTAATCATCACACTTGGTTTCTGAATTCCTACTCAGGACTCTGCCATGGTGGACTCTGCCATGGTGGACTCTGCCATGGTGGACTCTGCCATGGTGGACTCTGCCATGGTGGACTCTGCCACGGCAAACTCTGTTGGTTTAAAATTTGACCCAGATTCAATCACCCTGTGTACTCTGTGCTCCTCTGACAAAAAAAAGGGACAGGCAAGATCTCGGGTTAACCCGAGAGAAACATTCCAGGCCATGGTGAGCCAAGAATGGACACCCAAGCTGTCATCATCCTGTTGAAGGACTAGTCATCCACCATTTTCAGATGGCCATCAGCTTCTGAGACAGAATTCAGGGACCATACAATTCACCTGCTTGACGTATACAAGCCAATAGTTTGTAGTATAGTCATAGAGTTATACACCATCACAAAAATCAATTTTAGAAGATTTTGATCGCTTCTACCCCAAAGCCCCAACATCATTTTCAGTCACTCCTCTATCTTTACCTCCTCCACAGATGGGGGTGACTCCCTAGTAGTGGGCAAGCACTATTCTACTTTATTTTATTTCTTTTAGTTTCAAGATGGAGTTTCTCACTGTCAGCCAGGCTGGAGTACAGGGGCGCTCTCCTGCTCACTGCAACCTCCACTTCCCGGGTTCAAGCAATTCTCCTGCTTCAGCCTCCCGAGTAGCTGGGACTACAGGCCCTGCCACCACTCCTGGATCACTTTTGTATTTTTAGTAGAAATGGGTTTTCACCATGTTGGCCAGGCTGGTCTCGAACTCCTAACCTCAGGTGATCCACCCACCTTGGTCTCCCAAAGCCCTGGGATTACAGGTGTGAGCCATGAGCCACCCCACCAGGCCTATTCTACTTTCTGTCTCTCCCAACTGGCTTTTTATTCATCTTTAGTTTGCCTCACAAGATGAGTAGAGTGAGTCTGGGCTCCCTCGTTTGGCTTTTAGGGCCCTCTATACAGCACACCATGTGTTTTTATCAGGAAGATGATGAAGACTGAATAGTCTTCCATCTTTCCTCTATTTTTATTTTATAAAGAATAGAGATGGGGCCAGGCACAGTGGCTGACTCCTGTAATCCCAGCACTTTAGGAGGCCAAGGTGGGCAGATCACTTGAAGTCAGGAGACCAGCTAGCCAACCTGGTGAAACCCCGTCTCTACTAAAAATACAAAAAAACTTAGCCAGGCGTGGTGGTGGGTGTCTGTTATTCCAGCTACTCGGGAGGCTGAGGTACAATAATTGCTTGAACCCGGGAGGCGGAGATTGCAGTGAGTTGAGATCATGCCACTGTACTCCAGCCTGGGTGATGGAGTGAGACTCTGTCTCGACAACAGCAACAACAAAAAGGAATATAGATGGGATCTCACTATGTTGTCCAGGCTGGCCTTGAACTTCTGGCTTCAAGCGATCTTCCTGCCTCGGCCTCCTAATGTGCTAAGATTACAGACCAGAGCCATCGTGCCCAACCCCTTTCCTCTGTGTTTTAATGCATATTTCCCACTTTCAGTATCCTCACAAGACACTAAGCACCTCATTTTCGTTGTGCAGTAAAGGGCTGATTCAATGGGCTTGGGCTGCCCAAACCCCACACAATCCATAGAAAAAACTGGCCCTGGATCAACTGCTGTGAGACAACCTCTAAGCCCTTGGAATATCCTCCCGATAAGAGCGTCTTTGCAGGCGGAGGCCCTGGACCGTGACACAGCAGTTCAACTTCTGGTGGGTGAGGGCTGGAGGTTGAGTAGCCAAGGACAGTCACGTAAGGCTCTCTCTGCCTATGTGACTGACCTGCAGTAAAAACCCAGGATGCCAAGGCTCATGTGAGCTTCCCGATCGGCAGTACTTTAAACAAGTTGTTACGTGCCACTGCTGGGCAAATCACCCTGTCCACATGACCCCACTGGAAGAGGACGATTGTAAGCCTGCACTTGGCTTCTGCTGGACTCTTCCATGCATCTTTGCAGATTTTTTATTTTTTGAGAAGGAGTCTTGCTCTGTTGCCCCAGCTGGAGTGCAATGGCATAATCTCGGCTCACTGCAACCTCCACCTCCCATGTTCCAGTGATTCTTCTGCCTCAACCTTCTGAGTAGCTTGGATTACAGGTATGCGCCACCACACCCAGCTAGCTACTTTTTATATTTTTAGTAGAGACGGTGTTTCACCATGTTGGCCAGGCTGGTCTCGAACTCCTGACCTCAGGTGATCCACCCGCCTTGCCCTCTCAAAGTGCTGAGATTATAGGTGTGAGCCAGGGCACCCGGCCTGCTGATTTTCATCTGTATCTTTTCATCATTAGCAAATAATAACCACGATTTTATAGCTTTTCTGAGTTTCGAGAGTTCTCCTGGTGCATCATGAAACATGAAAAGTGGGCTTGAAGACCCCAAACACACTCATTTGCAGAACTACACCCTCCACTGGGTTATCTCCCATGTACTCAGCCTGTGAAAATCTCCTCCAGCTTGCAACGTCCAGCTAGTCACATCTTCTCCAGGAAAGAGAGAACAGCGGCTAAGAGCACAGACTGGGCCTGACTACACATGAATCCCAGCTTCACCTCATACCAGGTGTGTGACCTTGGGTAACTCATGCCTCAGCAGCTCTGCCCATAAAAAGGATATAATAATATTCACCTTGGCTGGGCACAGTGGCTCAGAACTTTGGGAGACTGAGGCAGGCGAATCGCTTGAGGTTAGGATGCCTGTAGTCCCAGTTACTCGTGAGGCTGAGGCAGGAGAATCACTTAAACCTGGGAAGTGGAGGTCACAGTGAGCTGAGTTGACACCACTGCACTCCAGCCTGGGCAACAGAGTAAGACTCTGTTTCCAAAAAAAAAAAAAATACTCATCTCATAGGGTGAGAATTAGGAGTAAATAGATTTGTATTGTGCAAAACACAAGAATAGTGCCCAGCACATAGAACATTCCAGAGTTAGTTATGGCTATGAGTTTTTCCATCTGCTCCAATGGCAAACACCCTCCCTCCACGATTCCACATGTCCTTTCGCTGAAGTGCTATCACATGCATTTGAAAGCCTGTGTCACCAGCCAGCCCATGAACTCTTTCAGGAGAGGAGAATCATTTCATTTACCAATATTGTCCCCGCTGAAAATGCTTACCACAAAGCTGAGCACACAATTGGCTCCTAAAATATATTTGCTGATGCATAGGAAAGATACCTCTATTTTAAAGTCTAAAGAAGTCTGATTTCTTTAAAGTCTAAAGTCTGATATTTTAAAGTCTAAAGCTGTCCTTGTCTGTAAGCCAGTCATATTCCTCTAGGGAAGAAAATATAACCTTCTCCTTTTGTACCCATCTGTACACAGAATTTGAGATCCCAGCGACTACATATCCAGGGCAACCCTTTCAATTAAAGCAATCTAACAGGCTCTAACAGAACTTGCAGCTTATAATTTATTATCAAAGTATATATTAGATTAAGGATTGCTAATTGTTAACCATTGCCTTGAATTAGTTATTAATGAGGAATGTCACTAATTATAGGACCACATAACACAGAGTAGAGAGGAACCACGGTCACTTTATAGAAGATGCTTGACTCAGCTTTCAGCCAGTTCGCTGAAAGCAACATGCTGTAAAATGTCCCAGCCAGGCATTGTGGCTCAGACTTGTAATCCTGGCACTCTGGGAGTCCAACGTGGGCGGGTCACCTGAGCTTGGGAGTTCAAGACCAGCCTGACCAAGATGGAGAAATCCTGTCTCTATTAAAAATACAAAATTAGCCGGGCATGGTGGCACATGCCTGTAATCCCAGCTACTCGGAAGGCTGAGGCAGGAGAATCCCTTGAACCCGGGAAGCAGAGGTTGCACTGAGCCAAGATGCCATTGCACTCCAGCCTTGGCAACAAGAGTGAAACTCCATCGCAAAAAAAAAAAAACAAAAGGTCCATCAGTGGCCCTTTAGAACTTTCCCTGTGATGGTGAAAGTCGCAGGCTTTTGCAGCTGGAGAGAACCATAGAGATCAGCAGTTCTCAAGCTATGAGCAAAAGTTCTCTGAAGGTTACAGAGCTAAGCCAGGTTTTCATGAACTTACGGTGCACCTAAGCTAGGTGCCTTCAGGCTAAATACATGTTATCCCCTTCATTGTTATCTTACACCTAATTCTTTCCCCATGTATACACATAACGTCATGAGTAAGAAAGTCTGAGTTCATAACAAAGCACAGCTGGGGTCAGTTGCAGTGACTCTTGCTCACAATCCCAGTGCTTTGGGAGGACAAGGGCAGAGGACTGCTTGAGGCCAGCAGATCAAGACCAGCCTGGGCAACACAGCAAGACTCCCAACTTTCAAACTTGTTTTTTCACATTACAGCTGGGCACAGTGGCTCACATATGTAATCCCAGCACTTTGGGAGGCTGAGGCAGGTGGATCACTTGAGGTCCAGTCTTGCCAACATGATAAAACCCCATCTCCACTAAAAAAGTACAATAATTAGTCGGGTGTGATGGTGGACACCTTTAATCTCAGCTACTCAGAAGGCTGAGGTAGGAGAATCACTTGAAACCAGGAGGTGAAGGTTGCAGTGAGCCGAGATGGCACCATTGCACTCCAGCCTGGAAGACAGAGTGAGACTTTATCTCAAATAAAAATTAAAATATTAAAAAACTAGCTGTGTATGGTGGCATGTGGCTGTGGTCCCAGCTCCTCTGGAGGCTGAGGCGGGAGTATTGCTTGAGCCCAGGAGTTGGAGGCGGCCACAGTGAACTAAGATCTCACCGCTGCTCTCCATCCTGAACAGAGTGAGATCTTATCTCTAAAAATAAACGTAACTTAAAAACAGAAATCCTGGTGGAAATTTTGTTGAATTTAGATTCCTTGCACCTTGAAATAGCCATTATTTTTTCTGTTCTTTGAATGTGAACTCACCCATCTTCATGCCTCTCGGCAATGATTCCAGACCTTTAACCCTTTTTGGGAGCCTCCTACCCTAGGCCCAGCTCTCACTCTTAAGTGAATTTCTCTACTTGTTCACAAGGAAAAATGTGACTCGGACAGTGTGAGCTTGCCCTTCCTACTGTCCAAGACCAAACCACTCTTCATGTTCTGAGCCTACCCACATCTCCTTTTTTAGGATCTTTCTTTCCCAATCAGCCACACCCCTTCCTTTCTGTCTTCAGACTTTCCCTTTCACCCTGTTCCATGCCTTCAGATGTATGTCCTGTGTTAAAACAGGGTTCTTCATGTCCACACTGGGGCTGAAGACATTCTGACAATAGATGCAATATTCGAAGAGATCTTGCAAAATTTCAATAGATAGACAAACTGATTAGCTGAATATTTAGGATAAGTAAGTGGAGTCTGGGAGAGGAAGGTGTCAGGAGGGTTTCCCAGAAGTAAGCTGTACCACAGGGGAGTGGGGAGAGTCCTACCATCTAACTCCAAGCCTAGTGGCTGGTGTCCCTGGAAGTGGAGCCACATGCTCACTGGTGTGACCCACACTTAGGAAAGGGAACAGGGCCTGTGGAGCACAGGGGAGCCCTATGTCAGGGAAGCCATTGAGGGAATGTATTCTTTCGTCAGGTCCACGAGGGGCGTGGTTTCAAAGGCAAGAACTTCCCAGTGGCATGCCCCACCTGCCGTCTTTCATGCCTGCATCCGGGAGCTCAGAGGTCTTTGTTTAACTTTCGTACATGCGAGAAGATAGACTGCCCAGGTGAGCTTCCTTTGTTTAGAAAAGCCTGTGAGAAGCTACAGGAGGACTGTGGGCCAAACAACCAATCAGATGTCAGAAATCAAAGATCAATCACTCCAGCAGAAGTTTAAAGGAACTCCTTTCATAGGACAGAAAACTTGAATGGGGTGGGAAAAATTCCCAGGTTAAAAGTCCCGTTCTCCCACATCTGGGCAGACTCCATTTCTGGATCCCGTCTCATGAAGGCGTGGGAGCTCACGCTCTATCTATTTCTTTCTCCTTTTTCTCTCTCTCCGCCTAAATAAATCACTTTCTGCAAAACTCTTTGGGGTCTGATATTTATTTACATGAGCTCACTGTGCCCAGTGGGGTGCTTGCCCCTATTCTTGGGTGAGTGAGGGACCAAGGGCCTGGAAGAACACATCCTATCAAGGAGCTGAGACTCCCCTGTGTCCTGCAACCCAGTCTCACCATGTTTCCACCCAAGAGCGACAAAGGCGTGCAAATCCCAGAAACCAGAAATGGAACCTGCCAAAGGAATGTGGACTTGCAACCATCTTAAAAGGATGTCTGCCAAGAAATGCAATGGGTTTCTGAATGTTAATGGAAGAAGCTGTATGCTAATGGAAGAAGCCAGAAACAAAAAGCCACACTCTGTAGGACTCCACTTACAGGAAACGTCCACACTAGGCAAATCCATAGAGACAGAAAGTAGACTGGCAGCTGTCATGGCTTGGTGGGAGGGAGGAACAGGAAGTGACTGCTTAATGGGCACTGCGTCGCTATTTGGGGGAATAAAAAAACTCTGGAAGCAGATAATGGAGATGGTTATACAACATTGGGAATGTCCTTATTGTCACCAAATCTCACATTTTACAATGGATAAGATGGTAAAATGTATGTTACATATATTTTGCCACAATTAAAAACAACATCATAAACAAAACCAGAAGGGATGCCCTAGACCAGCAGTCCCCAACCTTTTTGGCACCAAGGACTGGTTTCGTGGAAGACAATTTTCCCACGGACAGGAGTGGCAGGTGGGGACGGTTTCAGGATGAAACTGTTCCACCACAGATCATCAGGCATTAGATTCTCATGAGGAGCATACAACCTACACCCTTCATACGTGCAGTTCACAATAGGATCTGTGTTCCCATGAGAATCTAATGCCACCGCTGATCTGATGAGAAGCCGAGCTCAGGCGGGAACATGGGAGATGGGGAGTGGCTGGAAATGCAGATGAAGCTTCGTGTGCTTGCTCACCTGACACTCACCACCACTCACAGGCTCGTTTCCCAACAGGCTATGGACCAGGATCAGTACCCGTCCGCAGCTCAGAGGTTGAGGACCCCTGCCCTAGACAGTGGCTCACCAGAGCATGGAGACTGCAGCAATAAGAGAACACAGGGCAAACAAGAAGGCAGAAATTGAGGGTGCCTGGGAGAGGCCAGCTGAAGGTAGTCATTGCCTGCATGGGGTTGAGAAAGCAGCCTGGAGGTTCAGATTGCCTACACCACAATGTGGTACAGACATTGAAAAAATACATGTATTGCCTAATCATTTGGTACTGGCCTTATGACTACTAAGAGTAAATCGGGCTGGGTGTGGTGGCTCACGTCTGTAATCCCAGCACTTTGGGAAGCTGAGGCAGGTGGTGAGATCAGGAGATTGAGACCATCCTGGCTAACACGGTGAAACTCCATCTCCACTAAAAACACACAGACACACACAAAATTAGCCAGGCATGGTATCTTGCACCCAGCTCTTGGGAGGCCGAGACAGGAGAATTGCTTGAATCCAGGAGGCAGAGGTTGCAGTGAGCCAAGATTGCATCACTGCACTCCAGTCTGGGCAACGGAGCAAGACTCCATCTCACACATACAAAAAAGAGTAAATGAAAAGCTATATATAAAGCCCTCACTATGCATTCAATAAATGGTAAATCCAATAATAATCAGTTTATCATCATTATTAATATGGATCAATGGTATAACTTCCTATGAACAACAGCTTGTCTTTCTAACGATCCAGTTTCTTTTTTTTTCTTTTTTCTTTTTTGAGACAGAGCCTTGCTTTGTCGCCCAGATTGGAGTGCTGTGGTGTGATCTTAGCTCACTGCAACCTCTGCCTCCTGAGTTCCAGTGATTCCCCTGCCTCAGCCTCCTGAGTAGCTGGGATTACAGGTGTGTGTCACCATGCCCAGCTACTTTTTGTATTTCCAGCAGGGATAGGGTTTCTCCATGTTAGCCAGGCTGGTCTTGAACTCCTGACCTCAGGTGATTGGCCCACCTCGGCCTCTCAAAGTGCTAGGATTACAGGTGGGAGCCACTGTGCCCAGCCTCTTCTTCCTGCTTTTGTGGTGAGATGTACCTGCTCCCACTTCACCTTCTGCCATTAGTCAAATCTCTCTGAGGCCTCTCCTAAAGCCAAGCCGATGCCAGTGCCATGCTTGTACAGCCTGCAGAACTGTGAGCCAATTAAACCTTTTTCCTTTATAATTACTCAGCCTCAGGTATTTCTTTGTAGCAATGCAAGAACTGCCTAACAGAAAGGAAGTCACCCTTGGAGAACAATCAGAGCCTAAGACAGTAGATTTAAGAAGCTTCTCAACACAGAGGCAAGAGCTGGCTCAGTACCGCACAAACTCTCACACAAAGGGCTATGGACACACAATGGCACAACTGGAGGGGAATCTCTACAGGCTTAACTGGAGTTCCAGGAAGTCTGGCCATGTTGCTCCTATGGCTTTGAGTGACACTTTCCCGAAATCCCCTAGCCCCACTGACATGGTTTGGCTCTGTGCCCCTGCCCAAATCTCATGTTGAACTGTAATCCCCAGTGTTGGAGGCAGGGCCAGGTGGGAGGTGACGGGATCATAGGGGTGGATCCGTCATGAATGCGTTAGCACCATCCCTTTGGTGCTGTGTTCCTGATAGAGTGCTCATGAGATCTGGTTATTTAAAAGTATGTGGGACCTTCCCGTTTCTTCTTCCTCCTACTCTGGCCATGTAAGATGTACCTGCTTCCCCTTCTGCCATGACTATAAGATTCCTGAGGCCTCCCCAGAAGCAGAAGCCTCCATGCTTCCTGTACAGCTGGCTGAATCCTCGGCCAATTAAACCTCCTTTCTTTATAAAGTACCCAGACTCAGATATTTCTTCATAGCAGTTCAAGAACTAATACACCCTCCATGACACCCACAATACACACCACAGATACCTACTGTCAGTACAAGATGCATAAAAGAAAGCTATCCTGGGAACCACAGAGATCTCCAAGGGGCTGGGTGTAAAGGCAAGATCAAGTTCTGGGGGCTTGGTGGTCAAAGGCAGTCTAGACACATGTGGTTGGGTCCTTGTCGTTTTGAAGAAGAGAGGTTCACTGTCAACATTTAGAAGGTAGGAGATTTCATAAAGGCTCTAGATTTACAGCTTCTCTTAAAATTTTGAAGACATGACCACACTGGCCCTGTGTACCCCCATCACCATAAAGCAGAGCTGGGAGCGGCTGCCCCCTTGGGCAGGACCTGTGTTCTTCAGTTCCCCCACCTCTTACCCTTACAATCCGGCCTTTGCCTTCTTTAATGGCACTCACGCACTTGCTATACTGGAAACACTGGTGTAAATAAGGAAGAACGGAGGACAAAGAGAAAACCTGAGAAAATAACTATTTAGCAGGCAGGACAAAAGAGGTACTTATATATAGAAAGAAACAGGAAAGGAACTGAAACAAGGAATATCCATTCCCTTAATGCAAATCTCCTATATTATGTTGCTTACCGGGAAGTCTTAGTATCTGAAGACTCATCTAATGTAACACCATTTGGATGATGAAACATTCTCCTCGACTCATCTTTTACTGGAGTAAAATTGTAACTACCAAAATTTTGGCATCACAGCAAGAAAGAGAAACGCCATGTCCTCATGTCTAAGAGAGCATATTGTATCCACTTAATAATTTCAGAAGGACCATAAAAATTCATCCGTGCAATTAAATATCCCCATCAACTATTAAAAAAAAATTAAGCATTCTGTAAGTTAAGACACATTAAAAAGAGATCATTGGCATCTGATTCTATTTTGTACATCAGAGATGCATGTAATATTAATGACTCACGATCATGACTCTATTTTCTTGAGTCTTTTTAAAGTGCGTATTAATCATCTGTTAATGTTACCGTAACTCATGAAATACAAGCTAACTTTTTGCTTGGAGGCTTATACACTCAGAGATGGTCATTACAGATGTCTGCTGGGCATCCGAAGGTACTCCTCTAAAGCACTTCTTTTTCTCTGTTGCTAACACTTACAGTCACACTCCCTTTCTGTCATCTGTCCTGGCTGGAGGCTGGCCTCCTGAGTGTCATCGTGGACACCTGAGAGAAAGCATCTTTCAGCCAACATGTGAAACTCACCGTCTGTCAGTCCATCGCTTGAGTTTCATCCCTTTGAGATCTGAAGGTCAACATGTCTTCAAGCACTCGCCATTAAGGCTCAAACATCTCTGAAAGTTTTGCTTTAGTTAATCTTACACTATTAATATTATTTGCAGATAGCCAAGGATATGGTCCTGAAACACTGCATGATTAACAGTGGGGTGGGAACTGAGCCATAGGCTAGCTTACCCTCTCTGCTGTACAAATTTGCCCATGGCTGGCTCTACTCAAATGTAATTTTTCAGCTTTTGGTGTGAGCAGGAAAATAACAGAACTTCTCAAAAATCACTCTTTTTATTTGTGACAGGGTCTCCCTCTGTTGCCCAGGCTGGAATGCAGTGGCACGATCACAGCTCACTGCAGCCTCGACCTCCTGAGTAGCTGGGATTACAAGAGCACACCACCACCCCGGCTATTTTTTTTTTTAATTTCAGTGGAGACACAGTCTCGCTATGTTGCTCAGGCTGGTCTTAAACTCCTGAACTCAGGCAATCCTCCTGCCTTGGCCTCCCAAGGTTCTGGGATTACAGGTGTGGGCCACTGGGCCTAGCTAAACTCTTACTCTTGTTAATCACAAATTTTTAAACTGAGAAAGAACTTTATGACTGTCTGTAAAAATTCTTCATTCCTATTCCATTATTCTGTCTTACTATCTTACTTAACACCAACAAGCATACCCCTAAAACCGAGCCCAGGTACACAGGCTTCTCCTGCCTCTCCCAACTTAAGACAGAACCATGATTTTAAGAGTCAGTTTGGCCCTCAGGTAGAACTCACATAATGTATTGAACTATAAATCGGGGATCAGAGGATTTTCAACCAAGCCGTTTTCCCCGAATAAGGTACCATTCACAGGTTCCAGAGATTAGGATTTCCACATCACATCTGAAAAGTCCTTTTGATATCGGATGGGGTCAGGGAAGTTCTGGTAGAGAAGGGCATGGACTCTGGTGATGGCTTCACCCTCGGGCCTGTGCCCACAGACCTAAAGGAGGACAGGTATTTCTTTTTTCGCACTCAAAAAGTTGCCTTTTGGCCTGGCACGACCTCCTTATCCTGTGCCCATAAAAACTTGGGATCATAGTGGGCACAGACACAGGCAGCTGGACGTTGAGAGGAGCAGAAGAACACACAGACAGACACCCAGCAGACACTGGCAGCAGAATGACATGGATGCTGAGGGGAGTTAGGCCGGGGGTGGTTAGAGGAGAGTCTGGCAGTTGGGTGACTCAACTCCAGGGAAAGACTACCTTCCCACTCCATCCCCCTTCCAGCTCCCCATCCCTCTCATTGAGAGTTACCTCCACCACTCAAGAAGACCTTGTGCTCATTCTCCAAGCCCACATGTGATTTGGCTTTTCTGATACACTAGGGCAAGAACCTGAGATAAAGAAAGCCTTCTGTCTTTGTGATAAGGCCGAGGGTCTAAGTAAGCTGAACACAACCTGCCTGCAGATGGCAAAGCTGAAAGAGCACACTGTAATACATGCCCACTGGGACTTTGGGAGCTGTAAACATTCAACCCTAGACACTGCCATGGGGTCAGAGCCCAAAAATGCTCCCTGCAACCTGCCCATCTGCATGATGCCCCTAGGGCTTTGAGCAGTGGGGCACTGAAGAAGCAAGTCACCCCCCTGTCACACACCCTGCAAGGGGGATAAGGGAACACTCTCATTTCACTTTTTCCCAAATGAGGGACCATTCACAGGTTCCAGAGATGAGGAAAAGGACTTCGCAGACGTGATTAAGGTCAGTATCTCAAGACGGGGAGATGATCCTAGATTCATCGTATGGATCCAAAATGTAATCACGGAGTCTTTACAAGTGGGAGGGAAGGAAGCAAAGGAGGAAAAGGTCACGTGATGAAGGAAGTTGGAAAGAAAGGGAGACGCGACATAGCCAAGAGCCAAAGAAGGGAGCAACTTCTGGAAGCTGGAAAAGGCAAGGAGATGGATCTCCCCGAGAGCCCGCAGAGGGACCCCAGTCCTCCTTGACTTTAGTTCCAATGGCTCATTGCAAACTTCCAACCTCAAGAACTGTAGCAGCATCTGTCTGTGCTATTTCAAGTCATCATTTTCACAGAAATTTGTTATAGCAGCAAGAGAAAACTAATACACCATTGAAATCAACCTAATGCATTCAACCACCTTGCTTTTTTTTTTTTTTGAGATGGAGTTTTGCTCTTGTTGCCCAGACTGGAGTGCAATGGCATGATTGCAGCTCACTGCCACCTCCAACTCCTGGGTTCAAGTGATTCTCCTCTCTGAGTCTCTCAAGTAGCTGGGATTATAGGCACCCACCACCATGTCTGGCTAATTTTTATATTTTTAGTAGAGATGGGGTTTCACCCTGTTGGCCAGGCTGGTCTCAAACTCCTGACCTCAGGTGATCCACCCACCTTGGCCTCCCAAAGTACTGGGATGACAGGCATGAGTCACCATGCTCAGCCTCAACCTCCTTTCTATTTGAGTTTTGCAACTGGTATGCGTCAAGATATTGATCTCCATATCCAGAGGGGCAGCTAGGTGGGACCCAGGGCAAGCGCCATAAAGAGCTCCCCCATGACCCTCCAGTTCCCCAGAATGCCACACATGCTTGTCCTTTTCTATATGATCCTGCATCATGGAAAACAGCGCAAACACGACAACAGTATGAGGCTTCAAGCATAAAATAGCCCCAGAGAAAATAACTTTCAAACTTCATCCTTAAAAGCTCCTAAACACAGCTCCTCTCATACGAGGAAGAATAAAGAAATGTGAATATGACTATCACTTTGAAACTTTCAGTATTGCTGCTGGAATGCTGCACTTGAACACTTTAGATACAGGTGCAAAACGCAACATCCTCCCTCTGCAGGAAAGCTGTGATCCTTAGACACCCACGTGCGGCTCCTGGAGAGCCGTGTGCAAACAGGGGCTTGCGCACACAGAGACTCGAGTCCAAGGCAGGCTTCCCCGGCCTCTCTCACTGGCTCCTTTTTACCCTGGAATCTGGGGGCTCGCTGGCCACCAGAGCTCACCAGTCACAGACCTGATGGGGAGAGAAGGGTCTCCGGCGTCCCACCAGTCTTTTGGGGGGCTGATGTACATGCACCACAGCTCCCAGCTGTACCCGTGGGCCGAGTTCTCGTATCGCTGCACCTCAAAGTTGTCCTGTTTGATGTTGTCAATGGAGGGGAGGATCACACGCCTCCGGTTTTCCTGGATGCGGGACAGAACCGGCTCCGCCCTGAAACACAGAGAATCAGACATGAAACCTCTCTTCTCTCTCCTGAGGCACACCTCCCAAGACCACAGGGAATGAACAGCATTCAGCTAAAAGGCTGGGCTTTGGGAAGCCTGGAACTCAGATGGAAACTGAAGTTCCCAGGGACCTGCCCACGCTGGATCCTGCAGCTTCACGCCCGGGCTGGGAAGTGTGTGAAATCCGCTCATACCTTCACCCTTGTCGGAATGACCACAGTGATGCCTGCTCCAGCCTGAAAAGCCTGGAACGAGAGTTCAGAATGTGGGGTCTCCTTCTGAAGCAACTGCCAAGTCTCACTTTCATATCGACAGTGGACTCTATGATTTACATTGCATGACAGGTTTTTAAAAAAAATTTATTTATTATACTTTAAGTTCTGGGGTACATGGTCAGATCGTACAGGTTTGTTACATAGGTATACACGTGCCATGGTGGTTTGCTGCATCCATCACCCCATCATCTACATTAGGTATTTCTCCTGATGCTATCCCTCCCCAATTCCCCTACTCCCTGCTATCCCTCCCTTTTCCCCCCAGCCCCTGACAGGCCCTGGTGTGTGATGTTCCCCTCCCTGTGTCCATGTGTACTTATTGTTCAACACCCACTTATGAGTGAGAACGTGTAGTTTGGTTTTCTGTTCTTGTGTCAGTTTGCTGAGAACGATGGTTTCCAGCTTCATCTGTGTCCCTGCAAAGGATATGAACTCATCCTTTTTTATGGTTGCATAGTATTCCATGGTGTTTATGCACCATATTTTCTTTATCTAGTCTATCATTGATGGGCATTTGGGCTGGTTGCAAGTCTTTGCTCTTGTGAACAGTGCCGCAATAAACATACGTGTGCATGTGTCTTTATAATAGAATGATTTATAATCCTTTGGATATATACCCAGTAATGGGATTGCTGGGTCAAATGCAATTTCTATTTCTAGATCCTTGTGGAATTGCCACATTGTCTTCCACAATGGTTGAACTAATTTACACTCCTGACAGTTTTATACAGTGTCATCAGTTTCCCCCCAGGGCACTGACTAACACTGCTTGGTTTTTCTGTTGCCACTGAATTCCCTTTCCCAAAATAGGTCACTTGTGCCCGGGATGGCCTGGTTTTAATATGCATTTCACTAGCTTCTCTCTCTCTCTCTCTCTGCGTGTGTGTGTGTGTGTGTGTGTGTGTGTGTGTGTGTGACTATTTCAGCTGTTTTGATTATTTAATTGATTTCTTAAAAGGGATCTAATGGAATTGGTTAGTAATAGAAGGCTGGAAACTAATTAAATGCAAAGGCAGGCAGAATCCTGCCCTGCTCACTTCCCCAGCTTGAGGCTGCAGCGGGCATTCATCAGGGATCTGGCTCCAGGTTCAAGGTGTAGCCTGGCTGGCTTAGGAGACAGCAGATGGTCAGACACCTCCACCATCATGTGCCTCCAAGGCAGACGCAGGAAGAGATCATTTCCCACATTTGAGAAGGAGAAGATGGCTCTCTCCTAAGCCAGGGCATTAATCTCCCAGCTTACAACAGAATGCAGGCTTTGGAACAGAGTCAAGCGAAAATCCCATTCCTCTGCATTATCAGGAAGAATAATGAGAACACACAATCGACAACCCATTTCTTTTCATTTGCAGCTATTGAATTACCTGTCGGCTCATCTCATCTTTCTATTTAAAATGAGCAATAAAATATGCCCTGGGCCATTACCTACTTCCAATACTTTTTCACACACCGTATAAGCTGAAGCCAAATGGCACTGATTTTCCAAGGCTTCCAGGCAGGCTTAGGAGCATGGCCCCGGCCAAGTCTCCACTTATGAAATTCTCCCCTGGGAATGCCCTTTGCTACTGGCAGAAAGCCTAGTCACCTAAGGAGGCTTAGACCAATACCACCTCTCTCAATACCTGCTCCCAAGACCAAGTACCACGTCTCCCACGGGACTTCTTCCTCTCAACTCTTAGACCATTTCTCCACCTTATTCAAGTCACAATGACTGCACAGCTGCCTTTGCTAATAATCTCTGAGCACACACTGTTTTTCCTTATGAACTAATCATGGCTGACCTTTATTGAGCACTTGCTGGTGCAAGGCACCATTCTAAATATTTCACATGTGCTGACTGATGCAACCCCCAAGATAATCCTATGAGGTAGATATGATGATCACCATTATCCAAATGAGGAAACTGAGGCCAGGGAGGTTAAGTAGGTTGTCTCAGGCTACACAGCCAACTGGTGGTAGAACCAGGTTTCTAACGTAGCTGGTCTGGTTCATGTCTTCATTCTGAAGTTCCTTGACCTCCCTGATGAACCATGATGAACTCCCTTCCAAGTCCAGGCCATGCATATAGAAGCATTCAGTTCAGCCTATCCATCAGCTGTGAAAGAGTCACTGAGTATGAAGGCAGAAGACCTTGGTTCCAGTAATATTTCTGTGGCTGAGAAGTCTGATCCCACTGTCTATGGGACAATGTATGACAGTTCCCAATAATTTGCTCCCTCTTTCCTGGGGATGTCCTGCCTATTTCCAAATGGCCCGCAGTGCTTCCCTAGAGAAGCATATTCCTTCCCCCAACCTCTAATTAACACTTAACCTGGACCTGTGAATTGGTTGGCCAAGGGGATGCAAGTGAATGTGAAAGTGTCACATCAGAGTAGAAACTATAAAAGTCATTTCCAAGTTCAGCCACTGTTCTTTTCCCTGAGCCACTAAGATGGGATGTCCTAGACAGGAGGATCCCTTGGCTCTCAGAACACAGAGGATAAATCAAGCACAGCCACAGCCGACAACCACAGCTGACGTGCCAGGCACACAACACAGAAACATGTATTGTCATAAGTCATTGAGACTGGAGAGTATCACTGCAGTGGAACCTTTGTCATAAGTCATTGAGACTGGAGATTATCACTAGTGGAACCTTTGTCATAAGTCATTGAGACTGGAGATTATCACTGCAGTGGAACCTTTGTCATAAGTCATTGAGACTGGAGATTATCACGGCAGTGGAACCTCATAAAAGTTGAGACACACTGTCTATCTTGTAGTGAAGAGCCGCAAAGGAGTTTCAATTCAAAGAGGATTCTATGCCACCTGGTAGAAGTGTGGAAAACGAGTCTGAATGGCAAAGACTAAAGTCACAGAAATCAGTGAGAGTTAGATGATAAGTGGATTAGATCAGGTAGACTGGAATTAGACTGTAGACCCGAGGGCAGATACCAGACTTGCCAGATTTTGACCCCAGCTGAGTGTCTTTTAGACACAAGATGAAGTTCCTCTTCAAAGAGTTTAGTTTATTTAGTTTCCTTGTTCTTTGTTCCCCACTTTCAAGGCCAGATTTCCTTATCCTTTGTGCCTCCCTGCCCTAGTTTCAGTAAACAACTTTCCAGCCCATCCTAATCTACAAAGCCCACATCTACTACTCACTCTGTAAATTACCCCTCCTGTTGCAATGGCTCTTCCCACTGAAACTGCCCTTCCCTCCTCATTATGCACACCCCATGCATTCTTCAAGTTAGCCAATCAGGTTCAGCTTAGATTGTGCGGTCCAGCTCCAGCCAATGGAGGCAGGACACAGCAGCAGAGACAAACTGCATTAGGAATAAAAATGTCTTCCCCTCTTTGTTCAGGGTGCTCTCATGGCAACCAGCACTGCAAGCAGCACACTTCTGTAGAAGTAAATTTGCCTTGCTGAGAAAACCTTTGCGTAAGTGCTCATTTTCTTTGCGACTCTGAGCTTTTATTCCCAACAGTGTCCAATCGTCCCGGTTTATGCAGGACTCTTCCAGCCTTACCACTGAAAGTCCTGAGAAATCATTCAGCACCAGACTTCTTACTAATTAAGCAACCCAGGGTACAAGTTATTTAACCTCTAACTTGATGGATCATTGGTTAGTTAGCAAAAATCATCTGACCATGCTTTAAAACTGGAATGTCTTATTCCAGTTTTAACATGATTTTGGCATTTTGTGGCCTCACTCTTTGTGCATCTAAAATCTTCTAAGCCCCATATGCTCAGCAAACCTAGAACAGCACCAGGGATATGGTAGGTATCTAGCAAGTATCTGTCAAAAGAATGAGTTCCAGCAGTGACCACTTTTGTTTAGGTGATTGTTAAGGAAGAGCCAAGCTGGGAGAGTGGTGGTCAAGACAGAGAGAGAGAGGGAGACAGGAGATACAGCAGACAAAACCGGCTGGAGCTGGAAGTTGACTGGATGAGTAACATGACAGCAAGGGGAAAATCAAGGGAAAGGGACATGTGTGGGGACCAACCAACTTGAAAGGAAAGAAATGAGGAGGCAATGGTGCCAAGGAAAAGACAAGGTATGCCAAGCCTGAGGCTGTGACAGAACATTCACATGTTTCTGTTCAGAAGGCTTCTATGATAGCTCAGTGCTTCTCAAACTAGAGCATGCATCAGGGTCCCCTGGAGGGCTGGTTACAACACATTGCTGGATCCCACCTGCATGGCTTCTGATTTCAGGGGACTGGGTGGAGCCCAGGAATTTGTATTTCTGACAAGTTCCTAGATTCTGCAGATGCTGTGGGTCTGGGCACCACACTTTGGGAATGATTATTACTAGTGATAAACAGCCCTGGAGCTCAGATAGAGATGGGGACAGAAGACATGCAGCTGGGAGTCACCAGGGTTTGATGACAGCAAAAGACTGGGAGGGAAAACTGGTGTCTAAGATGGCAACAGACCCCAGCGTGCACTTGAAGGAGTCAGTGTTATCAGTGGCCCCAGATTTCTTATGTGGTCATGTCTATAAACGTAGGAAGTAGAAAAGTTATTCTTCAAATTATCCTTTCTTGTTAAAGAATAAATCATAAGTGTTAGAAATAACAGTTTGTTTTAAAGACTTTCTTCAAAGCCTTCTTCCTTTTTGCTTATAACTCTTTATTAAGCCCTATCCTATGTAGCTGTTAGACATGCTCACTGGCACATAGTACGTTCTATGTCCTTGTACCAAAATATTTATGCTATTACTTTTCTAAGTCCTTTTGCAAGCAATTTCCTGTCCCTTTCTTATTTAGACTTCCTCTTTTCCTTTTGTTCTCCATTGCCTTTAACTATTCAAGAAAGTTTTAAGTTATTAGCCAATCAAGTTCAGTTTTAGATTGTGAAGTCTAGCTCCAACCAATGGAGATCAGACACAGCAGTAAGGACAGCCCCAAATGCATAAAAGATAAATAATGTCTGCTTTCCTTTGTTCATTGTACTCAAGTGGCAAGACTGCTTGTGAGAGTATCCTTTCCGCAAGAAGTAAAGATTGTCTTGCTGAGAGATGCTTTGACTCAGTGCTGATTTTTCTTTGTGGCACTGAGCATCTGTTTCCAACAATAAACATTGTCTTTTTATCCTGCCATTAAAAGGATTCTAGAAGTTGTTGCAAATGAAGAAGAACGCACATTTTAATGTTAATTAGTGATGGGATATTGGTTCTTCAAATCTAGTACAGCAAACAACACTTACTCAAGATGGCCTCAATGAGTGTAAATAAACACATCTGTGAACTACAAAACTCTGCTTCTTACTAAGTAAGCAAACCAGGGTACAGGTTATTTAACCTCTAACCTGATGGATCATTGATTAGTCAGCAACAATCATCAGACCATGCTTTAAAACTTGAAAGTCCTATTCCAATTTTAACATGATTTTGGCACTTTTGTGGCCTCACTCTTTGTGCATCCAAAATCTTCTACTCCCTGTACACTCAACCAATTTCTCACATACTGTTCTTTTCACCTGGAAAAATATCAGGGCCACCTCTGCAGAAAATACACTTGACCTTCCTCTGAATGATGTTAAAGATAATCCCATACATTCTGGGAAGCTTTACGTGAGTAGTTAGAATTATAACTATATCTCTTTTCTCACAGTGACAGCCAACCATTCTCCCCTGCAAAAAGAACAGCAAAGAAGGAAAAGAGAACAACAAAAATATGACTGCCTTGTGCCGTTTGCAAGAATTCTGTTGAGTTCTGTCTAACTGAGACATTATTTTCTGTTTCTCTTCTTTTCTTTTTTTTTTTTTTTTTTTGAGATGGAATCTCTCTCTGTCACCCAGGATAGAGTGCAATGGTGCGATCTTGGCTCACTGCACTCTCCGCCTCCCAGGTTCAAGCAATTCTCCTGCCTCAGCCTCCTCAGTAGCTGGGACTACAGGCACACACCACTATGCCCAGCTAAGTTTTATATTTTTAACAGAGACGGAGTCTCACCATGTTCCCCAGGTTCGTCTTGAACTGAACTCAAATGATCCACCTGCCTCAGCCTCCTAAAGTGCAGGGATTACAGGCACGAGCCACCGTGCCCAGCCTCATACATCATTTTCACTGGGGATTTTGATGACGATGACAAGATGCCAATGATGGTGAACTGAACAGATGGCAGACAAATTTCTCCCTGCTCCCCAGTTTTATCCCAGACAATGGTATCGCTTTCTTCTTCAATGAGCCTTTCTCCATTCTTCCAGTGCCCTTACAGGTGACAGGTGCAATGCCCCATCTCCCAGATTCCAGCCCCTCTCAACCACAGCAGAGGTCTTGAGCACCCCTGAGTTTCAGCTCATGACGTACCAGCCAGCAGTGAATTCCACATGGGCATCAAAGAAGCCAGTGACCTGCCCGGTGGCCACCTTCCAGCCCTCAATGCGAGCACGGATCAGGCCTTCCCTCTTCTGATTTCTCACCACCTTCACCAGCCCGGGGTAGCGTTTGTGGACATACTCCTCCAGGGGGACCTTCAGCTCCTCTGCAAATGACAAAATACAAGATCTGTAAATATGTCATTTTGAATTTGCATCTAACCCACTGCAATGCCCACAGATCTTCAGGGAGGTCAAAGATCTCAAAACAAAATCGCATGTTAGTCATTCCGGCAAAAAAGAAAATCTCATCAGTCTGGGAGTCAGAAGATATCTCAGATGCATTCACCCAGGACAGCTATCTTCTGACAGCTTGCAATCTGTACAGCCGGATGGGAACCACGCCTGGTTTTTATATTGCAGCTGCTGTGAGCCAGCAAACGTCCTTTGGGATTCCTTTTCTTCAGGGCCCTTCCTCCAACTTGGCCAGAATCCTTGTCCTTGTCCTCGTCCTCCTGCCACCCCAGGGTCCATCTGGTTTATCAATTTCTATATTGACTTTTCCATGTGCACACAGACTGGTTCTTGTAGTAACGTGTCTTCGGATGCAAAAGAAGTCTCTGCTCTGTTTTAGAAATGCTATCTTGGGGGCAGAACTAATGCTACCAGGGATTGGATACTCTCCCTTCTGCAACCAGCAGGTGGGAAAGTGCTTCATTTCTGAGCTAATTTAATCCTTGCAGAAACCCTAGGAGGTTGCTAGATTAATTCCATTAATTAACTAGATTAATTCCATTTTGCAAATGAAGACATAATCTCAGGGAGGCTAACCTGTTCCAAGGTCACGTACGGGGTAATGGGAGAGCTGAAACACAATCCAACTGAATCTAACTCTATAAAGATTGATACCTGGCCAGGTGTGGTGTTGTGCACCTGTACTTCCAGCTACTCGGGAGGCTGAAGAAAGGAGCCCAGGAGTTGGAGGCTGCAGTGAGCTATCATTACACCACTGTATTCCAGCCTGGGCAGCAGAACAAGACCTGGTCTCTTAATTTTAAGAATAAATAAAAATAAAGGCATCTTAAAAAAATTTAAAGAAGAGTGGTACTTTGTGTGCATAAAAATCACCAGTTGTAGGGAGAAAAACGAGGAGCTAGCAGGGAAGGTGTTCTTAGATACCTGCAGTCGGTGCTGGGGAACTCAGGGACATGCCACTGAAGGCCACAGATCATGGAATGCTACAAGGGGAATCCCTCCTGCACACCAGGGTTGGCCTGTGACTGCAGGAATCTCCATAAGTTCAGGGAGAACATTCTGAATGCTGAGTGCCGGGCCCCATGCCAGGACTTCGGCAGGTGCTGTTAGCTCTTAGCTGCCACGTGACCTGTGACCTACTCGTGGCTTTTCCCAGGACAGGATGTCAGCTCCTGGCTACACCAGCCACCACATCTAGGTATCAAATGACTTCCTCATTTGTTAAGCAGTTGCAAGATTTCGGGACAGGTATTTAGGCAGGGGATTGGCAAGGTTGGAAAAAGAAAGTGTGGGTCATTACTACTGGCCTTCTCACAGCTAAAGAGGTTTGAGAGGTATTAAAGGGGTAAAAGGAGAATGCCTCATCCTTTGGTACTAGTCTCATGGCTGCTCCGACTAAAAGAGAAGCTATATATATAAAGCCCTCAATATCCATTCAATAAATGGTAAATCTAATAATAATTGGTTTACCATCGTTATTAATATTGATCAATTGCATAACCTCCTATGAACAACCACTTGTCTTTCTAACTAGCCATTTTCAATTTTATTTTCATTTATTTTTATTTTTTGAGATGGAATTTCCCTCTTGTTGGCCAGGCTGGAGTGCAGTGGCGAGATCGGCTCATTGCAACCTCCGCCTCCAGGGGTTCAAGTGATTCTCCTGCCTCAGCCTCCGGAGTTACTGGGGTTACAGGCATGCGTCACCATGCCCGGCCAATTTTTGTATTTTTAATGCAGATGGGGTTTCACCACATTGGCCTGACTGCTCTCAAATTCCTGGCCTCAAGTGATCCGCCTACCTTGGCCTCCCAAAGTGCTGGGATTACAGGCGTGAGTCACAGCACCCAGCCAGATGCCACTGACTTAAAAAGAGAAAAAGAAGAGAAGAGGAAGAACAAGTTGATGAGTTTCTCTGGGGACAAGCTGAGGTGGCCAGAGGGCATTCTGGGGTATGCAGCTGAACCACAATGGTCTAGAAGTGACAAGGCATGGCAGAGGCCTCAGGACTGTGTGATAAGAGATGATGTCCTAACATGGAGAAACCCCAACTCTACTAAGAATACAAAAACTACTACCTGGGTATGGTTGAGGCAGGAGAATTGCTAGAACCTGGGAGGCAGAAATTGCAGTGAACCAAGATTGCCTCACTGCACTCTAGCCTGGGTGACAGAGTGAGACATCATCTCAAGAAAAGAAGAAGAAAGAAGAAGAAAAAGAAGGAGAAGGAGGAGGAGGAAGAAAGGGGGAGGGGGAGGAGGAGAAGAGGAAGAAGAAGGAGGCCTATGAGAAGGAGGGCGACAGTTCCAGGAACTACAGTGAGGAAGGGTTAGGACCACACTCTGTGGAACACATGTATTTAGGAGGCAGGAAGAAGTGCTAGTAAACAATCATGGCTCACTGCAGCCTCGACCTCCCAGGGTCAAGCCATCCTCCTGCCTCAGCCTCCCGAGCAGCTGGAACTACTGGCATGCACCACTATGCCCAGCTAATTTCTTTTGTTTTGCAGAGGGCTGGATAGAGAATGTAGAAGGAAGAAGGGCTGAAGAAGCCACGCTCAAGGGAGTACAGACAGGTCTGCAAGGAGGAACCACAGTCCTCAAACTTGAGAAGCCAAGAGCATCACCTGGAGGTGTTGAAACAGACTCATAATGCTCCTATGACATTGCCTCAGAAGCATTATCCTGTAAAGCGCTTGGCAGGGTTTCTACAAGAAACATATGTGCATTCATTTTATAAATATTTAAAGGGAGCCTCTGTGAGTGAGAAGGACAGTGTCCCTGTCCTCAAAAGGCTGCTCAACTTCTGGGGTCAGGAAAGTCAAATGCATTAGAGAAAATGAGAGCTGAGAATGGCCCGTTATCTAGACAAACAGAAGACCCCCGATGGTACCAATGAGAAGAAAGAAATCCCTTCCAGATGCAGCTATCTCCGGCGGGGACACGGTCAACACACAGTGAGAACTGGATGAGGTCATCTCAAGAGGGACTTTCGGAAAGCCTGGCTCTGGTAGAACACATTTGAGACAACCTAAGAGCATTAGGGTGTTGAGGTTTGAAAACGGAGAGAAACGGAAGATGAGGCAGAGTGCAAGAGTCCAAATTCACCCTAAAGTGAATGAGTCTATAAATTAGCCAAGTAAAACCAGGCCCCCAGGCCCGCCATGGAAGCACACAAATCTCCAACCTAATGCTGGTTAAAAGTCGCCCCTTGGCCAGCCACAGTGGCCCATGACCGTAATCCCAGCACTCTGGGAGGCCTAGGCAAGCAGGTCTCTTGAGCTCAGGAGTTTGAGACCAGCGTAGTCAAATAGTGTGACCCTGTCTCTATTAAAAATACAAAAATTAGCCAGGCATGGTGGCATATCCCTGTAATTCCAACTACTCAAGAGACTGGAGTGGAAGAATTGTTCGAACCTGGGAGGTGGGGGCTGCAGCGAGCTGAGATCATGCCACTGAATTCCAGTCTGGGCGACAGAGCAAGACTCTCTCACAAAACAAAAGAAAAAAAAAAAGGAAAGAAAGTCATCCCTTCACCTAAGATCCTTTATTATCCTTAACAGATGAAACCATTCTAGGACATTATTAGAACACCAAGAAAAACATCTTACTTTCTTTATTTCCTCACCAACAAACTCAGAGAAGAAAACAGAAACTCATTTCTGCAAAAATAAATGTTTACCTTCTGCAAAAATAAATGCAGAAAAATCATTTCAGCAAAAATAAATGTTTTGAATCCAATACAAAATTGGCTAAGTGCCATTTGGAAACTTGTTGTTTCTTAAGACTTTGATAAACAGCATTTGAGGAGGTTGAGGGGGAGAAGTGAACACTGCCCGTGATCGGGAAAACTGGCAAGGGAGGATATGCATACCTGCTCCTTAACAATGAAACACACATGTCATCCAGGTGTATGGAGCATAAATTTGCAAAAAGAAAGTTACAAAACAGTAAGAACTAAATCAAGGAACATTGCAGAATTCTGTCTCAATCCCGCACTTTCAGTGAGATGACGGAATAAACTATGGGAACCATCCCTGGTCTGAGAGTCCTGCTCAGGAGCAAGTATTGATCTAGTAGATTTGAAATTGCCCCTATACACGTTATAAAATTAATCAGGAGGCCAGGCACGATGGCTCATGCCTGTAAACCCAGCACTTCAGAAGCCCGAGGTGGGTGGATCACCTGAGGTCAGGAGTTCGAGACCTGTCTGGTCAACATGGTGAAACCCATCTCGACTAAAAAGACAAAAATTATCTGGGCATGGTGGCATGTGCCCGTAATCTCAGCTACTCGGGAGGCTGAGGTGGTAGAATCGCTTGAACCTGGGAGGTGGAGCCTGCAGTAAGCCAAGATTGTGCCACTGCACTATAGCCTGGGCAACAGAGTGAGACTCTGTCTCAAAAGAGAAAAATTATCAGAAAAGAAGGAATGGAGAAAATTAAAATAAACCAAGCAAGCAGCACATTCAGGATTAATCATTCGTCTCTGACCTGGTTCCTCACAGCTTCTTGGTGCCTACTGTCCTAGAATGACTAGGACAATAGACCCTGTTACAAGGTTACAGTCCCCCTTAACTGCTCTATAGATAACAACTTGAACATTGTAAAACATGAAGTTTTCCCTTTGAGATATTCTTTCAGGTCCTGCATACCAATGAAACTGCTGACATCAGCTGGTCTGAAGAACCCCACAAGAAGCTGACTCACCAAAAAGTGAAGTTTCTACATCCTGATGATTTCATCCCCTTTACCCTGATCAACGAATGACCTCAATTCTCCAGGCTCTTACCTTCCATGATCCCCTTAAAAGCTCCAGCCCAGAAATCCTTGTGGAGGTGGATTTGAGGATCTCCCGCTGTCACCTCACTTGGGTACCCTATGATCATGAAACTCTGTCTCTGTTGCAAATCCTGCTGTCTCAGTGTAACTGGGATATTTCTGCACAGTGGACATGCAAACCTGGTGGTCCTAAAACAGATTCAGCTCCACCTGCTTCCAGAACCAATGCAAAAGTCTCAGTGCTTGGGAATTTTATGTGGGCTTGGGAAGTGGCCACCTAGTCCAGGGTTGGGCCAAGTGTGCACATCCACAATGGTGGGCGACCTGACCTCTCACTCTCACACAGTTATTAAATCTTGATGATGAAACTTACTGAATATTTCAATTGCCCTTCAAAATATGGAGATTCAGGAGAATCTATCTAAGCTTAGATGAGTGAGTGTTCCTCAAACTTTAACCTGTGTGAGAATCACCAGTAAGTCTGAGGTGGCCCAAGAACTTACATTTCTTACAAGCACACATCAGCTGTTGTGCTAAGTGCACTTGGGTGGCTCTGACTTAGCATTTACCCTCCCTGCCTAACTGGATGTGGGATGAATCAGACCGAGTGTGGACCAGAACTTACCCCAACTGAGCTGACATGCCAGAATTCCAGTGTTGCCCTGTCCATCTCCACTTCCCCCACTGCCTGGGACCTACTTGTCCTGCTTCATCTAAAAGATTGAACCCCTTGGAAGTGACCTTGGCCTATATGGTGAGGGTTTTCCATGCCGTTTCTGAAAACGGGATGTTTTAAGATATATATACATACACACATACATATACAGGGACAGAGGCAGAGACAGGGTCTGGCCTTGTTCCCCAGGCTGGAGTGAAATGGTGCAGTCATGGCTCATTACAGCCTCAACCTCCCAAGCTCAAGCAATCCTCCTGCCTCAGCCTCCTGAGTACCTGGAACTACTGGCATGCACTACCATAGCTAACTAATTTCTTTTATTTTGTAGAGATGAGGTCTTGCTTTGTTGCACAGGCTGGTTTCAAACTCCTGGCCTCAAGCAATCCTCCCATTTTGCCCTCCCAAAGCTCTGGAATTATGGGTGTGAGCCACTGAGCTTGACTCCAAATCTGGGATCCTGATGCCTGGCCACTCTGCATGGGGAATTTGACAATTAGGTCAGTCCCTGGACAAGGATCCCATATGGTCCTGCCTTCCGCTTTCACTCCCTCTTGCTTTTACCACTGCTACTAATGCTATGATTCTACCGATACTCCTTCTGACACCCTCAGCCCCCATTACCACCACTGCCACGCTTATCACCGACACCTCCCCCTGCCAGCAGCTGCTGGGGTTTGGGCACGCTGCTCAATGCGAATGCATGGCTTGTGACAGCTGGGGACGAGAAAATAGCACATATGGCATGTTCCAATTAAGAAGCAAAATAGAATGAAATGCCTGCCAGTATTCCCAGAGTGAGACTCACCGGGGACCTTCTGAAAATGCAGGTTCCAAGGCTCCTTTCTCGGTATCCCTAATTCAGTAGGCCTTCGTGGTACTGGCCAGCACATCGGGTCATTTTCATGCAAACCCCAAACGTCTCAAAAGCACTGGTTCACTTTTTTCATTTTTTTTTTTTTTTTACCATGTTTAATTTGACCATTTTAAAATATACACTTCACTGGCATTAAGTACATTAACAACCTTGTGGAACTATCACCACTATCTATAACTTTTTCATCTCCTCAAACAGAAACCCCATTTCCATTAAGCAGTTGCTCCCCATCTCCCCTTTCCCAACTCCTAGTGACCACTAACAAGCTTTCTGTCCCTATAAATTTGCCTAATACATGTAGTTCATGAAAATGGAGTTGTAAAATATGTGTTCTTTTATGTCTGCTAATTTTGAAGGTGCAAAAGAAGAGGTGGTTTTATGGTGTGTGCGTTTTTGTTTTTTTTGAGAGAGGGTCTCATTCTGTCACCCAGGCTGGAGTGCAGTGGCCGAATCATAGCTCACTGCAGCTTCCAGCTCCTGGGCTCAAGTGATCCTCCTGCCTCAGCTTCCTGAGTAGCTGAGACTAGAGGGATACACCACCATGACCAGCTAATTTTTTAATTTATCTTTTGAAGATACAGGGTTTTACTATGTTGCTCAGGCTGGTCTTGAATGCTGGGCTTAAGTGATGCTCCTGCCTTGGCCTCCCAAAGTGCTGGGATTACAAGCATAAGCCACCATGCCAGGCCTGTGTGTGTGAATTTGAAACCCTTGTCCTTGCTGAGGGTCTGATTCCATATTCTGTGGCCAGCGGGACCTTCCAACTCCCATTTTGGTAACCAGTGGGCTGGAGGCTTGCTCCTAAAGCCCAGTCTGGTCATTTGGCCTGCCCCTCCCCTGGGTTCCTCACAGGCCGCCTTCTCCCTGGGCACACCACTGCTCCTAGCTTGTTCCATGGGTTTCCAAGGCTACCTCTGTCTGGAAGCTTCTAGTGAGACACTTAGATAAGACTCTTCATCCTGATGGGACTTGAGTTCTTGAGCTCTCCAGATCACATGTGGAGAGAATCCAGCCCGAGTGGGGTCCACATCCTGGGTCCTCCCAGATGCCTGCGTTTCTCCCCACCACTGATGGGAACTTCCAGGTCTCTGTGCTTGGGGACTCATGACAGAGATCACAGTGAAAAAATGGTCTTCAACACAGAGTTTTAGCATAGACATTAGTCAAGACACTCAACATTTCTGCAACATCTCTTTTTCTGAGAGATTTCAATATTTTATATATGTAAGAATTAGCTTTAATGTCCTAGAAAGAACATAAAACACAGACTAAAAACACTGGGATATCAACTACTTCAGAAGCTGAGGTGGGAGGATCACTTGAGCTCAAGAGGCAGAGGTTGCAGTGAGCAGTGATCACACCACTGCACTCCAGCCTGGGTGACAAAGTAGGATGTGATCTCAAAAAAAAAAAACCAAAAAAAAGAAAAAAAAACACCTGGAAACGCAGGTGTGTCTGAGAATATCTTTATGCCTGAAATAACCAATCAGCCAAATGTATAAAAGCAGCCATACAAAGACCATGTTAAAATATTTTTAAGTCTGGGGACAGTGGCTCACACATGTAATCCCAGCAATTTGGGAGGCCAAGGTGGGTGGATCACAAGGTCAGAAGTTCAAGACCAGCCTGGCCAAGATGGTGAAACCCTGTCTCTACTAAAAATACAAAAAAAAAAAAAAAAAAATAGCCAGGCGTGGTGGCACATACCTATAACCCCAGCTACTTGGGAGGCTGAGGCAGGAGAATCGCTTGAACTTGGGAGGCGGAGGTTGCAGTGAGCCGAGATTGTGCCACTGCACTCCAGCCTGGGTGACAGAACACGACTCAGTCTCAAAAAATAATAATAAAAATAAAATGTAAATATTATTAGACAAAGTTTTAAAATATCATCTTTAAAAATGAATAAAAGATGGGGGAGGGGGAGAAACCAGGTTGGATATTCCACTCATGCAACACAGGGTTTCCTTATCTGTTCAACGGAGACCACAAATCCCAGAAACAAACCTAGGTTTTTGGGAACCAGAAATTTATACAATTTGGGGGATTCTCTTTGAGAAAAAATTTTAAAAGCTTACTTTTGTAAGTTTTCCAAAAATGCATGACATATAAACACACAGCAAGGGCCCCTCAGATGACCTCGAAGGGGGTTACCCATGCAAGTGAGGGACGAATGTGTAAGCTTTGTTAGTTTCTCAGTGAGAAATTTCACCAATGCAAGAGTTCCTTTTCTGCTGACAATCACTATTTTTCAAACATTTCAAATACTATGCTTGTCTGTATCTATAATGAAATATTTATATCCCCAACTTGCTAACCAAGCTGACTAAAAATGTCAGCTAATCAGGAAACACTCCAGAACACCAGTCAGACAAAGTAGATCTCCTTCGCTAATTTAACCAGTGAATGGGCTGTCTTGCAAACTTGCAACATTCCACATGTGTCTTTACACTTACTGAGTTCTTATTAAGCACCATATGCTGTTGACCTACAGCAACTCCTTCATATTTCCTTTCTTTTGTTTTTGAGCCTCACCCTGTCGCCCAGGCTGGAGTGCAGTGATGTGATCTCGGCTCACTGCAACTTCTGTCTCCCTGGTTCAAGCGATTCTCCTGCCTCAGACTCCCTGGTAGCTGACTGCAGGTGTGCACCCCGACACCCAGCTAATCTTAAAGACTCTGTGGAGTAAGGACATAATTATTCCCACTTTATGGATGAGAAAAATAAAGCACAGAGAGGATGCTATGTTCTGAATGTCTGTTCCCTCAAAATTCATATGTTAAATGCCAATCAGTGCCTCCATGTGGGGTATTAGGAGGGTAAGCATTTGGGAGGTGATTAGGTCAGGGGGACTCTGCCCTCATGAATGGGATGAGTGTCCTTACAAAAGAGGCCCCAGGGATATGGTTTGCCGCTTCCCACACATGGAGACACACAGAGAGACATCTATGAGGACTGGGCCCTCGCCAGACACTGACCTTGGACTTCCCAGACCCCTGAATTGTGAGCAATAAATTTCATTGCTTACAAATTACCCAGTCTACATCATTTCTTTTTAACTTCTTTATTTTTTATGGCTATATAATAAACTATTATTTCTTATTTTATTTTGTTTCATTTAGAAACAGAGTCCCTCTGTCATTAGTACAATAGAATGATCATAGCTCACTGTAGTCTCCAACTCATGGACTCAAACAATCCTCCTGCCTCAGTGCCCCTCTACCCCAAGTTGCTGGGACTACAGGCAAGCACCACTATACCTGGCTAATAATTTATTATATATTATTTTTGGTAGATATGGGGTCTTGTTATGTTACTCAGGCTGGTCTCAAACTCCTGGCCTCAACTGATCTTCCTGCCTCAGCCTCCCGAAGTGCTGGGATTACAAGCTTGAGCCACAGCGCCCAGCCTAAGGTACTTCTTATAGCAGTCCCCAAATGGACTAAGACAGAATTTCCAGCAACTTTCTCAAGGTCACTCCATTTGTAAGTGACATGCCTACATGCATCACCATTCTACTTCTAATTCCTGTGAACGTGATGTTGTGAAATCTGAAGTTGTCTGTCTGCTCATATAAAGCAGCTGTGGCCTGGCCTGGGCTTGCCCTGAGAGCCAGCTCCCTCTAGTAGCTTGGAACCACCCACTCTGACTACAGACTATCAGTGTGCACAAGCTTATTCCACTACACAGGGTTGCATGAGGACCAAATGTGACTGCAAAGCACCAGTAAAATGATCCCTCTTCTTCTGAATCTGCAGCCGTCAGCACCAATTTCAGAGGGGGAAGGTAAGGGATTAGGGCTGCAGCCATGAGTGGAAAGCTGGCCAGGCTGCAGGATGGGAGCAGCAGGCTCTGGACTTGAGGCAGGTGCCTACATTTCCTAGGCTGCCTTCTGCTGACTGTTGTCAATGCCCTGCAGAGAAGAACCCTAAGGGCTGATTCAGAGGTCTCAAAAGAGAGGGCATCCAAGGAACCTCCTGAGCTTCCAACTCTTCTGAACAATATAACAAAGCTCCGAAGAAGCCTCAGGGATACAGGAGCCGCGTATCTGGTGATACACACACCCCACCCCAGCCTTGCCACCATAGCCTGGGCCCATCTGTCTCTGAAATCCTGGGCTGGAAGAACAGCCATGATGAGGAAGCAAGCATATAAAACTGCAGGATGAAATAACCTGGGAGGTGGCCACACTGCATATTTTATTCTCCAAGCATCCCTCAGCTTTGCAGACTTAAAGAATGCACTTGCTGAGTATGGGCTGGAGAAAAAATGAGGCGAAAGTAAGAAGAGGAAGAATGAGGAGGATTAAAGAGGGAGGCTTTTGCTGTGTATGAAAGCATTTTGAGGGCGATTCCATAGTGAGATCAAAGCAAAGACAAAAGAAAGCAAAAGACGGAAAGAAAAGCAAAGAGATGTGAGGTGCAAAACACCAAGGTGTTAAACTAAATATATCACACCGAGCTGTGCATTCACGAGAGGCACTTTGAAAACGAAAGCCATCCCGGCTTCCAATTCCTTTGCTGAGAAATTCCTCTCTACCCCTTCTTCCATTTAAATTTTACCTTTTAGAAAATAAATACGAGTAGCCCAAACTTACAAGGAAACATCATAGTACATATAGGCTGTAGGCTACCTAGGCGAGAGCTCCCAACTTGTCTCCCCAATTTAAAAGAGCATTCCCCTATCTTACCCCATCAAAGGCATTCGAAAGTCTGGCATTTGCAGCTGATTCTAATACTAACACGTGAATTTCAGCAATCAAATTTGTCTACAGGCTGGGGTGTGTTTTTCTTTCGTTATGTTCTTATTTACAGCAATATTGATTTCGAATGCTCTGAGGCTGGCAAATCTCTTCCTTGAAATAAAAAAAGTCACAGTCATTAAAGAGAAAGCAAAACAGAACACAAGAAATACGAAGCTGTGCAGGGAACAGGGTCACATGTTGGCACTTGGTCACTTCCTCAAGTTTTCTTTAAACGCGTTTGTCAGCCGGGAATGGAATAACAGAAGAGAAGCATCCGGCCAGTTCACCCTTCTCTAGCATTTTGGGGTACTCCATATTCAGGACCCTGAAGTTTCCAAGGTCAAAGGCAGTGTGGATCCTATGTGCGAATGAAATGCTCGTGCCTGCTCATGTTAAGTTATTAACGTAGCATATGAGTCTTCTATAAATAGCAGCTCTTATTAGCATCCAAAAGTTCTGCAAACCTTACATGGTTCTTTTAGCTAATGGAGACTATTGAACTATATAACATCAGAGCAGATGTGGACTGGAATGGCACTGTAGAACATTCTGGCTGAATAGCAGCTCCGCTAATACCAAACCACCTGCTGTTCTCATACTTTGCAATCATCTGGGCTAAAGAGCCAATGTAGCAAAGCCAATGTCTTGGTTGTGACAGTATCCTAGAGTTTTGCAAGATGTTATGACCAGAAGAAACTGAGCAAAGGCTACATGGAATTTCCTGTACATCTTTGCAACTTTCTGTGAACCTATAATTAGTTCAAACTAAAAAGGTTTTGTGGTTGTTCTTCTTGTTTTTAAAAGCAAGTTAGTTGCTGAAGCTTTAGCTAGGGTTCTCACACTATCGCTTGTGTAAAGATACACACTTTGCTCATTCCTTCTTCCTTGGGGCCTAAGAAAACACAAAGAGAAATGTAAATGCACAACCTAGTTAGGATTACAAACCCACACAGCAAATGCTGTCACACTGCTGTGATCTGTTTGGGGGCAAAAACAAGTATTATTTCTGATTAGGAAGGCTCTTTACAGGCAGCAGGGAAGGCAGGTGATGTTCAAATAAAGAGAGCCTGGCCAAGCATGGAGCTGTGTGATAAGAAGTTGTCTCTCGGCTATTTCACTCAGAGCCTCAGCAACACAAGAAGAATGTTATCTCTTGGAAACACAAGAATTCTCCCATCTCTGCATTATAAACCCAGAATAAAAGCAAACAATGCCAGTGTGACTTCTTCTCCAAAACCCTTTTGGAGGTCCAGAGGGTATAACTTTCTGCTCCAAAAAGTTTTCTAACCTGAGCCATCTCGCTTTCAACCTTTGCATACAACCAACCAAGACAAGACATTGATCAGATATGCTTGTCGTACAGGGAAGTATTAGTGACAAGATGTACAACTGCCCAAGTCGTCAAGAAACTCAAATGATGGTGGTGGGAGGCAATTTCTGACACCTAAACCAACATAACTATAGCATTCAAGCCAAAATATGTGCAATGTGATGTGCAAAAACGTCCAGAACAATGCCAGAAGTCGGAAAAAAAAAAATCTCTGCACATGTGCAACTGAAATTAGCTTATTCAGCAACTACTATAATGTAGCTGTGTGCTAGACCCTACAGCACAGAGCAAGAGATCAGTCTTACCATCAGGTGTCTTACCATTTACAGGCAGGCAGATAAATGAATACAGTTCAGTATGGTTTCCCAGCATGGATGACATGCAAGTTGAACACTGATGAAGGGACTGGAGCTAGCAAACGAAATAATGTCATGAGCACACCCAACAGAACCCTTTACGATACTGTTAGGACTTGGACTATGTGCTTTGCAAGTATTACCTCTAAACCTCACAACGAAAGCTGAACGAAAGCTACTATTACCCCAACTTACACAAGGTCAGGAAAGTTAAATGCCTTGGCCAAGACCACATAGCTAAAGTTTGGGCCAGGATTTCATTCCTCTCTTTCTTCTCCATGCAATTGCTTTAGAACTGCGGTCCCCAACCTTTTTGGTACGGGGAACCACTTTTGTGGAAGACATTTTTTCCATGGACAGAGTGGAGGGATGGTTTCAGGATTTTTCAAGAGCATTACATTTATTGTGCACTTTACTTCCTTTTTCTTTTTCTTTTTTGAGACAGTGTCTCACTCTGTCCCCTAGGCTGGAGTACAATGGCACAATCTAAGCTCACTGCAACCTCCACCTCCCAAGTTCAAGTGATTCTCCTCCTAAGCAGCTGAGATTATAGGTGCTCGCCACCATGCCCAGCTAATTTTTTGTATTTTTAGTAGAGACAAGGTTTCACCATGTTAGCGAGGATGGTCTCAACCTCCTGACCTCATGATCTGCCCACTCACCACCATGTAGAATCAGTGGGAGCCCTGAGCTTTTCCTACAACTAGACAGTACCATCTGGGGGTGTTGGGACATGGTGACAGTTCATAGGAATTAGATTCTCATAGGAAGGGCACAGCCTAGATCCCACACATGCACAGTTCACAGTAGGGTTCACGCTTCTGTGAGAATCTAATGCCACTGCTGATCTGATGGAAGGCAGAGCTCAGGTGGTAACGCGAGTGTGGGGAGTAGCTGTAAATACAGATGAAGCTTCGCTCCTTCACGGGCTTCTCACCTCCTGCTGTGCAGTTTCAGCCCTAACAGGCCATAGACCAGTTTATAGCCTAGGGGCTGGGGACCCCTGCTTTAGAACAAAGAAGATAACAAGGTAAGTTAAAAAAGTAAAGTATTGATAAGACATATAAAAGAGTATTGAGGTCCGGGCACGGTAACTCACGCTTGTAATCCCAGCACTTTGCGAGGTCAAGGTGAGCAGATCACCTGAAGTCGGGAGTTTGAGACCAGCCTGAACAACATGGTGAAACCTTGTTTCCACTAAAAATACAAAAATTAGCCAGGTGCAGTAGTAGGCGCCTGTAATTCCAGCTACTCGGGGGGCTGAGGCAGGAGAATCGCTTGAACCTGGGAGGTGGAAGTTGCAGTGAGCTGAGATCACACCACTGCACTCTAGCTCAGGCAACAGAGCAAGACTCTGTCTCAGAAAAAAAAAAAAAAGAAGAAGAAGAAAAAGAAAAGAGTATTGAGAACTCTAATTATAGAAACAAAGAAGCTTCTCATAGTAGTATAAGGAAAACTTGATGGCTAAAGTTACACTCACCTAAGTTTTAAAGGCACAGTAAATTTCCATAGGACATTGGAACTTAACATATCCTAAAAGTGAAGTCCATCCCCTTCCCAAACCTGTGATTCTTAATTCTTAGCATATCCCATTCTTAATAAGCATCACTCTCAGCATACCAACACAGGAATAGAAAACCAAGCACTGCGTGTTCTCACTAATAAGGGAGAACTGAACAATGAGAACACAGCATGCATCTTGTCACCTGAGCAGGGACCCTGGGCGTCCTCTTTGACTCCTGCCTCCTCTTTATAACCAATTAGTCATCATGTGATTCAGCCTCAGTGTTTCCAAATATTAAATAATTTAGCAGATGAAAACAGTGAATTTCAGATTGGTGGTTAGAGGACGATTAAATTTAGATAA
Organism: Alouatta palliata; assembly: GCA_004027835.1. Lineage (NCBI taxonomy): Eukaryota > Metazoa > Chordata > Mammalia > Primates > Atelidae > Alouatta > Alouatta palliata. The sequence goes on from PVKV010000273.1 coordinate 151,252, forward strand.
CCATATTTTGGGACAGAGTCTCTATGTTAAAAATTCTTACACTTTATATAAAACATTTCCTCTGTCTGAAATTTAATAATAAATATTTACCCAAAAAAATAGATGTTAATATTTGTATAGTCTAGGAATAATGAATCACATTCTTAAGACCTTGGTATCAAAAAGAAAAGATGGTTTTGACTATATGATGTAAAATTTATACTTACCAAAAAACACTATGAATAAGTTAAAGTGAGAAGCACAAATTGAGAGAAATGCCTGCAAAGTGATGTAAAAGTTTGTTTAATATATAAAAAGTTCTTGATATATACCATGGAATACTATATGGGGAACGCTCCAGCGTAGAGGCCCCCTGACAGTGCCTCCACCATAATGTGAGCTTGAGCCCAGACACATTTCCCCCTCCTGGAGGCAGTCGAGCTAAGGGAAAGCAGGAACTAAAAGATGGATGACTTTGTAGAAGTTATCTCAGACTCCTGACATTGACACAATGGCTGGGTGATGGCTGTGTGGTTTTACTAAGACACTGTGTTTTATCTTGGTACCTGTTTTGGGCTAGTTTTATGACTCTGTTTACTAAACATTATGTAAGCCCTGTAACTACTCACATGTCTCTTGGAGATTGTTACCTTTAAGATCCATGAGTTTTGCTTGACCTTTAAAGAAAGTTGCGTTTCCTGCCCTTAAAGAATGTTACCTTCTCAAATGTAAATCCCTACACAATAGATAAAGAAAAATCGTCTGCTTGCTTGACCCTCCTTACTTTTATGGCCCCTAGCTATGTACTTCCCTTTTTGTTCCTCTTTATTGTATAAAATTAAGAATGTGGGTTGATGTCAGCTACTAAAAGCTGACAGTATATATTGGGACCCTTTGCACAAATAAAATTGCTGTTTAGGCATTGCTGTACAGGCATTGTCTATTCAGACCTCCAGAACCCGCTTCTCTACCTTTTTTTCCGCGCACTCTCTCTTCCAGGTATTGGGACCCTCTTGCTGGCCGAGAGCTCCCCGGCAGACGTGCCGTTCCCGACAATACTATGCAGCCATAGAAAAGAGAATGAGTTCACATCCTTCCCAAGGACATGAATGAAGCTGGAAACCATCACTCTCAGCAAACTAACATGGGAATAGAAAACCAAACACTACATGTTCTCACTTATAAGGGGGAGTTGAACAATGAGAATGCATCACATACAAAGGCCTGTCAGGGGTGGGGGGAAGGGGAAGGAGAGCATTAAGACAAACACCTAATACATGCAGAGCTTGAAACCTAGATGATGGGTTGATAGGTGCAGCAAACCACCGTAACAAACCACCATATACCTATGTAACAAACCTGCATGTTCTGCACATGTACCCCAGAACTTAAAATAAAAGTTCTTGTAAATCAACAAGACAAAGAAAAATACTCCAATAAAAAAGGAATAAGGAGTCATCATTAGGAAAATCTCTAAAAAATATATAGTTAAGCATATGAAAAAGTATTCATCATCAATATATTTTTTAAATGCAGATTTAAAAATAAAATGCCGTTTCCCCTGTGTCAGAACAACAAAGATGGCAAAGATTAATAAGATTCAGTGTTGGTGAGAATACAGAGCAAAAGACCCTTTCACACACTCTCCATGAGACAGTACCTGGAAGACAGTTTATCAATTTATATAAAACACTGTCAAAGATGAATATAAAACTTTTAGGATATGATGAATTTAATTCATGAATCAGAGACCACTACTCAAAATTTACTAAAAACCTAAAGTAAGAGGATTTCTGAAATAAACAAACAACAACAAAACCCATAAATCTTCCAAAACCAGAGAAAATGCAAGACAATAGCCACGACACTGAGGAAGCTAGAACGCAGATTCAGAGGGTTAACCAAGTGACAGATGTGTGACACATGACCCCAAGCTAACAATGCCGAAAACTGGGAAACCAACTCAATATATACCAGAGGATGCTCAAGAGGCCATGGAACCAGCAGCACCAGGTGCCTTTGGAACTGGGGGTAAAAGGGACAGACGAAAATCAGGAAGACTAGCATGAAGGCTATTTGAAAAGAAACTGGTCACTAGATCCCCACTCCCACGTTTTTTTGAGATGGAGTCTTACTCTGTCTCCCAGGATGGAGTGCAGTGGTGTGATCTTAGCTCACTGCAACCTTCACCTTCTGGGCTCAAGCTATTCTCCTGCCTCAGCCTCCCTAGTAATTGAGATTACAGGCGTATGTCACTCATCCAGATAATTTTTTGTATTTTTAGTGGAGATGAGGTTTCATCATGTTGGCCAGGTTGGTCTCAAATGCTTGACCTTAAATGATTCTCCTGCCTCTGCCTTGGATTACCAAGTGCTGAGATTACAGGCATGAGCCACCACGCCCAGGCCCCACCCCCACTCCCACTTCTCGTTTCACCCCACACGGATCACTACTGTCGAATCTAGTAAGCCCAACTCAAGTGCACAATGTCTAATCATCTTTTTAAAAACTGTGATAAAATGGACATAACATGATATTTACCATTTTAACCATTTTAAGTATACAGTGACATTGGGCACATACATATTATCGTGCAACCATCATCTATTTCCAGAACTTACTTCATCTTCTCAAACGAATCCCATACCCACTAAGCAATAACTCCCCATTCCCCCCTCTACCCAGCCCCTGGCCATCTAGTCACTATTTAAGAGATAATCATAAGCAGAAAAGACTCACCAGATATCTAAGGAAAGCCTCCAACATGGAAGATAGAAACTAAACATCAATGAGAAAAATGTAACTTGTAGAAACAGACTATGAAGGGAGAAAAACTTAAAACAAAAAATATTATTAACATCCTCCAGGGATAAGAAAACATGTTGCTTCTAATAAAAAAGGACAATATGTTATAAAAGGAACTTTCAGAGAACAAAAATCATCACTTGGAAGTAAAACTATGATAGCAGAAATATAAAAAGATGGATAGATGGGAAGAATAAAAAATCTGAAGTGAGAATAAAGAAAACACAGCAAAAATATCAGATAAAGAAGATAAGATAGCAGAGAAAAATAAGAAAAGTAGAGGTTCAATTTAGGAGGCCCCAAACTAGAATAATGAAAGATGCTGAAAGTGAGAACAGGAAAAAATGAGGACGAATTGTCAATTAAAATTCCAAGAAATATCCAAAAATGGATAGACAATAGATTCCAGATTGAAGTTACCAAATGTCCCATCCAGTCAATGGAAACTGACCCGTATTAAGGTTCATCATTGTGAAATTTAAAACTATGGTGACAAGATAAAGATTCTACAGGCTTCCAGAAAGGAAAAAAAGAAAACATGCAAAAGATCAAGAATCAGAATGCCTTTGGTTCTTCTAAAAAAAACAAAACAAAAAACGAACAACAACAATGACAAAGACACAGACAATAATGGAGCAAAACCATAAAAATTCTGAAAGAAGGTGACATCTAACGAGACCATCATTCACCTAGACGATTAGGTTAAGGCCATCTTTAGAGATATGAGTGCGCTCAAAAGATTTTCTCTTCCTTGCAGTCTCTCTTAAGAAGCTTCCAGTTGTTGCATTTCACAAAAACAAGCACATAAACCAAGAGAAAAGCACAGGGGACAACACAGAAGAGGGTCAGAGAAGCCGCAAGACGGTGAAGGAAGATCCAAGGTGATAAGAACAGAGGCGGACCCCCACGGCAGGGCAGTGTGACTTCAGACGGATGCATGGAGAGCTGTCATTTCTAACACTGCTCCTGCAAACGTACCTCATTTCAAGCTGAGGGTGGACCGCCTGAATGAGTATGGTCCCCATTCTTATCTATGATTGGATGTTCTGACTACAGAGTTTCTGCCTGCTGCCTGGATCAGCAGAAGACATTCATTGTATCATATCTCATCTCTCTCAGACATGTTCTGCTTTGACCTGCTCCTGAGGGTAGGCAGTAGGTCTTGATAAGATCAGAAGTAGAAAATACAGAGAAGCCCATTCCATCATTCCAGTACCTGGTGCATACAATAGCCCACTATGGTGGGCCCTGTGTTTCCTGAGCTCATTCATGACTCGGTTGTTTTCTCCAGAAGAGGCTTTTGTAAACCCTTAGGAAGGTACATGGGTGAATGGTCTCATTCTTCACATGGTTGAAGAAGAGATATTTATTAATACATGTATTTTTAAAAATAAATAGAGGAGGTAATTAAGCAAGAAAAATAAAAATATTCAAATCGGAAGAAGTAAAATTATCATTATTTGAAGATGACATGATATTCTATATAGAAAGCACTACAGAATCAACAAAAAACGTATTGGAGCTAATAGTCAAGTTCAGCAAAGTTAAAGGATACAAGATGAATATACAAAAATAAGTTGTATTTCTGTACAATAGCAATAAACAACCCAAAAATTAATTTAAGAAAATAATTCAATTTATAATAGCATTAAAAACAATAAAACATGAAGGCATACATTTAACCAAAGAAGTGCAAAATGTGTATACTGAAAACTATAAAACATTATTGAAAGAGATTAGAGACCTAAATAAACAAAAAGACATCTATGTTCATGGATTAGAAACATTAATATTATCAAGACAATAATACTCTCCAAACTGGTTTATAGATTCAATACAATCCCTAACACAATTCTAACAGCTATTTCTCAGAGAAATGTTCAAGCTGGTCTTAAAATTAATATGTAAATGCAAGGGACCCAGAATAGACATAACAATCTAAGGTGGGAGGTCTCACACGTTCCACTTTTAAAATTTACTACAAAGAAAAAGTTATTAAGACAGTGTGGTCCTGACATAAGCGTAGACACATAAATCAAAGAAATAGGATTAAGAGTCCCAAAATAATTCTTCATATTTACAGTCAGTTGATTTTAGACAAGGGTGCCATAACCATTCAATGGGGAAACAAAATGGTCTCTTGAACAAATGATGATGGGATAACTATATATGTAAAAAACAGAGACAGAAAGAATTTGGATCCCTACCTCAAACTATATACAAAAATTAGCTCACAAAGAATGGATACAAACCTAAATGGAAGTGCTAGGAATATAAAAGTCTTAGAAGAAAACGTAGTTCCAGTTCTTTGTGATCTTGGATTAGCAACAGGTTCTTAGATATGACACCAAAAGCTCAAGTACCCAAAGGAAAACTAGACGAACTGAACTTTATCAAAATTTAAAACTTTTTTTCATCCAAGGACATTATCAAGAATGTGAAAAGACAACCCACAGAATCAGAGAAAATATTTGCAAAAGAATATCTGCAGAGTATTTGATAAAGATGAGTTTACAGAATATATAAAAAATAATTACAAGCCAATAATTTAAAAAGTCAAATAATCCATTTTAAAATAGGCAAAGTACTTGAAAACATGTTTCTTCAAAGAAGATAGACTAATAATAAGCATACAAAAAGATGCTCAAAATAATTAGTCATTAGGGAAATACAAATCAAAACTACAAGATACCACCTTATACCCACTAGATTGGCCATAATAATAAAAAAAAAGTAACAAGTGTTGTCAAGGATGTAGAGAAATTGGAACCATCATATATTAATGGTGATCATATAAAACGCTGCAGCTGATGTGGAAAACAGTCTGGCTGCGTAAAAAAATTTGACAGTTTCTCAAAGAGTTAACCATAGAATTACCATATAACCCAGCAATTCTACTCCTAGGCATGTACCCAAGAAAACTGAAAATATGTCCAAAGAAAAACGTATACATGAATGTTCATAGCCCTAATATTCCTAATAGCCCCAAAGCAGAAACAACCCAGAAGTCTATCAACCGACAGATAAATAAAATGTGCTGTATGTATACTCAGAATATTATTCAGTCATTAAAAGAACAAAGTACTTAAACATGCCACAACATGGATGAAAACATTATGTTAAGTGAAAGAAGCCAGCAAAAAAAGTCACATGTTGTAGATTTCATTTATTATCAAAATCTAGAATAGGCAAATATATGGTAACAGAAAATACATTAATATTTGACAAGGAGTGGGGTAAGGGGAGACTTGGGAGGACTACCCTCAGGTTCAGTGTTTATTTTGCAGGTGAGGAGAATGTTCTGGAATTAGGTAGAGGTGATAGTTGCAAATAATTTGAATATACTGAAAATTGCTGAATTGTGTACTTTATTTTTTGTTTTTGTTTTGTTTGTTTGTTTGTTTTTGAGATGGCGTCATACTGTGATGCCCAGGCTGGAGTGTAATGGTGTGATCTCGGATCACTGCAATCTCCGCCTCCCAGGTTCAAGTGATTCTCCTGCCTCAGCCTCCCGAGTAGCTGAGATAACAGGTGTGCACAACCACACCCGGATAATTTTTGTATTTTTAGTAGAGACGGGGTTTCACCATATTGGCCAGGCTGGTCTCAAACTCCCAACCTCAGATGATCTGCCCACCTCAGCCTCCCAAAGTGCTGGGACTACAGGTGTGAGCCACCATGACTGGTCTATTTTATTTTTATGGTGTATCTTATGGTATGTGAATTACATCTCAATCAGAAGTGAGGAAAAATAAAGAATGGCCATGCATGAACCAATGATGGAGTGTGTCAAGAATTATGACTGTGATAACTCTGTGCGCCTGAATTTCCCCATTCCAATCCCCTAAACAAAGTTCAAGGCAAACAATGCAAGTTCATCATTGGACCAACTGGGCTGCAGTTTCAAAGACCGAGGGAGAACATCTGGAAGACAGACCTTACAGGTCTGAAGCTCAGGGAAGAGGATGAATTGTTCTGGGCTTGAGTGGTAGACCCCACTGGACAATTCCAATGGGGAACTGTCAGAACATACAGTATGGAGGAAACTGCCCAGTGTGTCCTGATGTTGAGAATCATGAGTGATCCCAATTTAAGAAGGGAGAGGAGTCCGGGTGCAGTGGCTCACACCTGTAATCCCACCAATCTGGGGGGCCAGGGAGGGTGGATCACGAGGTCAGGAGTTCGAGACCATCCTGGCCAACATGGTGAAACCCCGTCTCTACAAAAAATACAAAAATTAGCCAGGCGTGGTAGTGGGCACCTGTAGTCCCAGCTACTCAGGAGGCTGAGGCAGGAGAATCGCTTGAACCTGGGAGGCGGAGGTTGCAGTGAGCCGAGATTGTGCCACTGCACTCCAGCCTGGGTGACAGAGACAGATTTTGTCTCAAAAAAAAAAAAAAAAAAAGGAGGAGGAGGCCAAGTGATAAGGTTTATCCCTTCTAAATCTCATGTTGAAATGTGATCCCCAATATTGAAGGTGGGGCTTGGTGGGAGGTGTTTGTGTCATGGCGGTGGATCTCTCCTGAAAGGCTTGGTACCATTCTTATGGCATTCACTGAGTTCTGACTCTTAGTTCCCGTGAAATCGGATTGTTAAAAAGAGCCTGGCACCTCCTCCTCTCTCTCTCTCCACTCGTCTCTCATCAGCTCCCCTTCCTCTTCTACCATGAGTGGAAGCTCCTGAAACCCTCACCAGAAGCAGATGCTGGCCCCTTGCTTCCTGTACAGTCTGTAGAACCATAAGTGAAATAAATCACTTTCCGTTATAAATTACCTAGTCTGCAGTATTCTTTGTAGAAAAAACAAATGGACTAAGAAACCAAGGAAGAGAAGAACGGCTGCAAAAAGGAGATTAAAGGGGAACCACAGTAGTGTCAGGGAGCCAGGAGGAGCAACACTCCATCAAGGAGGCTGCTCGACGACCTCTGATGGTGCCAAAAGATCTGGGTAGCAAGGTGCCCACTGGACTTGGCGAGCAGGGATTTCCAGCAAACGCTGATTTCAGTTGGATGTACAGAGCACAGAGAATTGCATCTTACTGGAGCTTAACATAGGCCAATCTCAGTATTCAAACTGAGTGAAACAGATGACTTAACATGAAAATAAAATACCTTGTCTGCTTCTCCAGAGTTCCTGGCTTTGCACACCCATTCCCTGAGCCCATCTTGACCAGACCTTAGTGCAGTCTGAGATTAGACCAGCCTGCCCTCATTCCAATGATGCTTGCAGAGCTTTTTTTTATAAAAAAAAAAAAGGGCACTGATTATGCCTTACACTTCAGGGGGAAAAAGCAGAACATTAACTTGTTTGTACTATGGATCTTAACTCTGCAAAATGTGCATTAAAGAGGGTAAGGACACGGGCGAACGAGCAGTTGCCTCTGGTTAGTCTCTTCAGTATTTACTTTTTCCCATGATATTTGCTTTTTGATACATTTGAATTTTTGCAACAAAGAGCACACATTACTTTTAAGATCAGGAAACAAAACTGTGAGGCTGGAAAAAAAAGTGTTAATCAAATGTAAACTGGCAAGCAAGAACAACAGTACTAAAGTAAGAAGAACTAAATTCAGGACAAAACAAGGGTATGCTTTTAAGATAAAGAGAGCATTACATAACGGTAACAAGCATCACTATTAATGAAGCCATGCAGATACAAATCTATAGTTGCCAAAGAAACTGACAAGATACCAGAAAACAAATATTAGGAACACAGGAAGGAAGAGTCATTACAAAAGGAGATTTGAAAACACCATTATCAGAAAGACTTAAAAAAAACAAACTCATAGCGTACCGGAATACACAAAATTGATGTCTGGCAGGAATTCAATTCCATGATTACAGTGTGTGGGGGTCTTTTTAAAGAGATGCAGAACATTTACAAAACTCGATAATACCAGTTACAAAGAACATCTCAATGCAATGAAAAATATTAGATTCCTCTTCTAGCTCAAGAGAAGAGATTTCTGGCCTGGAGAAAACACAGAGAATGGAACAAGGAACTGAAAAGAGGGAGATGGTGTTAATATCAACTCCAGGTTCCCTAGGCATTTGGGAGAGGTGGAGGAAGATGAATGGATATTGATTTATGATCTGGCTGAACCAAATACTTCCTCCTTCCAATTTCCTTACTCACTTAACGTCTTCAAGTAGACCTGAAATGTGAACCATTAAAATGGGACTCAGAGAGGGCTCAAGGCGTGGTTGCTTAACCCAGTGGTTCTCAAAAGTGAGTTCCCCACACGAGCTACAGCAGCATCAAATGGGACCTTATAAGAAATGCAAATTTCCAGCCCTATCCCAAGCCTCCTGAAGCAGAACTTCCTCTAGGGTGGAGTTCCAGGGGGTTCTTACACTGAAGCATCTGACGCTAAAGGTGTATAAATACCCCAGCTTCCTCACCCTTGCAGCAAGTGAACTCTGGGGTCTAAGTTTACACTGGCTCTTGGAGTTTCCCCAGTGAAATTAAGCTCCGTCACCCATGGTCCCAATCTTCTAGGGATGCTTTCCCTTCAGTCTTACTTCCCCAGTCCCCTACTGGTGCTCTCTTCACCTCCCAAATAAACTACTTGCACTCCTGATGTGAATAAACACATCTACTTGAAGATAATATCTACTAATATGGTTTGAATATCTGACCCTACCAAATCTCATGTTGAAATGTGACCCCCAGTGTTGGAGGTGAGGTCTGGCGGGTGGTGTTTGGGTCATACGGTGGATCCCTCATGAATGGCTTGGTGCCTCCTTCATGGTAAAGAGTAAGTTCTCACAGAGTCTGGGGCCTCCCCTTTCTCTTGTTCCCTCTCTCACCATGTAACACTCACCTACTCCCCTTCCCTTCTACCATGACTGAAAGCTTCCTAAGCCCTTACCAGAAACCGAGCAGATGCTGGCGCCATGGTTTGTGTATATTCTGCAGAACTGTGAGACAAATAAAGCCACCTTTTTAAATAAATCACCCAAGGCCAGGCACAGTGACACACCTGTAATCCCAGCACATTGGGAGGCTGAGGCAGGAGGACCATTTGAGCCCAGGAGTTTTAGCCTAACCTAGGAAACATAGCAAAACCCTATCTCTACATAAAAAATATAAAATTTAGCTGGGCATGATGGCATATGCCTGTGGTCCCAGCATCTCAGGAGGCTGAGGCAGGAGGATCACCTGAGCCCAGGAGGTACAGGCTGCAACAAGCCATGATTGTACCACTGCACTCCAGCCTGGATGACAGAGTGAGACCCTCTCTCAAAATCAATCAATCAATCAGTCAATCAATCACCCAGCCTCAGGAATTCCTTTATAGCAACAGCAAACAGACTAATACACCTACTGAACCCACTAAGTGTCTAGCCCTGCACTGGAGGTCCCTGCGGTCAAGGAGCTGGAGTTATGGCTGAGATTGCCTTAACCTTCTCTTCCTTCTCCTCAGCTGGGCTCTACCTAGAGTTCCTCAGGAGAGGGTACATCACTGGCAGCAAGTCTTCACCTCAAACCAGCCCAATCTGCAGTTCACGCTCTTCTCTGGGTGTTCTAGCCCCAGGACACCTCCAGACATTTTGCCAGTAGCTCACACCTGCCCTTTTCTTAGCCCTACCTGGCTCCATCATGCACTCCCTTGTTGAGAGATTTATTGAATTTCAACCACCAGCCAGGCCCTGGGAAACAATGTCCCAGCCAGTTGAGAGAGTCCACTGGGCAGAACACAGACACACTGCATAAAAGGTGCTGAGATGGCACAGAACGAGGGCCTCATTATCCTAAAGGTGTATAAATACCCCAGCTCCTTCACACTTGGGGCAAGTTAACTCTGAGGTCTGGGTTTACACTGGCTCCTGGAGTTTCCCCAGTGGGATTATGCTCTGTCACCCACTGCACCAATCTTTTTGGGATGCCTTCCCTTCACAATCTTACTTCCCGGCTCAGAGGTCAGAGGAGGCTTCTCTGAGGAAGTGCTCTGCTGGAGACAGCTGGGAAACAGGTGGGACTTAGAAGGCCAATCAAGGGGGCTGCAGGAACAGGGAGTTCAAGAGAAGAGATTTCTGGCCTGGGGAAAATATAGAGGGAGTCTCTGCAGGGGGGAATGGGAGGACTGGTGGAGCAAGACGTCTGTGGTAGGTGCAGAGAAAGGCCACAGAGAAGGGAGCTGTGGGCATGTCAAGAAAAGAGACTTTGCTGCACTACTTAGAGGCTTCCAGGAACTGAAAGAGCTTCCTGCTCACAGGGAAACAACCATTGTCAGGTTTAGAAGAATCTATAGATGAATAATGGCCGAAGGTAAGGAAATAAAACTAGGGATGTGAAAAATCCACCAAATGACCCATCTCTATAAGCCAGAGGTCCAAGAGAAGGCATACCGCTGGGCCCAGGTGCACCCAAGCCCTTCAGAAGAGTCAGCCGGTTCAGAAGGAGCAGGGACATCAGCTCCCAGGCTGATTAAATAGTAGAGGCTCATTCCTGTACTCCTGAAGATAATCGGGTGTTAAACAGGACCCATGACATTGCCTCCTCCTCACCATCTTCTTGACACCAGAGGAGCTTCCAGGGTAATCCTTCACCACTCAGCACGATGAAAGGAAGGGGTTTAGCCTACTCCTAATCCTGTCGCTGCTTAGAAGATAAGCTTTCTTGGCCTTCACCACTCACTTTAGCTGGTTTTTCTTTATCTCATAAGCTTGTGGGGGTCACTCTCTGCAGTGAGCAAGGTGAATTTTGAAGTCTGGGAACCAACACCAAGGCACCATTAGCAACACCCAACCCCACTGCCCTGGACACCACACCTTTGTCCAACTATTAAATATCTCCACGGACCTCTCAGGAGTTTTGCAATTGACATGTGATCTTCGCTTATTGTAGATTTTTCCTTGAGCCATCATTCCTAGTAGCACTGAATTCCAGAAGATGAGCAAATGACTCTCATTTCTACTTAAGATCGTTTCGTCCACAGTGAGCCAGAGGAGAATTCCAATGTAGATAAATAGTTTCTAATAGTTCCTAACACAGGATGGAATTGTTTATTTTGCTTTTTGGAAAAGGACAACAAAGATGGGGTGTGGGCTGGGGAGTGAAGGAGGAATGCAGCCCTTCACTGCCATCTACTTTAGGTCATTCAAAGAGGGAAATTCACCTAGATCCACGGGCAATCGCTGATTCTTACCCGCCCTAGAACAGCGGTCCTCAACCTTTGTGGCACCAGGTAGCGGTTTTGTGGAAGACAATTTTTCCATGGAACTTGGGGATCGGGGGAGATGGTTTCAGGATGAAACTGTTCCACCTCAGATCATCAGACATTTGATTCTCATAAAAAGGGTACAATCAGCCAGGCGTGGTGGCTCATGCCTGTAATCCCAGCACTCTGGGAGGCTGAGGAGGGCGGATCACCTGAGGTCAGGCATTTGAGACCAGCCTGGCCAACACGGCAAAACCCTGTCTCTACTAAAAATACAAAAATCAGCCTGTCATGTTGGTGTGCGCCTGGGGTTCCAGCTACTCGGGAGGCTGAGGCAGGAAAATTGCTTGAACCTGAGAGGCAGAGACAGCAGTGAGCTGAGATGGCATCACTGTGCTCCAGCCTAGGTGACAGAGCGAGACTCTGCCTCAAAAAAAGGGGAGTACAACCTAGATTGCGCGCCTGCATAGTTCACAATAGGGTTCATGCTCCCATGAGAAGCTAATGCTGCTGCTGATTAGACAGGAGGGGAAGCTCAGGCAGTAATTCGAGCAACTGGAGAGCGGCTATAAATACAGATGAAGCTTCCTCATTCTCCTGCCACTCACCTCCTGCTGTGCAGCCCAGTTCCTAACAGGCCACAGATGGCTACTGACCCATGGCCCTGGGTTGGGGACCCTTGCCCTAGAGGACTCAAAGAGTAACAGGCCAGGGTGTGCCTAGATGCATTCCTCTAAAAGACAGAGGTCCTCAACCTTTTTGGCACGAGGGAGCAGTTTTGTGGAAGACAATTCACCACCCAACAGGAAAGGCTCAGCATCAGTCCCAGGCATCTGTCTATCTGCCTCTACCTGCGTCACCTCACTGCGCCCTCAGCTTCAGGGCACACCTGCACAACTTTCAACTCCAGCCCCTGCACTTCCTTGCCTGAAACCTTTGCAGATGCCTAAGCGATCACTCCACCCCCTGCCACTGGGGACAGGGCGTCGTGGCTCATGCCTGTAATTTGAGCAGTTTGGGAGGCTGACACTGGAACATCGCTTGAGGCCAGGAGTTTAACACCAGCCTGGGCAACATAGCTAATTTTAAAATTAGCCAGGTGCAGTGGTGCATGGCTATATTCTCAGCTACTCAGGAGGCTGAAGTGGGAGGATCACTTGAGCCCTGGAGATCATGGCTGCCATGAGCTATGATCAGGCCACTGCACTCCATTCCCCAGATACGCTCCAGGGACCAGGAGACACAGGTGCTCGGGCTCACGCTGCAATTTCCCCTGCTGTCATCATGCGCCGTGCACAGGTCAGCCACCCCTGTACCTTCGTCGCTGTTGTCATCCACCAGAATGATTTCCTTCAGCAGGTGTGTGGGCGTGTGATTGACGGCACTGTGCACTGACCGCAGGATCACGGACAGGGCCTCGTTCACGAAGATGAATATGATGGATATCTGGGGCAGGTCCTTGGAGTACTTGAGCTCCTTACACCTGAGGAAGGAGAGATTGGAAACACAGAGTCAGAGGAAGGAAAAAAGCTCATCCACTGCAGCTGGATACAATGAAGATTTCAGCTGAATCTTCATCCAGTCCTCCCGAGGGGTGAATCACCGGTTCCCTCTGGGCTTCTCCTTGGCTAAGAATTGAGAATGAACCATGAGGAGAGCGTTAACAGATCCAAACCCACACCCCAAAATTCACCACCCGACAGGAAAGGCTCAGCGTCAGTCCCAGGCACATGTCTCCCTGTATCTACCTGTCACCTCCCTGCGCCCTGAGCTTCAGGGCACACCTGCACAACTTCCGACTCCAGCCGCTGCACTTCCTTGCCTGAAACCTTCTTTGCGGATGCCTAAGTGATTACTCCACCCCCTAAACCTCTCAACTAGACACCACTGGAGACAAGGTGCTGTGGCTCACACCTGTAATTTCAGCAGTTTGGGAGGCCGATGTGGGAGCAGCGCTTGAGGCCAGGAGTTTAAGACCAGCCTGGGCAACATAGCAAGATTCTGTATCTACAGAAAAATTTTAAAATCAGCCAGGTGCAGTGGTACATGGCTGTGTCCCCAGCTACTCGGGAGGCTGAGGTAGGAGGATCACTTGAGTTTGGAAGGCCGAGGCTGCCATGAGCTATGATCATGCTACTGCACTTCAGCCTGGGTAACACTCCAAAAAAAAAAAAAAGAAAAGAAAAGAATGCCAGGAACTGATGTATTTGGCTGGTTCAAAAGTAACTGCGTCAACCTAATACTAATACCCCACCTCCCTCAGCCCTAGAGCAAGTTAAATGTTAATTCCTCTAGCAGGATTAAGCCCTCATCACCCACAGGTGCAATCTTCATAACGCACCCTTTGGAGGGGATGCCGTCCCCCCGCAGTCTCACTCCCCACTTCCCAAGTGATGCTCTCTTCACCTCCAAAATAAACTACTTGCACTCAAACCTTTGCTTCAGGTTCTGTTTCTGGGGGAACCCAAATAAAGACATCTAGTGAACCCACTAAGAATTCTGTATTATATCACACTAGAGGTTCCTGCTGCCATGGAGCTAACATTCTAGGAGAGGAAATAAAACACCGATGCCAATCAACATAGTAAAGGAAAAGGACCCTGTACCTGCAGGAGTGTGCAATCTAAGGCATACCAGCTCTTCTGCGGGCAGTCCTAGAATCTCCCTGGAGACAGGAGACAGGACGACCTGCTGACATCCCTCCCTCAGAAGAGCCAGCAGTCCCTCACATGTCCAAGCACAGAGATTAAAGGGAGGAATTCCTCTCATCCAGGCTGGACTCCAGACCACAGAGCTTTGGCCTTCTCCAGGGCTCCAGGTGATGTCAGAGATGATTTAGTACCCGGGGAACATGCTCTGCTTTTATCAGTCACAGGTGCACCAAGAGTCCGTCCAGGCAGCACTGGGGAATCTGATTTTATGCTTACACCTAAGCCACATGTGCTCACAGGCATGTCCCAGCTCTCCATTGCTTTTACCTGTTTAGAAAAGTTTTAAGTTGTTAGTCAATTGGGGTTTTAGTTTAGATTGTGAGGTCTGGCTCCAGCCAATGGAGATCAGACACAGCAGTAAGGACGACCCCAAACGCGTAAGGGGTAAATGTATGTGTTTTCCTTTGTTCGTTGTACTCTCGTGACAAGATGGCTAGTGAGAGTACCCTTCCTGCAGTCCAGGAAGTAAAACAGCAAAGACAAACACAGCGGAATGGAGTGCTGAGGTATGCGCACTTTAATGCATCCTTCTTCTTCTTGTGGGAGATGGTGCGATATCCAGCACAACGGGATAGGGAGCAGAATAGAGAAAACAGATGAAGCCTTGGAGAGAGAGAGGAGCAGAGCTGAGGAGGGAGCAAGAAATACGGCTGTTTCTTATGCCGAGCAGCTTGGGCGATGTTGGGCCGTATTAATCATGTAGGCAATTTTCAGAAGAAAATAAAGTTTTGTTACAATATGTGTTTGTGTCTCCTGGAGGAGCTCGTCCAGGGATGAATTGATCAAGCAGCCTTGTTGTTACCATGCTGCTGTAAATCTATTCTGGGGGCTGCCAGGGGGATTACAGTGATTATTGACGGGTTCACAGGCAGTTGGCAGGAATCAGCTCATTGACTGCATGGTGGTCCGCAAGACAAGGGCACTCGAGAGGGTCCCTCAGAGGCCCCTCGACCAGAAGTCACCAGCCATCCTGTACCTGGCAGTGTGGTAGCTGTCCCATCTCAGCTCATTCTCACCAGCTGTACACATGCAGGTGTTACTGGAAAGCAGTCCCGATCCAGACCCCAAGAGAGGGTTCCTGGACCTCGCGCAAGAACGAACTTGGGGCAAGTCCACAGAGTGAAATGAAAGCAGGTTTACTGAGAAAGTAAAGGAATAAAGAATTGCTATTCCATAGGCAGAGCAGCTCATAGGGCTGCTGGTTGCCCAATTTTATGGTTATTTCTTGATCATATGCTAAATAGAGGTGGATTATTCATGAGTTTTCCAAGAAAGGGGTGGGCAATTCCCAAAACTGAGGGTTCCTCCCCTTTATAGACCATATAGGGTAACTTCCTGACGTTGCCATGGCATTTGCAAACTGTCATGGCACTGGTGGGAGTGTCTCTTAGCATGCTAATACATTATAATCAGCATATAATGAGCCGTGAGGATGACTAGAGGTCACTTTCATCGCCATCTTGGTTTTGGTGGATTTTGGCTGGCTTCTTTACCACATTCTTTACTGCATTCTTTAATCAGCAAAGTCTTTGTGACCTGTACCTTGTACTACTGACCTTCTACTTCATCCGTGACTAAGAATGCCCTAAACCTCTGGGAAAGCAGCCCAGTAGGTCTCAGCCTGATTTTACCCAGCCCCTATTCAAGATGGAGCCTCTCTGGTTCAAACACCTCTGACACACGCTGTCAGAGGCACACAGTACACACCCACTGACTCTGTGCATGTCTTCCTGGGGCTGATTTCTCTTATCCCTTGCTTTTAACAGCTTCTGGATTTTGAAACTGAAATGAGGCCAGACTGTACAGTCCTAGCACCATCTTCTCCACCCACAAGCAATGGGGTTATGCCGCAATCAAGGATCTGGTTTAAGTCAAGCCTCTTGGCTGGGGCAGGCAACTCCCCCTGGTGAAATGGGAAAGGAAGCAGCTGTGGGAAGCAGGAAAATTCCTTTTTAACGTTTCCTTTCTTGATAAAGAATAAGTGTGCTCATAACTTTGTTAAGCCCTATCCTATGCAGCTGTGAGACATGCCATGCTTACAGGCACGCAGTACATTCTATGTCCTTGTACTTTAACCAACACATCCGTGCTGGACGTGCTCACAGGCATGTCCCAGCTCTCCATTGCTTTTATCTGTTTAGAAAAGTTTTAAGTTGTTAGCCAATCAAGTTTTAGTTTAGATTTTGAGGTCTGGCTCCAGCCAACGGAGATCAGACACAGCAGTAAGGACGACCCCAAATGCGTAAGGAATAAATGTGTCTGTTTTCCTTTGTTCATTGTACTCTCGTGGCAAGACGGCTAGTGAGAGTACCCTTCCTGCTGTCCAGGAAGCAAAAATTGTGTTGCTAAAAAAATCCTTTGTCTCAGTGCTAATTTTTCTTTGCAGCACCGAGCATCTCTTTCCAACACCAAGCAAGGTGGGCAGTTACCTGTATCCTGGGGGCCAGGTGCATCCTTAGCCCGGAGCAGGTGCCAAGTTCCTGGCTTTAGGTATGACCTCAGGGGAAAAGCCACAACCCACACCAGGACCACCTGTCCCCGCAGACTACTTCAGATGCTGAGCCCAAGCCAGGGGCAGGAAGCTAGACTAATGCCTAGGGCAATCTCGACAAAGTCCCTAGTTCCCCCTAGACACATTTTCTGTCTCCCTGTTGGCCTCCCAGGCTACAAAAGCCAGGCAATGGGAGATGGGAGGCCGACGAGGGTGCAAGATTTGAGGTCAGGAGTTTGATACCAGCCTGGCCAACATGGCAAAACCCCATCTCTACTAAAAATACAAAAGTTAGCTGAGTGTGGTGGCATGCACCTTAGCTACTCAGGAGGCTGAGGTAGGAGAATCACTTGAACCCAAGAGGGGAAGGTTGCAGTTAGCCAAGATCGTGCTTACTTGGCCAAGGTTAGAAGCCTGGGTCCTGGCTGGGCATAGTGGCTCATGCCTGTAATCCCAGCACTTTGGGAGGCCAAGGTGGGTGAATCACCTGAGGTCAGGAGTTTGAAACCAGTCTGGCCAACATGGTGAAACCCTGTCTCTACTAAAAATACAAAAATTAGCTGGGTGTGGTGGCGTGCTAAAATAAAAAAACCTCAAAATCCATACCTGGGGGTTGCTGTGTGCTCCTTCTAGCAATACCAACTTGAACCTGGGCTTCAGAAATCACAAGTGTCCTTTCAATAACTAGTCAGTGAGCAATGAACAATCCTTTATCTGAAAGAAGATTGGTGGCTGAAGAGCTATTTTAAGGTCTGGACCAATTTCTTTTTTTCTTTTCTTCTTCTGTTTTTTATGTTTTTTTTGGAGACAGGGTGTCTTTCTGTTGAATCTTTTGACCCAGGAGACGGAGGTGGCAGGGAGCCAACACTGCGCCACTGCACTCTGGCCTGGACGACAGTGAGACTCCATCTCAAAAAAAAAAAGACACGCTTGTGACCCAGGCTGCCAACTTGAAAACAAAAAGCTCCTCAAACATCCTCATCATTGGAAAACAATTTACGTATGACGGGGCCCAGGAGGCCCAGCAGGCTACAGAAAACGGTGACGATGCTGGTGATAGCTAACACGTACTTCGGGCTGCGTGCCAGAAACTGCTGGAGCTACCATGTACTAGACTCCCTCATTCAGTCCTTACATTATACGTTAGGAGTTACGCCTGTTCTACAGATGAGGAAACCAGGGCCCAGAGGGGTGAATTCACTGGTCATAAGTCACACAGCAAGTCTGAAAAGCAGCAAGATGGGAACAGCTCTGATGGTGTTTCAACTTCCAAATGCTACTAGCTGGACAGGCATGGGATGGCGGCTGCAGCAGACAAATTTCCACACAATTTCCAGCCCAACCTTTCGACCACTTCCTATGAGAGTCTTGATTTCTTTTTTTTTTTTTTTTTTTTTTGAGACGGAGTCTTGCATTGTCACCCAGGCTGGAGTACGGTGGCGCGATCTCAGCTCACTGCCGCCTCCGCTTCCCAGCTTCAAGCAATTCTCCTGCCTCAGCCTCCTGAGTAGCTGAGACTACAGGTGTGTGCCACCACACCCAGCTAATTTTTATGTGTTTGTTTGCTTTTTGAGATGGAGTCTCGCTCTGTCGATAGTCTGGAGTGCAGTGGTGCGATCTCAGCTCACTGCAACCTCTGCCTCCCAGGTTCAAGTGATTCTTCTGCCTCAGCCTCCAGAGTAACTGGGATTACAGGCTCCTGCCACCACGCCCAGCTAACTTTTTTTATTTTTAATAGAAACAGGGTTTCACGATGTTGGCCAGGATGGTCTTGATCTCTTGACCTCATGATCCACCCACCTCGGCCTCCCAAAGTGCTGGGATTACAGGCGTGAGCTACCCCACTCCAGACCAATTTTTGTATTTTTAATAGATACAGGGTTTCACCATGTTGGCCAGGCTGGTCTTGATCTCTTGACCTCATGATCCACCCACCTCGGCCTCCCAAACTGCTGGAATTACAGGGGTGAACCATTGCGCCCAGCCAATTTCTTGATTTCTTCATCTCTGTCCTAAAAGCCCCAACCAGGAGAAGGTCCTCTGCAGCCAGGTCCACCATGCCCGTGGCCTGCTGGAGGCAAAGTATTCCCGGACAGTATCCCTGAGCCAGGTCAGGTTTGATTTCTCTCCAAGGGGATGTGGGTGAGCAGAAGCCAACTCTATCTCCCCTGGGGTTCACAAGGCTGGTGGGAATGTGGATAAAGCTCAGGAGGGAGAGTGTTCTGCTCCCAAGCCCCAGAACTGAAGAACCTCAAGCAGACAGGAGCCAAGGTTGCCCTCTGCCCCTCTAAACCTTACAGAAGTCCTGTGCTAATGAGCCACCGCAGCACTTCAGCCGCTGTGCACCCAGGGCTAAGTCTGTCATCTCCACCATCCCTCAGGGTAGAGGCACAGAGAGGACCTTAAAGGGGCTGGGGATGGAAGGTACACCTGTGCATGCTCAGGTGAATGGGCAGGCGACCATAGGGTCTGAGCTCAGCCTCCACTCCTTGTCTCTTGGATCCATCTAAGGCGAGTGCTCCCCTTTCCAGGTTCTACCTGGGTTTCTTGCTATCACTTGGCTCACATGGGCAAAACGGTGTGGCCCATCTGCAGAGCTTCCTGTCTTCTCACCTGGACTCTAGCTCCCAAGTGCAGCGATGCTCCTCAGTCTCTGCCCCAACATCTGCTGCATCGAGGCATGGGACCAGTCGCCAAGCACTGCCCCGCCCCAATCACCCAGGACGGGACCAATTGCCAAGCACTGCCCCGCCCTAATCACCCAGAGTTCTGGGCTAAGAGAGCTAAAGCACATGAAACACTAATAACAAGGTGGTTGTCAGTGCAATGCAGGAGATGCTAAGTGCCAGACGGAAGTACTTCCAACAGCTGCAACAGACAGACTAAGCTGGACCAGGAGGGTGGGGATGGTGAGCTACGGGCTGGATCTGAAAGGATGGATCTCACTGAATCAGACTTGCCTGGTCAAGAACAGAGGAAGGAATGGGACATGAGAGCTCTACTGAGCACAGAGGCACTCTTCTTCCGCCTTCCAAGAGAAATGTTTGTAAGCTTGTTTAGAGATTACGCAATCAAGAGCTAGACTCACAGTGGAATGGCAGCCTCATGCCAGGCTCTGCAAATGCCTACCAGGCTAATTCCTGTTCATTTCCAAAGTGCTCCATAAACACGCAGAAGGTCATGAGCGTCAATTTATTAAGTCCCTACCGCTGATGAAGGTCCGTGCTCTCTGAGGCCTCTCCACCACATGCCACCCCCAAGCTCTCAGAGCTCTGGAAGGCAACATGGGATGGAAACTATGGGATTCTGATAGAAAAAGCAGTTTGAGTCAGAAAATGCCCCCTTGACATCCTCAGTAGCTGCAAGCCAATGAGAAAACCCTTGAGAATTACAGCACGCTGCAGACATTCCCATTTTCACATCCTCTCCTTCCACTGCCAGAGGAAATTCCACCACCAGACACCCCTCCCAAGGTCTCCAGCCTGCACACCTGCCCTGCGGATGTGGGATGTGCCAGTTACCAAAACCATGTGCGCCACGTCCTTAAAATAAATCTCTCTCTACTGAGCATCACTAATCATTAGGGAAATGCAAATCAAAGCTACAGTAAGATAACATCTCACATCCATTGTTGGAAACGGGTTTATAATGTCAGGAAGAATCCACACCAAGGCAATGGATCAGTCAGCAAGGCTAGTTTCCATCCTGCAGGAAGGGCGCTACTGGCCGGCAGTCTTGCCACAAGAGCACACCTGAACAGAGGAGACAGGGACATTTAAAACTTTCATTACCTGACGCAATCACCCTACTGCTGTGTCCAGTTTCCATTGGCCGGAACTGACCTCACATTCTATGCTTGACCAGATTGGCTAAAAACTGGCAAATTTTCTAAAGAAGTAAAGGCAGAGGAGAACAAAGAAAACAGAAAGTAACTTGAGGAATGCTTAGAGAAGCGATAACATTTTCAAATAAGGAAAGGGAATAAGCTTTGACCTAATACTTGTCAGGGCAAATATCTAGGTTAAAATGTAAGAACTAAGAACACGGGATGCACGCTTCTTTATTATGACTAACAGCTACTTTAAGATTATTAGCAAAAGCTTTAAAGTAAATTAACCTTTGAAGAAACTATTACTTATTCATAATGAACTAAGAGGAAAGCTTTGAAGAGGAAACTTTTATTTATTCTTTTTTCCTACATCCATTAAAATGGCTACTGTAAAAACAAAAACAAAAACAAAATCCTGGAAATAACAAGTGTTGAAGAGGATGAAAAATTGAAACCTTTGTACACTATTGGTGGGAGGGTAGGATGTTACAGCCGCTGTGGAAAACAGGATGGTGGTCTGTTAACAATGGTATTACTATATGAGTAGCAATTCCACTTCTGGGTATATATACAGAAGAATTGAAAGCAGAGCCTTGAAGAGATACTTGTACACCCATGTTCATAGAGCATTATTCGCAGCTAAATGGTGGAAGCAATCCAGGTGTTCATCGACAGATGAATGTATAAACAAAATGTGTTATATGCAGCCAGCCTTCCTAATCCACAGGTTCTATATTTTCATATTCAATCAACCACAGAGAAAGAATATCCCCAAAATAAAGATAAAAAATAACACAGAGCCAAGCACAGCAACTCACACCTGTAGCCCTAACTATTTGGGAGGCCAAGGTGGGAAGATTGCTAGAGGCCAGGAGTTCAAGACCAGCCTGGGGAACATAGTGAGACCCCATCTCTAAAAGTAAAAATTAGCCAGGCATGGTGGCCCGTGCCTGTAATCTCAGCTACTCAGGAGCCTGAGGTGGGAGGATTGCTTGAGCCCAGGAGTTCAGGGTTGCAGTGAGCTTTGACTGCAACACTGCACTCCACTCTGGGAGAGAGAGCAAGACTCAGGCTCAATAATGATAATAATGATACAAAATCATTTATTAATGATGCAATTATTGACATGATATTTACACTGCATTAGGCAATATAGGTAATCTGGAGATGATTTAAACTATATGTGAGGATGTGTGTAGTTTATGTACAAATATTATGCCATTTTATGTCAGGGACTTCCTTGAGCATCCAGGGATTTTGGTATTAAGGGGGGTCTGGAACCAATGTCTCAGATACCAAGGGATGACAGTATATATAAAACAATATTATACAGCTTTAAAAGGGAAGGAAATTCTGCAATATACTAACACATGGATAAACTTCGAGGATTACTAGGTGAAATAAGCAAATCACAAAACACAAATCCTGCATGATTCTACCTACAGGAGTAACTAGAATGGTCAGATTCATAGACAGAAAGTAACGAGGTTATAGGGGACAGTGAAGGGGAGAACGGGAAGTTTTTGTTATCGGGGAGAGTGTTTCTGTTTCAGATGATGAAAGTGCTCTGGAGATGGGTGGTGGTGACAGTTACATGACAGCATGAATGTGCTTAATGCCAGCGAGCCACTTAAAAATGGTTAAGATGGTAAATTTTATGTTGCGTATGATTTAACACAATAAGAAATTGGAAAAACAAAGAAATTCATTCTCTCTCTACCTCCCCATCCCGCCCCTGCTCAATTCCTTCTCTTTCTCTAGGAAACCTGAGTGAATGCGTTGCCCTTTGCTTTGGAAAAGAAGATTACACCAGATTGTGGTGTCACACCTCATCAGAACCTTGTCATTGCAATCATTCCTCCTGTCACCATCTCAAGAGCCTCTGACCCACACCCGGGGATGCCCAGTGGGACCGCCAGCTTCAGTTACCGCAGTGCAATTATCTTAAACCCCCACAGCCTGACCTGGACCTAACTAACACCCAGAACAGCTGCACTCGGACCACCTTTGACTTCCACAGTCATAATCTCCCTTCATCCCAGTTCTCCAGCCTCGTAGTCCCCAAACCCCTACCCTTAGACATCCAGGCCCCAGGCCACCTGTTTTGTTTGTTTGTTTGCTTGTTTGTTTTCTGAGACCATGTTTCACTTGTGTCCTCCAGGCTGGAATGCAATGGCACAATCTCGGCTCACTGCAACCTCCACCTCCCAGGTACAGGCAATTCTCCTGCCTCAGCCTTTTGAGTAGCTGGGATTACAGTCCTCTGCACTATGCCCAGCTAATTTTTTGCATTTTTAGTAGATGCAGGGTTTCACCATGTTGGCCAGGCTGGCCTCAAACTCCTGACCTTGGGTGATCCTCCTGCCTTGGCCTCCCAAAGTGCTGGGATTACAGGCGTGAGCCACCGTGCCTGGATGTTTTTGTTTTGTTTTGTTTTGAATCTATTAGCCCTTCCCTCGTTTCATGTTCGTCCAGTCCAACTGGAATCTCTATACTTCCCTCAAACAGGCTCTGCTGAAGGATCCCAAGTGCTGAAGGATCCCAGCTCTATCTAGATGGCACCACCCACCTGCTTCTCCTCCTCTTCTCACACAGCTGACACTGCAGGACGCCAGACCAAGTCTCACATTCATGAGCTGCAAAGGAGACACCTCCAAGGGCTCTGGTCTTTGCTCTGCAGGTTTTATCTTTTCTTATTTTTTGAGACAAATTCTCGCTCTTGTCACCCAGGCTGGCATGCCACAGCATGATCTCAGCTCACTGCAGCCTCCACCTCCCAGGTTCAAGCAATTCTCCTGCCTCAGCCTCCTGATTAGCTGGGATTACAGGCACGCACCACCACACCCAGCTAATTTTTGTATTTTTAGTAGAGACCGGGTTTCATCATGTTAGCGAAGCTGGTCTCCAACTCCTGACCTCAGGTGATCCGCCTGCCTCTGCCTCCCAAAGTGCTGGGATGGCAGGTGTGAGTCACCGTGTGTAGCCCACTCTGCAAGCTTCTTCCTGTTCTAGGTTAGAAACCTGGATTCCATTCCCCTTCACTGTCCTCTACCTTTTGCCAAGTTCCTTGGGGCAACCTCCCTCTCCGCAAGGAATTGTGCCTCCTACTCCACAGAGAAATCAATGCCATCAGCCCAAATTTCCACACGTGTCCCACAGGTCTGTAGCATCTACAACAGCATTATCTGGGAACTCGTTAGAAATAAAAACCCCTGGGACCAGGCCAGGCACAGCGGCTCATGCCTGGAATCTCAGCACTTTGAGAGGCTGAGGCAGACGGATCACCTGAGGTCAGGAGTTCGAGACCAGCCTCGCCAACCTGGTGAAATCCTGTCTCTACAAATAAATATAAAAGTTAGCTGGGCATGGTGGCACGCGCCTATAGTCCCAGCTACTCAGGAGGCTGAGGTGGGAGGATCCCTTGAGCCTGGGAAGCAGAGATTGCAGTGAGTCAGTATCGTGCCTCTGCACTCCAGCCTGGGTGACAGAGCGAGACCCTGCCTTAAAAAATAAAATAAAATCCCCAGGCTCCTTCCAGACCCAGGGAATCAGAATCCCTGGAGGTAGGGCCCAGTAATCTCCCACTTATCAATCTCTCTGGGTGGTTCCTGCAGACTGGAAATAAGAGAAGCACTTTCGTCCTGCAAGCTGACCTACCTCTCAAGTCATTCTTTGTCTTCCCCTCCTCTCTTGAAGGAAGCTGAGTCCAGTAGCTCAAGGCTGACCCCTGCATCCTTACTGTGGATCCCAGCCTCCTCCCACTTCGGAGCCTTGCCTTGTCCATCACTCTTTCTTTGCTCTCCCTCCACTGATCTTTTCTACTCAACTCTCTCCCATTTAAGTAAAAAATTGAGTTGGTGCGGTGCCTCATGCCTGTAATCCCAGAGTTTTGGGAGGGTGAAGCAGGAGGATTGCTTGAGGCCTGGAGTTCGAGACCAGCCTGGGTAACAAAGCAAGACCCTGTCTCTACAAAAACATTTTAAAAATTAGCTGGGTGTGGTGCTGGCTACTCAGGAGGCTGAGGCAGGAGGATCACTTGAGCCCAGGAGGTCAAGGATGCTGTGAGCCATGATCGCATCACTGCACTCCAGCCTGATCAACAGAAAAAGACCCTGTCTCAAACAAACAAAAAACAAAAAGCAACGATAATAAATAAGTAAATAGCCTCCTTTTCCATAGCTTTAATTACCATGTTTCCTTCCCTCCCTGTCTCCCTTCTTTGCTTCTCACTCATTCCTCACTTCACCCATCGTTTGGCTCCTGTGCACACCATTTTGCTGAAACTGTTCTTGTTAAAGTTTCCAGTGACGGCTACTCTGTGTGGCTAGAATGGAGGGGCCCTTCCAACCTCACCGCAGCTGATGATCCTTTCTGCAGGATGCAACACCTCCACCCCCAGCTTATATAATCGCTGTTTCCTCTCGGATCCTGGACACTCAGTATTCCTCCCCCATTCCTACCTGTGCTTTTTCTCCTGTGGGACCTTCCCTGGCTACTGGTTTTGGTGCACAGATTACCCTTTCCTTTAAATTCCCCTAATCCTCAAGCTCCTTCTTTTGCCCTTTGCTGTCTCTCTTCATAAACTGGTCCTGGGTGACCTTCTGCAAGTCTATATAGCTCTGAGTACCCAGGCAGCTCCGAAACCTGCATCTCTAGCCTGGACCTTCACTGAAACTTCAGCTCCTCCCTGCAAATCTCCACGTGGAGAGCTCATAACTACCCCAAATTCAGCCTGTGGAAAACTGAAACCTGCTCTCTTTGTATCACCCTGTCTTTGCTGAAGGGCACCACCCTGTGGTGTCAGGAGTCAAATTCAAGTCATGACCCCTCAACATGCCAATCGGTCATGAAATCCTGCAGATTCTGCTGTGTGCAGGATCTCTGTATGACATTTGTCCCTTCTCCTCCATTTCCACTAGCTTAGTTCCAGTCTCATTGGTTACCTCCTGAATGACAACGAAAGCCACCTACCGGGTCCCTTGCCCCCACCTACCCTACTGCTACCAGAATGACCTCTCTGAAGTACACATGTGATCACATCACTCCTCTACTTAAAGGATCTCTTGGCCTCTCATAATTCTAACCTTTCAGAATTAGGTTTAAATTCCTCTGCTTGGCCCCCAATTGAGCCCAATCTGCCCTTTCTCCAGCCACTATGAATCTATAAGTCTTTGTTATTTCCTAGAACTGAGAATGCTGTCTCTCAAGCCACACAAATGTTCTTTCTGCCCAACACTACCTTCCTCCTGCTAGGCACATCCTCCGGCATCCAGCCCCAGCCTTCCCAGAGCCCAGCCGGGTACCAGGCACGTCTCCTTTGTTATTTTCTGTCCCTCTGCAGGCTGCTATCATGGCACTCTTCACTCTGGTCATTCCCACTCCAAGAATGTAGGCATTCGGGAGCTATAGTATCCCTCTTTCTTTTTTTTCTCCTTTTTTAGAGATAGGGTCTTGCTCTGTTGCCAAGGCTGAAGTGCAGTGGCACAATCATAGCTTACTGCAGCCTCAACCTCCTGGGCTCAAGTGATCCTCCTGTCTCAGCCTCCCAATTAGCTGGGACTACAGGCGTGCACCACCATACCTGGCTGATTTTTTTTGTTGTTTTTTGTAGATATTGGGTCTCACTGTGTTGCCCAGGCTGGTCTCAAATTCCTGACCTCAAGCAATCCTTCCTCCTATACCTCCCAAAGCACTGGGATTACAGGCATGAGCCACAGTGCCTGGTCTTATTTCTTTGTTTCCCCAGAGCTCAGCACAATGCTTGGCAGATAAATGGTTACTGAATGAACAAATGAAAATCCCTTTCCTATTTATTCCCTCTGCTCCTCTTATGATCAAAGGCATCACTTATTTCCTACCTCAATTAAAGCATCAGTGATGGCACCTCAACACTTAAAAGACACCATCCCAAACACAACCGCACTTCTGTCTCCCTGGATTTACTAATCAGGGCTCAAACTCTGAAAGCTGCTTGGGTCAACTGCATTAACCAGCCCAATTTTCCCTTTTTGCTTCCCTCTTTACCAAGCCTTCCCTATAATCTTAGGAAAGAGCGGTATCATTTTTGGCAACAGCAAACCTTGCAAAACGCGATGTGGGTTGGAATCACTGAGAGGTGCGAGGCCCTGCTTCTGGGGCTCTCATTATTAGGAAAAATGCACACTCTGCCAAGAGGTTTAATTTCCTCCAGTTGAGCTCTGCAGTTCTGACAGGAAGCAACAACACACCTCATTAGCTCAGTTCCCACATAGAGCAGTCTCCTGGACAAACTGCCTACTCTAGCATTTGAGTCCAAGTGTGCCCTGCCTATTAGTCATATTGGGGCAATGTTCACACATCAAGACTTAGCCTGCTATAAAGCACGAGAAATCTCGTGGTCTAGGGAGCCCCTGCAAAACTCCCAGAAATTCAATGCAAGATATTGTATGAGTCCGTTTTCACATGCTATACCCGAGACTACGTAATTTATAAAGGAAAGAGGTAGGCTGGGCTCGGTGGCTCACACCTGTAATCCCAGCACTTTGGAAAGCTGAGGCAGGCAGATCACCTGAGGTCGGGGTTCAAGACCAGGCTGACCAACATGGAGAAACCCCATCTCTACTAAAAATACAAAATGAGCCAGGCATGGTGGTGCCTGTAATCCCAGCTACTCAGAAGGCTGAGCAGGTGAACCCGGGAGGCGGAGGTTGTGGTGAGCCAACATCGCATCACTGCACTCCAGGTTGGGCAACAGAGAAAAACTCCACCTCAAAAACAAATAAATAAACAAATAGATATACACAAAGGAAAGAGGTTTAATGGACTTACAGTTCCACATGGCTGGGAAGGCCTCAGGAAACTCATACTCATGGCAGAGGGCAACAGGGAAGCAAGCACCCTCTTCACGAGGCAGCAGGCGAGGGAAGGAAGGAGGAACTTCCAAACACTTACAAAACCATCCGATCTCCCGAGAACTCATTCACTGTCACGGGACAGCATGGGGGAAACCACCTCCATGATCCAATCACTTCCCTCCCTCAACACGTGGAGATGACAGGTCCCTCTTCAGACACATGAGGATGACAATTCCAGGTGAGATTTGGGTGGGGGCACAGACCCAAACCATGTCATTGTGAGTGCCTGCACATTAATTTTTTTTTTTCTGGGGAGAGAATTCTACCTTTTATCAGCTTCCCACAGAAGCAAGGAAGGAAGGCATGAACTCAGTCCACACAGCCAGAGAACAGTCAGCCTGAGTGCCCCCAGTACCATGGTCACACCAGTGACTGGCGCAGCTTCTGCTGCCAAGCACTTTAGGCTCAACACAGCTCTATGTCTTCTTGCCAGCCTGGCTCCTATTAATATTTGCTTTGGAATATTCTCCAAAGATGATTTTTATTCTTGGGCTGATCACCTACTGGCTCCATGGCTAGCCGGGAAATACGGATTTTTCTTTGAGTCATAAAGAGTTGCTTTTCCAAGGACAAGGTAATTGCCTTTAGCCAGAAATCTGTGGGGTTCAGCTTTCCTTGGCGAGATATGCTAGTTTCAAGGTATGGTAAGAAGTCTTGTCATGGGCAAACTAACTCTCTATCATCAGAAGGACTTTTCTTTTTCTTTCTTTTTTTTTTTTTTTTTTTTTTTTTTTTTTTTTTTTTTTTTTGAGATGGAATCTTGCTCTGTCGCCCAGGCTGTAAAGCAGTGGCACGATCTTGGCTCACTGCAACCTCCATCTCCCAAGTGATTCTCCTGCCTCAGTCTCCCAAGTAGCTGAGATTACAGGTGTGTATCACCACACCCAGCTAATTTTTGTATTTTTAGTAGAGAGGGGGTTTCACCATGTTGGCCAGGCTGGTCTCGAACTCCCGACCTCAAGTGATAGACCCACCTCAGCCTCCCAAAGTACTGGGATTACAGGCATGGCACCATGCCCAACTCATTTTAATTTTTTTTCAGAGATGGGGCATTGCTAAGTTGCCCAGGCTGGTCTCGAACTCCTGGCCTCAATCAATCCACTTGCCTGGGCCTCCCAAAGTGCTGGGACTATAGGCATGAGCCACTGCGCCCAGAAGAATTTTCTTCTTTTATCCTGAGTTCTACCATAGTTCCCTGATTTGTACAGCACTGCTTTCTCTAAAAGGGAAGACAAGACACATACACACACACACACACACACACACACACACACACACACACACAGAGACGGGAGTAGAAGGGAGGTGTCCTTCAGATTCTCAGTTCAGTAAATGAATCTGTCTGGGTATAGTACAGCTTATCTTGAGGAATTCAACTAAAGCAAAAAAACAAACAAACAAAAAAACACCTGGAGTTTTATTAAGCAATGGCTCAGGAACAGAATTTCTAAAAACAATTAGGGTAAATTAATGTAGACAGTTTCAGGCCAGAGCTAAAAAAATCCTCCCATGAATGTACAGGAAATACTGCCTACGTTATTCATATGTGGTATTTATCCTATAAGCTTTTTATGATACGTGTAGAACCAGAGGGGACAACCCTAACTGCTGCAAGAGGGATGAAAATACATCAGGAAATAATGCAAATTAGAAATAACAAAAAGCTTTATGCCAAGGACCAGCAGATCCAAAATTTGGCCAGTAGGATTTTTTTATTTTGAGAAGGAGTCTCACTCTGTCGCCCAGGCTGGAGGGCAGTGGCACATTCTTGGCTCACTGTAACCTCTGCCTCCCAGGTGCAAGTGATTCTCTTGCCTCAGCCTGCCAAGTAGCTGGGATTACAAGTGCACTCCACTATGCCTGGCTAATTTTGTATTTTGAGCAGAGATAGGGTTTCACCATGTTGGTCAGGCTGGTAGTGAAATCTTGACCTCAAGTGATCTGCCCGCCTTGGCCTCCCAAGTGCTGGGCTTATAGGCATTAGCCACCACACCTGGCCCAGTAGGGCTCCTCATAGAAATTAAAAGCCATAGGCTGGGGGCAGTGGCTCATGCCTGTAATCCCAGAGCTTTGGAAGGCCCAGGCAGGAGGATCACTTGAGGCCAAGAGTTTAAGACCAGCCTGGGCAACACAGCAAGACCCCATTCCTAAAAATAATTTTAAAATTAGACAGGCATGGTGACACATGCCCGTAGTCTTAGCTACTCACCTGGAAGGCTGAGGTGAGAGGAATGCTTGAGCTCAGGAGGTCAAAGGTGCAGAGAGGTGTGATTGTGCCACTGCACTCCAGCCTGGGCGACAGAGCGAGACCCTGTCTCTGAAGACCATAAAACGCTTTGCTCTCATGTAATGTTTCACCCTCCAACCTCTTCAGTCCTTTACAGAGCTCAAAACTGGTCCTAAAGGTTTGTTATTTTGAATAGAGACGGGATTTTATCATTTCGGTCAGGCTGGTCGTGAACTCCTGGCCTCAAGTGATCCGCCCACCTCGGCCTCCCAAATGCTGGGATGACAGGTGTAAGCCACCATGCATGGTTGTGTGTGCTTGTAATCCCAGCTACTCAGGAGGCTGAGGTATGAGAATCGCTTTAACCCAAGAGGTAGAGGTTGCAGTGAGCCAAGACTGTGCCACTGCACTCCAGCCTGGGCAACGGAGCGAGACTCTGCCTCCAAAAAACAAATTAGCCAGGCGTGGCTTCAGCAGACCAATGAGAAATGTACTGCCAGATGAGCTGGTTTTCCTTTTACTGTTCTGCCCAAATTGGCCCTGCAAGCTTGTGTTTTTCCTGACATTGACCCTGAAAACACTTCTGTTTCTTCCCACATCTGGTCCATCCCTATGTCCTTGTTTTACTTTTATTATTATCTCCACTTATAAAATCTTCCAGCCAGGTGCAGTGGCTCACAACCTGTAATCCCAGCACTCTGGGAGGCTGAGGTGGGTGGATCACCCAAGGTCAGGAGTTTCAGACCAGCCTGGCCAACACAGAGAAACCCTGTGTCTACTAAAAATACAAAAATTCCCTGGGCATTAATCACAGCTACTTGGGAGGCTGAGGCATGAGAATCTCTTCAACCCAGGAGATGGAGGTTGCAGTGAGCCAAGATTGCACCACTGCACTCCAGCCTGGGCAACAGAGCGAGACTCCGTCTCAAAAACAAACAAACAAACAAAAAAAAAAACAGTTTCCAAATGCAGCTTACCTCAGATCCCACAC
Source organism: Alouatta palliata (assembly GCA_004027835.1). Taxonomy (NCBI): domain Eukaryota; kingdom Metazoa; phylum Chordata; class Mammalia; order Primates; family Atelidae; genus Alouatta; species Alouatta palliata. The sequence goes on from PVKV010000273.1 coordinate 182,340, forward strand.
CCCAGCCCCTCCAGGCCCAGCTTAGTCCTCACCTGATCTTGTCTCAGTCAACCCTAAAATGCCTTCTTCCATCCTGAACTGCCAGGGAGACTGGCAGATCCTGTTTCTACCGTGTGGCAAAATACATTCATAGCCCAATCCTTTACCTTCCATGTCTCCATATCCTTTGCAGTGTGACTGAAGTTTTTCCCACTAAAGTGGCAAAGTCTGTTTTCTCTACCCCCGGATCTGGGCTTGGCCACGTGGCTTGCTTTGACCAGGTGAAGAGCTACATCACAGTTCCAGGCGTGGCCCTCACGAGGGACACTCTCGTACCGTCACAAGAAGACTGGGCTAGACCACTGGTTCCAAAACACAAGGACCAGAAAGGCAGCCCCCGGTTGGACATATGTGCAAGGGTGACCCCAGCCATACCGGCCGCTGTGCTGGGAAGTGTACAGCCTATACATCATCTCATTCTGTTTCACAATAAGCCAGTCATGTAGGAAGCCCCATTTTTCAGATGAGAAAATTGAGACTCAGAGTCACTTTCACAAAGCCAGGAGGAGAGTGGTAGGTAGAGTAAAACTTTTCATCGAGATCCACCTGACTCCAAAGCTCCTGCCTCTGAAAAGAAAGAATTCTTTATCAAGGAGGTTGTGAGTGGAGGAATTTTTTATTACTTCTGTTTACTCCTTTATATTTCCCTGTGGTCTCCAATTTTCCACACCAAATGCCCATTACCTTTATAATTTAAAAAATACTATAAATGTTACCTTTGTAAGTATTTCTATGGAAACAATTTTCGCACTTGACAAATGATTTCAACATTGCACCTGAAAGAATAAATAGGTAATGATAAATAACAAAATTGCGGAAAAGAAAAGGGTATAAGGAAACCCAGAGACGCACAGTCCTGTGGTGCTTAATGATATGATATGTTTGGAGAAACACCTGGTTAGAAGATTTTATCACTGGGAGACAGGATAGAGCAGCAGTCCCTAACCCTTTTGTCATCAGGAACTGGTTTCATGGGAGACAATTTTTCCATAAACCAGGGGTGTGGGGGCGATGTGTTTCTTCTGTTGTTGTTGTTGTTTTTTTTTTTTTTAGATGGAGTCTCACTCTGTCACCCAGGCTGGAGTGCAGTGGTGCAATCTCGGCTCACTGCAACCTACGCCTCCCAGGTTCAAGCGATTCTCCTGCCTCAGCTTCCCAAGAAGCTGAGACCAGTGCACACGCCACCATGCCCAGCTAATTTTTGTATTTTTAGCAGAGACAGGGTTTCACCATTTTGGCCAGGCTGGTCTTGAACTCCTGACCTCATGATCCGCCCGCCTCAGCCTCCCAAAGTGCTGGGATTACAGGCATGAGCTACTGTTCCGGGATGGGGATATGGTTTCAGGATGAAACTGTTCCATATCAGATCATTAGGCATTAGATTCTCATAAGGAGTGTATGGCCCATGAAATAGCTCCCTCGCATGCACAGTTCACAATACTCCTACGAGAATTTAATGCTGCCGCTGATCTGACAGGAGGCAGAGCTCGGGTGTTCATGCCAGTGATAACGAGCAGCTGTAAATACAGGTGAAGCTTTGCTGGCTCACCTGTCACTCACCTCCTGCCATGTGGCTCAGTTCCTAACAGGCCACAGGCCACAGACCCAAACCAGTTGGCTTCCCAGGGGTTGGGGACCCCTGGTATAGAGACTGGGTCCTGGCAGACCTGAGGCATGGTCACTAAGACCCCTCACATGTTCCCCTCCCTACACCCCTGCCTCCCTTCACCAGCTGACCCAGATCACATAGCAGAATGCAGGCCCTTCCTAACTTAGCTGACAAAGCAGAATTCCCAAGTATAAAAAAAAAATCTGGCCGGGTGCAGTGGCTCACGCCTGTAATCCCAGCACATTGGGAGGCCGAGGTGGGCAGATCACGAGGTCAGGAATTTGAGACCAGTCTGGTCAACATGGTGAAACCCTGTCTCTACTAAAAATTCAAAAAATTAACCAGGCGTGGTGGGCACCTCTAATCCCAGCTACTCAGGAGGCTGAGGCAGGAGAATCGCTTGAACTCAGGAGGCAGAGGTTGCAGTGAGCTGAGATGGAGCCACTGTACTCCAGCCTGGGCGACAGAGTGAGACTCCATCTCAAAAAAAAAAAAAAAAGGCTGACTATTTCTCTCCTTGAGTTACTTCTGTTCAGTCCCCAGGCTGTTACAGAGGGACTGCAGCATTCCTGCTAAGAGCGTGGCCATCTTCTAAGGCTACCGAAGTGAGACTCGCATTCCTCAAAAGAGCCTGACCGAATCCAGCCACCACAAGGCAAGATGGGCTCCAAGTGCTGACCTTTCGCTGAGTTTTTCCTCATTATAATCTCATTATGATACTGGAGGTTTCACATGCTAATGAGACATGCAGTGTGTGAAGAAGCATGTTATCAAACTGTGCTGATGCTAAAAGCTCCTTACCTCTATGTGCCTATGGAGTACTCCTTTTTGGTCCTCAGTTTCCTTAAAATGACAAGAGCTAAGCCCTTCTGGGAGCTAGCTTAAGGATCCCTTTCTTGTTTGCTACCTGGGAACTATTTTCAGCTTTTCACCATCTTATATGTAGGCCACAGATGACCAAAGCATCATTGTATGCCACCTATCTGTTAATGATATTAAATCCAATATAAAGCTAATATAATTATGGCCGGGTGCAGTGGCTCTCATCTATAATTTCAGCACTTGGAGAGGCAGAGGCGAGAGGAACACTTGAGGCCAGAGGACGGAGATCAGCTTGGGCAACATGGTGAAGCCCCATCTGCACAAATTTTTTTTTAAAATTAGCCAGGTGTGGTGGCACATGCCTGTAGTCCCAGCTACTTGGCAGGCTGAGGTGGGAGGATCACTTGAGCCCGGAAGGAGGAAGTTGCAGAGAGCTGTGATGTTACCACTGGGCGACAGAGCAAGACTCTATCTCAAAAATGAAATAAAACAGGCTGAGTGTGCTGGTTCACGCCTAGAATCCCAGCACTTTGGGAGACCGAGGTGGGTAGATCACTTGACATCAAGGGTTCGAGACCAGCCTGTCCAACATGGTGAAACTCCACCTCTACTAAAAATACAGCTATTAGGTAGGTGTGGTGGTGGATTCCTGTAATTCTAGCTACTCAGGAGGCTGAGGCAGGAGAATTGTTTGAGGCCAGGAGGTGGAGGTTGCAGTGAGCCAAGATTGTGCCACTGCACTGCAGCCTGTGTTAAAGAGCAAGCCTCCATCTCAAAAAAACTTTAAAAAGAAAAGAGTGAGGTGGGCACGGTGGCGTGTGCCTGCAGTCTTAGCTAATCAGGAGGCTGCAGCTGGAAGATCACTTGAGCCTAGAAATTCAAGATGGCAGCGTGCTATGATGGCATCACTGCACTCCAGCCTGGGTGACAGAGTGAGACCCTGTCACACACACGATAGTAACTCTAATTCTAAGGTTAATATAATTTACTCAGAATGGGTCTAGAATAAGCCAACTGGCAAGTGCCACAGAAGCAAGAGGCCACAAGCCAACCTGCTCTTAGAGAATAAATGCCTAGAAGGTACTGCAAACCAAAGGCAAGGAGAGATCAGTCAATAAACGGTGTTGGGGTCCTTTCCTCTCTGCATGGAGGAAAATAGTGCACGTCTCCCTTCCTAACACACTTCAGAATCAACTGTAGATAGATAAAACCGTTAAATTTAGATTTATAAATCTAGGGAAAGTAAAGTAAAAATGTAAGTGAATATTCGTACAAATTCTGGATATTGGCTGGGCACGGTGGTTCATGCCTGTAATCAGCACTTTGGGAGGCCAAGATGGGTGGATCACAAGGTCAGAAGTTCAAGACCAGCCTGGCCAAGATGGTGAAACCCCCATTTTTACTAAAAATACAAAAAGTAGCCGGCGTGGTGGCGGGCACCTGTAATCCCAGCTACTCGGGAGGCTGAGGCAGGAGAATCACTTGAACTCAGGAGGTGGAGGTTGCAGTGAGCTGAGATGAAGCCACTGCATTCCAGCCTGGGCAACAGAGCGAGAGTCCATTTCAAAAAAAAGAAAAAATGTGGATGAAGAATTTTCAAGTTTAAAAGTAACAGTTTAATAATAGCCGAAAACTTCTGATCATCAAAATAAAATTAAAAGACAATGGCAAATTGCAAACAAATCATTTATAGCAATGACAAAGAGTAAAAGATCTTACACTATCCAAATAATGCAAACTCAAAGAGCACAATTAGATAAATAAACACAAAACATGAATGCATAATTCATATAACAAGAGACAGATGACTAACAAACTTCTGAAAACAGGTAGAACTTCATGAGTAATGAAAGGCCTTCAACATAAAACAACAATGAAATGTTATTTTGCTTCTGGGTGGTGAAATTACAAATCATTTTTGTTGCTTCTTTATACTTTTTCTGTTCTCATTTTTTTTATCATAAGTGTACCACAGAAAAACACATCAATTTAGATAAATCCATAGATGACAAAATCATATTGCAAAATTAAAGGGAACTGCAAAGCTTGACTAAGCCTGAGATTTTCATATGGGCATGACATGAAGGGGCATGCATAAGAGGCACACCCTGTCACCCTACAATTGCCCTGTGATACTACAGTCAGAAACAGATCTGAATCAAAACTGAAATCACAACTATTCTACCTTTTCACATCAGCTGTGGGGAAGAAGGATCCAACTTGACCTCACGTTATTCATTCTTGACAACAAATACAAATGCCACTAAATGAACCTCCAACTTCTGTCTCTACCCAGGAGCAATCCCATGATATGCTTGTATAACAAACATAAAGTCACACCAGGCACAGTGGCTCATGCCTGTAATCTCAGCACTTTGGGAGGCAGAGGCAGGAGGGTCATTCAAGGCCATATGTTGAGACCAGCCTGGGCAACAGAGAGACCCCATCTCTACAAAAAAATAGGGGCCAGGCACAGTGGTTCACGCCTGTCACCCCAGCACTTTGGGAGGCTGAGATAGGCGGATCACTTCAGACCAGGAGTTCAAGAGCAGCCTGGCCAACACAGCAAAACCTCATCTCTACTGAAAATACACAAATTAGCAGAGCATGTAATCCCAGCAATTCAGGACGCTCAGGCACAAGAATCACTTAAACCCAGGAGGCAGAGGTTGCAGTGAACCGAGATCGCACAAATGCACTCCAGCCTGGGTGACAGATTGAAACTCTGTCTCAAAATAAATAAATAAATTTTTTAAAAATTAGCCAGCCATGGGTGGCACACACTTGTAGTCCCAGCTGCACAGGAGGCTGAAGCAAGAGGATTGCTTGAGCCCAGGAGTTCCAGGCTGCAGTGAGCCACTATGCTGCCACTGCTCTCCAGCCCCTGTCTCAAAAAGTAACAAAAGAACATAAAATAAACATAAAATCAGTCACTCCACTTGTAGACTTTCCTCTGCTGGTGAATGGGTGGCTCTGAAAAAGCATGAGAGACTTAAATAAACAAATCTTGTTTGGAATGTTTGGAAACTGAGTTACCTCCAGCTGTAGGCCAATTTCTTAAGGTTACAGAACTGCTGTTTACAATGATGACAACGCCACCCAGGATGGGAGCTGGGGCTGGGTGTTTTATGAAGAAGCTGAACTCTCCAACTGAGCATGCCTGACAATGAGTCTCATCCACTAACAGCCACTTGCAAAGCAGCCTAATAACTTACATGGCCAATTGCTCCCTCTAGACAGCACTTCCACCCCAGGACAGGATGGCATGAAAAGAACATTTTCAGTCCTCTTTCAATCCCATTTCCACGGATTTTTTAACATCCTGTAGAATTCTCCCTGCCATCTAGACCATCACTCTGATATAGATCAATAACACACAGTTTTCATTCTCTTTTTTTTTTTTTTTTTTTTTGACACAAACCCTCACTGTGTCACCCAGGGTAGAGTGCAGTGGCGGGATCTCAGCTCACTGCAACTTGCGCTTCTGCGTTCAAGTGATTCTTGTGCCGCAGCCTCCCGAGTAGCTGGGATGACAGGCATGCACCACCATGCCTGGCTAATTATTTGTATTTTTAGTAGAGACGGGGTTTTTTCATGTTGGCCTGGCTGGTTTCAAATGCTTGACTTCAGGTGATCTGCCCACCTCTGCCTCCCAAAGTGCTGGGATTACAGGCGTGAGCCACCATGCCTGGCACATAGTTTCATTCTTTTCAACCTTCCTCCAACTAGCAGTGCCTTCCCTTCCAAAACCCCACAGGGAATATCACCTACAAACTTGGGGACTGCCATCTTAACTCCTCATGTTCTGGGCTACTGAGGAAGCTACAGAAATGGTGATGGATACATGAGGCGGGAACTCAGGGTGGCAACAATAAATCTCTCCGCAGCCTTTGTTCCTGACACTTACCCTTTTCATCCTTAGCCTACAGGTTCCATGAGGTCAGGGACCATATCTCTTTGGCTGATATATCTACTGCACAGAGGTTGAGCTCATCCCAGATACTCAATAAGTATGTGTTAAATACATTAATAAATAAAACAGAGAAAAGACATTCTGGTCATATGCACCAAAAGTAGGTTATCCAGAGCACATAGTTCTAGGATTCTAGGGACTTACTGAAGAGCCTATAATTGTAGAAATACTGATTTCCCTCCCAAGATATCTCTTATTCCTGGTTGAAAATGCCACATCAGATCACTGCAGAAGAAACTCATCTCTTACTGAAGATGGTGACTTTATTTAATTCCAATTCTTATTTCGTCCCACTGGCAAACACCAGGAGAGAGAAATCCCCAGGAAACTGAGTGGTATAGATATGCCTCAGTGCTTATCACTGATGGAGGGCCACGCTTGGCCTTTGATTTTAATATGGATCTTGTATCCATTTAAAAATCTGTTTCTTCATTCTTAACACGCCAAAGAACAAGTCTGTCTATATCATGCAGAAACAGTAGCTTAACTGTGACATTCGCAAACATTGAGCATCAATTATGGGACAGCCAAGTGTTGAAGATACAGAAATCTCTAAAACTTCACTGTTATTCTGAAAAAGCTCACAGTTCCATAAGAAAAAATATATATGTAAATCATAATTATGACACGGAAGGATAAATGTCACAAGAGACGATTGTTCAGCCTGCTCTGGGAGCTTATTTCTGCCTTCAAGGAGATCAGTGGGGCCCAGGGAAGGTTTCACAGAGGAGATAAAATTTGAGCTGGGTCATGAAGCACGAGTAAGTAATTTCCAGGTGAGGGCCTGCAAAGGGGGAGACAGGAGTAAGGGAAAAACTCTCTAGGAAAAAAATGAATAGCATGTGTAAAAACGGAGAAGAGGCCGGGCGCAGTGGCTCACACCTATAATCCCAGCACTTTGGGAGGCAGAGGCGGGCAGATCACCTGAGGTCAGGAGTTCGACACCAGCCGGACCAACATGGAGAAACCCCGTCTCTACTAAAAATACAAAATTAGCCGGACATGGTGGAGTGCACCCGTAATCCCAGCTATTCCAGAGGCTGAGGCAGGAGAATCGCTTGAACTCAGGAGGCAGAGGTTGCAGTGAGCCAAGATTGCACCATCGCACTCCAGCCTGGGCAACAAGAGTGAAACTGTCTCAAAAAAAAAAAAAAAAAAAAAACAGAGGAGAGAAAATGTGTAATGTACCAGCAAATGTCTCATCAAGAAACAGAAATAGGTGTTTCAGGAAGGGACTGGGGTGAGGAAAAGAAGATAGCACTGGACTAGGTGTTCTGAAGCCAGCTTATAAAATTCAGACTTGATCCTCCAGTCATGGGAAGTCCCAGTGTCAAGGGTTTTAGACCAGAGAAGTGACACTACACAGTTTCTGTGTCCCAGTCAAAGAGCAGCATAGCGTCCCTTCCAGTCCAACAAAGATGCAGTGTGCACGCTCTCTTCGCCAGATCACAGTTCTCTTCCTCCCTACGTCTGTTCTTCAGCTCCTCCCATGGCCCCAGAGACTCCACCTCTTCCTTTTGGCCCCAAGCCATTGGGAAAGTGTGGAGACATCTTCCATTGGCAGTCAAGACTGGTTCAGAGAGCCCAAGTCCTCACCTAGGGTCCAGTGCTCCAGATGGTGACCGCTTAGTTCTCTGTGTGGCTCTCTCACAAGTCCCCTCTTCCTTATTCTGAATAAAGACCACCAGTAAGAAGTAAGAGGTACTTCCTTGACCACATACACTTACCAAATTAACAACGGCAGCTTGTTCTATGGCAGTTGACTGCATCGTTGGCAGAAAATGGTGTCTTTCAGTCTAAATCATCAGAACTATGAACAAGGCATCTGATGTGATGGGAAGAGCCCCAAATGGAAGAGAGCATTTGACCCCTGCAATTAAATTTGAAATGAACTGGTGGACTCATCAGTGGCTAACAAGACCAGTCAAGGAAATAGGCAACTCACTAGATCTGATTTCTCAATTTTCTAGTGGTTTCAGGCATTCGGGGGCCCCACTGTAACCTGGAACCAGCCCTTAAAAGCAAACAACTGCATAGTTTAGGGACACCCATCTGGAAATCACCAACAAACACATCAAACAGAAGGGAAGCTCTGCCTATACCAAATGGGTTCCCTTCTTGGTTGCCATTACGATGTATGGTCCAAATTCCAGTGATCCAAACCGTCCCCTTCCCACCTCCCCTGCACAAGTGTCAAGGTGAACCCATGGCCAGCGCTTGGGATTTGGGGTTTCCACTCATATGTTTTTTGGTTCCATACCCTTCATCCTCAGGCTAACACCCAGCTAGAACCTACTGATGTTTTACATAGATACTCAGAAGCCAACAAGGAAGAAGTATTGATGAGGAGAGGCAAGAAAAGTAGATCAGTAAGATTACGGCAGTGGTTTTACAGGAGACATGAAGGAGTCCAGGGTCAAAGAGGAGTTTTTTTTATCGATCAAAGGCATTGCTTAAGACAATTAAATAGTCACAAATATCCACACTGTGGGAAGTAGAAAAGTTCCTTTTTAAAGTTTCCTTTCTTGTTAAAGAATAAGTGTGCTAATAACTCTTTGTGAAGCCCTGTCCTATGTAGCTGTGAGACATGCCATGCTTACAGGCACATAGTACATTCTATGTCCTTGTACTTTAACCAAGATGTCTGTGCTGGACGTGCTCACAGGCATGTCACAGCTCTCCATTGCTTTTGCCTGTTTAGAAAAGTTTTAAGTTGTTGGCCGACTGGGTTTTAGTTTAGACTGTGAGGTCTGGCTCCAGCCAACGGAGATCATTCACAGCAGTAAGGACAACCCCAAATGCATAAGGGATCAATGTGTGTGTTTTCCTTTGTTCTTTGTACTCTCATGGCAAGATGGCTAGCGAGGGTACCCTTCCTGCAGTCCAGGAAGTAAAAATTGTGTTGCTGAAAGATCTTTTGTCTCAGTGCTGATTTTTCTTTGTGGCAACCAGCATCTATTTCCAACACTTACCTAACAACACCGTTCATCAACAGATAAAGCAAACTGTACTGAAAATCCATGAAGTAAAAGACAAAAAGTCTCCATCACAGTGAGTGGTATTAACAAATGTCTCTCAGAAGTCAACAGAAGAAACCAACATATCCAATACACACATGAAAAGATGATCGGCCTGTCCAGGAGTCAAAGAAGGCATCCAAGAACTTTTAAGAAATATTTTTCTTAGCCTTCAGGTCAGCAAAACACACTGAAGACTGGTCTTGTCTAGGGTAGTCAAGTGTGAAGAAGAACACACACGCACTGTTAGTTACCCATAAACAGGCAAAGTCCTTTAGAGAGCAAGTTGGCAGAATCTTTCAAGATTAAAAATGGGCATGTCCAGCATGTTCATACACGAGAAAACATCAGAAAGACACACAAAAAGCAGTCAACAGTAGCCACTTTTGCTGAGAACAGAGAGATCTGGGGCTCAGGCTTGAAGAGGTGTTTTTTTTTTCTTCTTTACACATCTAGAGCACAGGTCCCCAACCCCCAGGCCTTGGAATAGCACCAATCTGTGGCCTGTTAGAATCCAGGCCACACAGCAAGAGGTGAGTATCAGGAGAGTGAGCAACACTTCTGTATTCACCACCTCTCCCAGTCTGCTCACATTCCCACCTGGACTCTGCCTCCTGTCAGATCAGTGACACCATTAGCTTCTCATAGAAGCGCAAACCCTACTGTGAACAGCGCATATGAGGGATCTAGGTTGCATTCTCCTTACGAGAACCTAATGCCTGATGACCTGTCACTGTCTCCCATCAACCCCAGATGGGATTATCTACTTGCAGGAAAACAAGCTCAGAGCTCCCACTGATTCTATGTGATGGTGAGTTGCAAAATTATTTCATTATCTATTACAATGTCATAATAATAGAAACAATGTGTACAATCAATGGAATGTGCTTGAATCATCCCAAAACCACCCCACCCCTCACCCTCAGTTCATAGAAAAATTGTCTTCCATGAACCAGTACCAGGTACCAAAAAGGCTGGGAACTGCTGATGTAGACAATTCATAAATAATACATTCAACTGTCATTTGTGTATTTTCTTTAATTAAAAAAAAAAGACTTTAAAACTATTAGATTTGCCAGGAAATCATAGGAGATAGTGTGTACTATGATGAGTTGTGGAGGGAGTGGTGGATGTAATAGATTAAAACTATTCCTTCCCTGGCAGGGTGCGCTGGCTTATTCCTGTAATCTCAGCTCTTTGGGAGGCTGAGGCAGGTGGATCACTTGAGGTCAGAAGTGTGAGACCAGCCTGGCCAGCATGGTAAAATCCAGTATCTACTGAAAATACAAAACTTAGCTGGGCATGATGGTGCACAGGTCTGTAATCCCAGCTCCTCGGGAGGCTGAGGCAGGAGGACCACTTGAACCTGGGAGGCAGAGGTTGCAGTGAGCCAAGATCATGCCATTGCACTACAGCCTGGGCAACAGAGTGAGACTCCATCTCAAAACAAAAATAATAAAAAATAGCAAAACTATTGCTTTTGGAAATCTGAGAATGCAGGAAAAGATAAGAGAAGAGGACTAGATTAAAGAAGAGAAATTTTCACTTGGCATTCAGCCCCAGCAAATGAGTTCCCCTCACCTTACATTCCTATATCTCTAAAGAATCTTGTTCTCCGCTGGGCAAGGTGGCTTATACCCATAATCCCAGCACTTTTGGAGGCCAAAGAGGGCGGATCACAAGGTCAAGAGCTTGAGACTATCCTGGCCAACATGGTAAAACCCCATCTCTACTAAAAATACAAAAATTAGCTGGGCACGGTGGCATGTGCCTGTAGTCCCAGCTACTCAGAAGGATGAGGCAGAACAATTGCTTGAACCCGGAGGCGGAGGTTACGGTGAGCCGAGATGGCACCACTGCACTCCAGCCTCGTGACAGAGCAAGACTCCATCTCAAAAAAAGAAAGAAAAAAAAAGAATCTTGTTCTCCACCCAGCCAGCAGGCAGGATTATAAGCAGAAAGCATGCTAAGCTCTAGTTGGCAAAGACATGGCTTCTTCAAGATGAGGGCCCGACATAACTCCCTGTCTTCTCCCTGAGACATTTTGCTCCGTGACTCTGTGCCTGTGTTTAAAAATTGCTTGAATGAGTCATTGAAAATGGGTTCTAATGAAAAATATTTAGCCACACACCTGTACTACTCCATAAAATGCTCTACTTTGCTCACCGGCCCAAAGGAATAATGCCAGGAATGCCATTTATCTGGCAAAACGGTATGTCGTGTTTGGAATCCCACCCCACACAACGACCTTACGGAGGATAGGCAGGATTAGTCCCAGTGGGATATTGGTGGAGGGCACTGAGTCCTGTGGAGACCAGGACTGGAGAGCAACATTCCATCCAGGACACTCGGAGGAGGAAAAGATGAAACTGTGTGGGAGCACCAGTGTCCTAAATGCTAAGAACTGAGGAAGGCAGATCACCATATCTGTATCGAAGCCTGACCTCGGACCTCTCGTCTGCCACTAAATACTGTTAAATTAGGTTTAGTCTAATAAGAACGATACAATGGGGCCGGGCACAATGGCTCACGCCTGTAATCCTAGCACTTTTGGAGGCTGAGGCGGGCAGATCGCCTGACCTCAGAATTTGGAGATCAGCCTGGCCAACATTGTGAAACCCTCTGTCTACTAAAAATACAAAAATTAGCCGGGTCTGGTGGCAGGAGCCTGTAATCCCAGCTACTCAGGAGGCTGAGGCAGGAGAATTGCTTGAACCCAGGAGGCGGGGTTTGCAGTGAGCCAAGATCGCACTACTGCACTCCAGCCTGGGTGACACAGCAAGACTTCATCTCAAAAAAAAAAAAAAAGAATAATATGATGGACTTTGGGGACTTGGGGGGAAGAGAAGGAGGCAGACAAGGGATAAAAGACAACAAATATGGTGCAGTGTACACTGCTCGGGTGAGGGGGACACCAGGGTCTCAAAAATCACCACTAAAATGTGACCAAAGACCACCTGTACCCCAATAACTTATGGAAAAAAATATATAAATATATATATAAAGTTCTAGCTGCCTCCTTGCATATTCTAAGTTAAACCTCAAGGTTTCTCCATGAATAGTGAAGTGTAACATAACTGGACGTGGAAACAAACTGTCACCTATTCTTGTGCCAATCACTAAGTTTGGCCAGTCAAAGGTGGCCAACTGTTGAAACCCTTTTCCAATAAGGCAAACACTGAGCTGTAACCAAGAGACTGCTTCTGTCCCTTGCTTCTGTTTTCCATCCATCACTATCCTTTTGCTGCCTTTAAATCTTTTTCCACCATACGGGTGCCCAATTCACCAATCCTTTGTTCAATTAAACTCTGTTTCATTGAATTTGTCTATTTGTCTAGAGTTTTCCTTTTAATATTAGCTATGGGAAAGTTACTTAACTGCTGGAAGGGAATGCTAAAGATAGCCAGTCTTGAAGTCGGAGAATAAAGAAATCAGAGAATGGAGGAGAATTCCAAGTTGGGGAGATCATCAAGGGCACAATAGGGTCTCAATGAAAGGGAAGTGGGGTGATGGAGCTGTCCAGAGAACTCAACCAAATTGGTGGCTGGCTGCTGATCTCTTTACAGTGACCAAGACATACGTGTGTTTGCAAAAGATTGCTCTGCTCTGAGAGTAAGGACTTTGCTTCTCAATCGCCACTGTATTTTCCAGTGCCTGGTGCAATTCAGGGCATATCATCTACACTCCAACAACATTGGGTATTGAGTAAATTAACGCACTAGAAAGGGCTGCTTTCTCTGGCTGGGCACAGTGGCTCATACCTGTAATCCCAGCACTTTGGAACACTGAGGCAGGTGGATCACTTGAGATCAGGAGTTCGAGATTAACCTGGTCAACATGGCAAAACCCCATCTCTACTAAAAACACAAAAATTAGCCAGACATGGTGGTGCGTGCCTGTAGTCCCAGCTACTTGGGAGGCTGAGGCAGGAGAATTGCTTGAACCCGGGAGGTGGAGAATGCAGTGAGCTGAGATCGGGCCACAGCACTCCAGCCTGGGTGACACACTCTGTCTCAAAAAAGAAATGGAAGAAGTTGTGGAAGGCCACTTGTTCAGGGGCCCTGGTTTCAGAGTTGGGGGAAACGGTGTTTGGCATGGCTGAGATTTATCCAATATCAAACAACCAGTGCACAGTTTTTGAATCAAGACCTGAGAAGCCCTTTGAACAGTAGCAAATCAGCCATGCTTCCTTCACGACTCAGTGGGGCAGAATTAGGTGGAGCATTTCCTGTAAAAATACACACAAACAGATTTGTTTTCTTGGGGAACTTTTGCCGAGAAAAATGCCACTAAATCAGCATCTTGGCCGTGAAAAAAAAGCCACAGCAAGTCTTCATCTGAATCACACAGCCACGTGGGATGCATTCCCTCAGGCCCGTGCACAGGCGTCAGGCAGGCAAAACGGGATCAATGAATTTCTTTGTTAATCTTGATATTTGCAGGAAGCCAGCGAAAGGAGGACTCTGCAAATCACCAGCTTTAATCTTCAGAATTACTTATACTGCCATTTAGGAGAGTTTTGTTTTCTGGGGAGATCTGCACACAGCAGGCGGCAAACATTCTAATTGCTGTTAAGTACATTTGGTGTAATATGTTGGGGAAATGTAGACGTTGAATCAGTTAAGCATGAACACACATGCTCCGGGGCAGAATCTAAGTTTGTACACAAAGAAGTGATTTAGTCACAAAGACAAAATCTCATACGAAGCCGGGTGCGGTGGCTCACGCCTGTAATCCCTGCACTTTGGGAGGCCAAGGCGGGTGGATCACCTGAGGTCAGGAGTTCGAAACCAGCCTGGCCAACATGGTGAAATCCCATCTCTACTAAAAATACAAAAAATTAGCCAAGGGTGATGGTAGGCATCTGTAATCCCAGCTACTCGGGAGGCTGAGGCAGGAGAATTGCTTGAACCCTGGAGGCAGAGGTTGCAGTGAGCTGAGATCATACCATTGTACTCCAGTCTAGGTGACAGACAGGGACTCCATCTCAAAAAATAAAAATATCATACAGGAAAAGAACCTGCCTCTTCCAGGTATAAACAACACCAAGCCCCAGCCATAGTTCAATCACATAAACAAATGCCCAGACAAATTGTGCTCAACCTTTTATCTTCCTGCCTGTCCTTTCTCTCTCCCTCTCTCTTTCCGAGTTCATTTGCAGTGAAGATGCAATGCTATTAATAACATATATTGTGCTGCAGTCACCAGGATTTGCAACCTGAAGCTGAAGACATTCAATCTATGCAACAGAAATAAAACTCAATGGGAACACAACATCACAGCTATTTGATTTTGCAAGTATTACAGCCAGACACGCCCGCTTCTCCTACTAGATGAAAACTCCTTGTAGTCAGGGGGCATGCCTTGTGCATTTTCCCGTTCCTTAAGCCCTGAGCTCCACGTCTACTACATAGTAAATATGCAGTAGGTATTTGTTGAGCTGAATTGAAGGTTACTTCCCAAGAATTAGTGACAAAGAACAGAGAGGAATATCAAAAGGGAAGAAACCTTCAAGGCGGTCTCAGATAATAGAAATGGTGTCAGTGGGTTTCAGGAGCTAAAACTTGCCAAGAGAGGCACACTGATAAAGCCTGTAGGCAACCAGATCACAGCTAAGATGCAAGACTCAAATGTTGTTGATGGTGGTTTCTTATTTTTTTTCTTTTTATTTATCTATTTTTTTTGAGACAGAGTTTCACTCCGTCACCCAGGCTGGAGTGCAGTGGCATGATCTCAGCTCACTGCCACTTCTGCCTCCTGAGGTTCAAGTGATTCTCCCACCTAGGCCTCTTGAGTAGCTGAGATTACAAGTGTGAACCGACACACCCAGCTAATTTTCTTATATATTTAGTAGAGATACATTTTACCATGTTGATCAGGCTGGACTTGAACTTCTGGTCTCAAGTGATCCGCCTTGCCTCAGCCTCCCAAAGTGCTGGCATTACAAGTGTGAGCACCACGCCCAGCCTGTGGTGGTTTTTTTAAATGATAATCCAATCCTGGGTTGATTTCCATTTATATCGGTAAGACCATGTAAGGTTTTCAGTCAACTGTGCCCTGATGCCTAAGAAAAACTTTGTTAAAAATCTGGTAAGTTGCAGCTAAGTAAGTAATTTATCCATAAGGAAGAGAGAGGCATAGCACGGTTACCTGACCATTCTACTTACTGGGAAGCCACTAGCCAAACCACACAGGGCCAAGTTTCAAAGAACTCAAGTATTAGGTTGCACTGTATGAAATTGCTATTTCTGGGCAAATAAAGCAATTTCACATGATTCAACCAAATTTGATGAGAATCCCACAGTAGTAAAGTAAACCCACTGAACACAATTTGGTATCTTAGCTGTTTTATGAGGACTTTGAGTTAACTCATTTGTTTAAAAATTCATTCAACTGATCAACCAGATATAAATAATGACTACTAACTCAGATAAGATGTGATCTCCACCATCAAAACTACTATATAAAAGGAAAACATGTGATTTCCAGTTCAGATGAGTCACTGAAGCAAGAAACCCAGAAGGAAGAACCAGTTTGCGATGAAAAAGTCATTTTCTGAGTTCCTGGGAATATGGATAAAGAACTTCAGTTATCACTTTAATTACAGCAGATATACAAACCATGACAAATTGGCCTGATTCATATATAATTACAGACACAAGAAATGCTTTGAAATCTCAGGTATCACATTGCCATTGTTCCTCTCTCCTAATAAGAGGATGTAAATTACAGATACAGATGTTTTTAAAACTTTCTGGTAGCCAGCAAGCACGGTGGCTCATACCTGTAATCACAGCACTTTGGGAGGCCAAAGTGGGCAGATCACTTGAGGCTAGGAGTCAGAGACCAGCCTGGCCAACATGGCAAAACCCTGTCTCTACTGAAAAAAATACAAAAATTAGCTGGGTGCGGTGGCGCGTGCCTGAAATTTCAGCTACTTGGGAGGCAGAGGCATGAGAATCGCTTGAACCCGGGAGGTGGAGGTTTCTGTGAGCCAACATGGCACCACTGCACTCCAGCCTGGGTGACAGAGCAAGACTCCATCCTTAGAAAAAAAAAGAAAGAAAAAATCCTTTCTGGTAGCCATCACATCAAGAAACAAATAATCCTGATAAAAGTTATTAACTAGCTACTTATTGGTATCAGTAAGCTCTAATTGATTAAATATATAACTCAGTGACATCCTGGAGGCTCATAAATATTACATGAGTTACCCAAAGTTCCCAGAATTTCTGGTCTGCAGTGCTGTGGCCAACAGTGTCATTCTTATATCTGCTTTAACAGTTTTTACTATCTATACCAGTCACTATCAAAACTTTATGGGCATAAGAAACACTAGGGGTGGGGGCAGGTATCAGTTGAAATACAAATTCCTGAGCCCCACTCCCAGAGATTCTAATTCAGTCTATATAAGGAGGAACCTGGGAATTTGTACTTCAGTAAGAGCCTCAGGGGATTTAAATGTAGTTATCTACACTGATGCAGGTAAGTATTCACATCCATGTAAGCCTTCAATCTAGTATCTCCCCACTAGAAAGTAAGTGGGGAGATGGTGGAGATCACATCTTATCTGGCTGAAACCTTACATGGTTTCAGCGATACAAACGGAAATCAACCCAGGATTGGATTATCACGAAAAATGATAATCAGTCCGGTGTGGTGGCTCACGCCTATAATCTCATCTCTTTGGGAGGCTGAGGTGGGCGGATCACCTGAGGTCAGGAGCTCAAGACCAGCCTAGCCAACATGGTGAAAGCCCGTCTCTACTGAAAATACAAAAATTAGCCAGGAGCGGTGGTGGGCACCTGTAATTCCAATTGCTCAGGAGGGTGAGGCAGGAGAATTGCTTGAACCTGGGAGGCAGACGTTACAGTAAACTGAGATCGCGCCACTGCACTCAACCTGGGTGACAGAGGAAGACTCTGTCTCAAAAAAATAAAAGGAAGCAGACTCCATATATACTAATAACTTTATCAAGAAGAAAGTGAAAACAAAATCAAAATGCCTCATGTGATAGGAATACACACTGCTCTCAGAAAATAGGCAACACATCTTCCCAATCTCAGGGGAAGAGCTGTAAAAAAGAATCGGTCACACATGGTGGCTCACCCCTGCAATCCCAGGACTTTGGGAGGCTAAGGCGAGTGAATCCCCTGAGCTCAGGATTTCGAGACCAGCCTGGTCAACATGGAGAAACTCTGTCTCTACCGAAAATACAAAAGTTAGCCGGGCGTGATGGTGGACGCCTGTAATCCCAGCTACTCGGAAGGCTGATGCAGGAGAATTGCTTGAATCTGGCAGGCAGAGGTACAGTGGGCCAAGATCATGCCACTGCACCCCAGCCTGGGCAACAGAGGGAGACTCTGTCAAAAGAAAACAAGACATGACAAACAATACTCTGATCGCTATGCAACAAAATTTAAGATTATTAATAACGTTTTTAAAAAGTTATCCATCTGCAAATTTTAAAAGCCTGCTAAACCAATCTTGAGTGACAAAGTTAAAGCATTTCTAAAAAATAATGATAATGAAAACACCACATACCAGAATCAGTGGGAAGCTTTTAAGCAGTAAGAAGGAAAACATTCAAAGCCTTAAAACCCTTTTGCAATAAAAATACTTGAATTACATTTCCAACTTAGAATGCTTTTCAGAAAGAAAAAAGAATTACAAAGTAAATCAAAAGAAAATAAAAAGAAAGCAATAATAAGTATAAAAAGCAGAACTCAATAAGTTAAAGAATAGAAAAATACAAGATCTTGAATAAATGAAAATTCTGGTTTTTAAAACATAATTAACAAAATAGACCACCTTTAGCTAACTTAAGGGAAAAAAGAGAACGCACAAATACACAAATAAGAAACCAGAGGGGGAAATATTCACTGAAACAAATTAACTGTTAAAAATAAAAACTCATTTGCAGATCCCTATGCTAATGAATTTGAAAGCCTAGATGTAATGGATAATTTCCTAGGGAAAGGCAATTTGCCAACGTTGACAGCATTAGAGACAAAAACCTCAAACAGACCTGTTTCCTCAGGAAAAAAATGCAAAATCCATCAAGAAACTACCCCCATATAAAACATGAGGCCCAGATGGTTTCACAGGTGACTTCTACCAAACATTTAAAAACCAGATAGTCATAATGCTCCATAAATTGTTCCAGAGGATTGAAAACCTAATTCCTTTTATAATGTGTTAATAACTAAACTCCTTAAGGGAAGCAGAGTTGTAAATAAAATATTAGTGAACATTATCCAACATCACATTAATAATACACCATAGCCTAGTGGAATTTATTCCAGGAATATAAATTTGGTTTAATATTAAGAAATCCACTAATATAATGCAAAATATTTATAGACATAGGAAGAAAGAAATCTATGACTTTCTGTATAGCTACTGAAAAAACTGAAATGGGTTTGAAAAATAGGATGGGTTTGAAAATTAGGATGCAATACTCATACTAATAAAAAAAAACCTTCAAGATCATTAAAACTAATGGATACTTTATTAACATAATAAACTATACCATAGCCATAGAGAGAGCATCTCACCTAATGAGAAACATTAGAGGCAGTTCTGTCAAAGACAGGAAAGGCAAGGGTTCCCACTGTCTCCACTAATTCAACATTGTCCTGCAGGTATTACGAAACATAATTGACTACCATGCAGACACCATCTGACATGGTATGGGTCTACGTCCCCGCCCAGATCTCATGTTGAATTCTAATTCCTGATGTTGACGGTTAGGTCTGCTAGGAGGTGATTAGATCATGGGGGCAGTTTCTTATGGTTTAACACCATCCCCCATGGTACGGTGAGTGAGTTCTCATAAGATCTGGTTGTTTAAAAGTGTGTAGCACCTCCTTCTCTCTCTCTTGATCCTGCTCCCATCGCATGAGAAACCTTGTTTCCCCTTCGTCCTCCACCATGATTGTAAGTTTCCTGAAGTCTCCCCAGAAGCCCAGCAGATTGCCAGCATCATGCTTCCTATATAGCCTGTGGAACCATGAACCAATTAAACCTCTTTTACTTGTAAATTACTCAGCCTGAGATATTTCTTTATAGCAATGCCAGAACAAATTAATACACCACACTTAACCCAGTAATCAACATTTTCACCACCAGTAATGAGACAAGTAATGAGCGGCTTCCATGTCACTACATTCTCCTGAATTTCTTCCTTCTTCATTAGCTGTTCCTTTTCCTCATGTGTGTCCTGATAAGATGCACCAAGATGCAACATCCTTTTTGTAGTATTCCCGCCACAAAAGCACATCCTGAATCTAATTCTGAGGAAATATTGGACAAATACAAATTAAGAGACATTTTACAAAATAACTGAACTGTAGTCTTCAAAAATGTCAATGTCATGAAAAACACAGAAAGACTAAAGGATTGTTTGAACATGAAACGTCATGATAAATGAATGCAATACATGATCTAGAATTTTCTTTTTTCTATAAAGGATCTTATTGAGACAACGAGTGAAATGTGGATAGGTAATACTATCATATTGTCCTGTGGTTATGTAAGAGAACATCCTTGTTCTTGGGTTGCTCACGCTGAAGTATTCAGAGACAAAGGGACATCATGTCTGCAACTCACACACAAAGATTCCGGAAAAAAAATAGATTTACATATGGAGATAATATTGTAAAATGTTAACATTTAAGGAATCTGTATAAAGAAAATATAGAATTTTTAGCAGTATTCTTGCAACTTTTCTGTAACTCCTATATTATGACAAAATGGAAATTTTAAAAGGAACAATAATAATAATAACCTCCTTTGACCCCCACCTCCCACAGCCCTCAGCTACAACCCCATGCCTCTTCTCCCTTTCACTATAAAATTCATCAGAGTAGTTATTTTGCTCTCTCATTTCTTCCCTCCCATTCACTCCTTAATCAACCCCAATCAGGGCTGAATATCCTTGTTGAGGTCATCAACGAACTTCACGTTGCCAAATCTGCTGAACAATTCTGGCATCTCAGTATCCCTGATCAGCAGTAGCCACTGCTTCCTTCTGAGATGCTTTTTTTCTGGCTTCCACATCACTACGTTTTCCTGGATTTCTTCCTGCTTCACTAGTTGTTCCTTCTCCACATTCTTTGCTGAATTTCTCTCCTCTATCCACCCTCTAAATTTTGGAGTGCCACAGCAATCACTCCTGAGCTGTTGCCACACCTCCAGTTCTCTCTCCTTAGTGATGTCAGCTTTGATGGCCACCTCTACATTGATGCATTCAAAGGTCTATCCCCCACTCCCTACCTCTCTTCTGAGCTCCAGATTCATAAATTGTTCAGCCATCTATCTGATATCGCCAATTATATGACTAAACGTCAAATCAAACTTAACAAATCCCAAGTCAAATTCTTAAATAGCCCCCCAAATCTGTTTTTTGGTTTTCTCATTTCAATAAATGGCACTACCATGCACTCATATGTTTCAACCTAAAACCTAGTAGTTTTCCTTGATGACCTCCACAATAAATTTCTACTTCTCCCTATCTCACTATGTGTATTAGTTTGTTTGGCTGGGAGGCCACACAATCATGGCAGAAGGTGAAAGGCACTTCTTACATGGCAGCAGCAAGAGAGAGTCAGAGAGCCAAGCAAAAGGGGTTTCCCCTTATAAAAAGATCAGATCTCATGAGACTTAATCACTACCATGGGAACAGCATGGGGGAAACTGCCCCCATGATTCGATTACCTCCTACCCGGTCCCTCCCACAACACATGGGAATTATGGGAGCTACAATTCAAGATGAGATTTGGGTGGGGACAGGCCCAAACCATATCACTATGCACACCTTAGTTGAAATCATTATCATCTTCTACCAGTGCTATCCTCCAAATTGGACTCCTTGCATCTCTCCTGCTCTCTGCATCCCATTCTCAAACACCATTCAGAATGACCTTCTAAAAACATACACCAGATCAGGACACTTCGCTATGTCAAATCCCCAGTGGTTACCATGACCTTTAATATCTGTTCCCTAGGCTGCCATAGCAAAGTACCACAAAATGGGGGTACTACAACAAGATAAATTGATTCTCTAATGGTTCTGGAGGTTAGAAGTCCCAGTGAAGGGGTCAGCAAAGGCATGCACCCTCTGAAGGCTCTAGAGGAGAATCCTTCCTCGCCTTGAAAATACTAGAAAAAAATAAAAATAAAAAAATAGCAACACAACAATAAAAAATAGTTTTTAGAGATTGCTGGCAATTCCCGGCAGTCCTTGGCTTGTGGGTGCCCCACTTCAATCTCTGCCTGTCTTCACCTGGTCTCCTTTCCTCTGTGTCTGTCTTAGTCTCTGTGTTTCTCCTATTCTTATAAGATACTAACCATCTTGGAGATTTAGGGTGCACCCTGATCCGGTATGCCTCACTTTAACTAATTACATCTGCAAAGACCCTGTTATCCATATAAGGTGACCTGAGGTTCCAGTTGGACTTGAATTTGGGGGTACACTATCAACCCAGTATATCACTTTCGTTCCCATTGGAATAAATCCCAGATTCATGGCCCATAATCCCATATGATCTGACTCCTATGATCTGATTTCCATCACCCACAAACAATTGGCCAGTATCTACTACCAGTTCCTAAATCAAGCCCAATCCAGACTCAGGGTTTTCTAAACACTATTCTTTCTGTCCAGAGAGATTTTCTGCTAGAGGTTTTATTTATTTATTTATTTACGAGACGGAGTTTCACTCTTGTCGCCCAGGCTTCAATGCACTGGCTCGATCTTGGCTCACTGCATCCTCTGCCTCCTGGGTTTAAGCAATTCTTGTGCCTCAGCCTCCGGAGTAGCTGGGACTACAGCACCACCACGCCCAGCTAATTTTTGTATTTTTAGCAGAGATGAGGTTTTGTCCTGTTGGCCAGGCTGTTCTCAAACTCCTGGCCTCAAGTGACCGACCAGCCTTGGCCTCCCAAAGTGCTGGGATTATAGGCGTGAGCCACTGCACCCAGCCGCTGCCACAGTTTTGATCTGCCGTTTCATACTCATCTCCTCTGCCTCTTGAATTCACCTTCCCTAAAGCACACCCTCGTTTCCAGTTACTCTCTACAGCTGTCCCCCAGTAACTAAGGGGGATTGGTTCCAGAATCCCCCCTCATGGATACCAAAATCCCAGGATGCTCAAGTCCCTTGTATAAAATGGCATAGTATTTGCACATAACCTACTCACATTTCCTGAATACTTTAAATAATCTCTAGATTACTTATAATATGAAATACAATGCAAATGCCATGTAAATAGTTGCTATACTGCAGTGGTTTTTATTCGTATTTTTAATTGTGGCATTGCTATTTTTTATTTTCTAATTTTTTTCTAGTATTTTCAATCCTCAGTTGGTTGAACCTGCAGAGGTAGAACCCAGGGATTGGAAGGGTCAGATGTAAGTTAGCACCTGTTTATTTACATCAAAGCATTTATCACAATCTATCATTATCTTGGGTTTATTTTTCCCCACTTTATCATCTGTCATCCCTTATAACTTCAACCTCCAACATAGTGCCTGGTGTGTGGGAGCTGACTGATGAGTATTTGCTGAGTAAATGAATAAAATCAAATGAGTACAAGGACTGTGTTATATACATCTGTTACGGCCCCCATAGTACCTGTACATGGCTTTCGACAAAGCCCTAGAAAACATTTGTTGAAATCATAAACAAATTCCATTTTTCTTTTTTTTTTTTCACTTTAACTAATAAATAAGTTCCATCATTTTATCCACGCCACAATTCATCCTTACGCAAGAATTCCCCTGATCGGACTTTGTGATGCAGAAACAACAGCTCAAATTCTGCCACCAGGGTTCCAAATATTTATTTAGAATTATGTATCTAGCACTGCACAGTCCCAGACTCGTCAAACTTCCGATGACCAAATATTGCCTAAGGACAACTATGTGCAAAGTGGGGCTGCATTCATCACAATCTGGATAAGTCCATTTAAACTACTTCAAGGTCATGTTTATGAATAAGACTGTGATACTAAAAACTCCATTTGTGTTCATGAAACACTTGAGAGCTACAGAGAGCTCAATGTTACTGCCAAGGGTCAAGTGTCCAGCAAAGTGCCGCCCATGGAGACATAATCGCATGGCTTCATCATCAGGGCACGCACCATTAAAGGAATTTTGCAGGAATAATCATTTGCAGTACATCTAACTGAAGCCATTTCACATTTATTTATTCGATTGAATTATTTATGTTACTCGTAATGAAAAGAAACTCTGAACAGCATTGGTTCCATCATGTCTTCCTTTGCTTTCATTTGGGATACCACATGTGACTATTTTTATGCAAATGAGGTTATGATGACATTAAACATTTTCTACTGATTTTCCAAGAACAAATATGTTCTCTCCATATGCCACAGTCTTCTTTTCCCTGCATCCATCCTCAAAGCCCTGTTGGCTGATGAGAATTTCTTCTAAATTAACTAAAGGGACATGCCGTCTGTAATACTGATGAGCCTGTCTCCCTCTGCAGTGCACACGTGGCTCTCCCATTAATACCCGAATTTAGTCCATTCCACCCATTCCACCAGAAGCCTGATTTATGCCCCCCAGTTCTTATAAGGCTGTAAATCTCACCTTATTACGAAAGCACCGTGGTTCTCTCCTGCTGCCACTTGGAGAATGTTTACTGTACTCACAAACCAAGAATACGGAAGAACTCCACACATAAACAGGTGCTGTGATTGCAAAGGTATTTGCCTCTATTGATTATTCTCAGGGCTGAGAAACAAATATTTGCTGTACTGCAAGTATTCCACGTAACTGTCTGTTCACTGAATGAATCGGAGTGGAATTTGGCAAGCTGCCTAAAGTGAGCCTGTATAAACTAGCTTGGGCTTTCTTGTAGGGTGCGGGTGTGCATGCATGCCCATGTAGATGCCTGGAGGCAAGTATGAGATGGGTGGCTTTTAACTCTGCACTGCTGGGGTGAGAAGGCAATGAACTAAGCACACAGGATAATCCCCTAGCTCTCAAGTCCCCAGTAACAGTGTGAGGATTTCTGAATATTAGATGAGATAAGCTAGTCCCTCCTGTAATTCTCATCTGTCTACAATCCACACTTAAACTATCAAAGGCCAACAGAAGCAAGAACAGTCACTACTGTAAATCTCAACATTGGTTTGATTCAAACTAATAAGCCAAGAATTCCATGTCCCATAATTGCATCTACATCTGGGGAATGTGAACTTGGGACTCAGTGACCCTGGAAATTATAAACAGAGCATATCCATATGCATAAACAGGACAAGGTTGACATTGTTCTATCCACTGGTTTCAAATTCTCCATGAAAGAAATTGAAACTTGTCCAGAAAGCTCTCTAGAAAGAAACAGAGGGGAATCTTGACTGCAACTTTATTTTAAATGCATTTCAGGTGAGAATACTTTCAAGTTCCAAGAAAAGACTGAATTAACTTTGCCAATTTATAACCTTTGGGGCTGGCATTGCCTCTAAAAGAAGTGGGAATTCTTTCTTACACAGTTAAGTCTCAAGAGCATCCATTTCTTTTCTTTTTTTTTTTTTTTTTGGTGGCAGAATCTCACTCTGTGTTCCAGGCTGCCGTGCAGCAGCATGATCTCGGCTCACTGTAACCGTCTTCTCCCAGGTTCAAGTGATTCTTCCGCCTCAGCCTCCTGAGTAGCTGGGATTACAGGTGTCCACCACCAAGCCCAACTAATTTTTGTATCTTTAGTAGAGACAGGTTTTCACGTGTTGGCCAGGCTGGTTTCAAACTCCTGACCTCAAGTAATCTGCCCACCTCAGCCTCCCAAAGTGCTAGAATTACAGGCATAAAATGTATTTTTTAATATTTAGTCCTTTTCAATGAAAAATTACTTCAGTATGTGGACAAAATCAACTTGTGAAAAGAGGAAAAACATACATTATACTTCTTTTTTTCTTCTGGTCTGACTAATATGGAGGAAGCAGAAGCAGGAGGTAGCTGATCCCATCCCTCTAGCTTTCAGAAAATCTCCTGGGCCCTCAGAACATCCTTAGTGAGGGATGAACCTTCCTCAATATGTTGGCTGTGGGGAATTCACAAACGCCCCTTCTGATCCAGACCCGGGAAGAGCCTTACGAAGGACATACCCTCCCCAAACTCTTACTGTCACCCTGGTGTCTGTCTCAGGCTGGACTCTCTGGATTTCTGTGCTGACTTCGGGACAAGGAAACGCCCATTGCCCTAGATTTAAGTTTTCTATGTAATTGCAAGGCCAAAAATATCATATCACTTTTCAGCAGACATTTTCCTGAAGATCCTGTCATTTAACCCAGGGTGTTTTAAAGACAAGGGGTATGGCCAGGTGTGGTGGCTTTTGCCTGTAGCCCTAACTCTTTGGGAGAACAAGGCAAGAGGATCACTTAAGGTCAGGAGTTCAAGATCAGCCTGGGTAACACAGGGAGATCCAATCTCTATGAAATATTTAAAAAGCTAGGCAATTGTGTGCACCTGTAGTCCCAGCTACTCGGGAGGCTGAGGCAGGAGGATCAGTTGTCCTGTAATTTGAGGCTGTAGTGAGCTATGATCACACCATTGACCTCTACCCTGGGCAACAGAGGGAGGCCCTGTCTCTTTAAAAAATGGCTAACAGTATATATGATGTAGATTCTTTAAAAAATAACTGAAGCTCGCTGATATGGTTTGGCTGTGTCCCCACCCAAATCTCATCTTGAATCGTAGTGTCTGTAATCCCCACAAGTTGTGGGAGAGACCCAGTGGGAGGTAATTTAATCATGGAGGCGTTTACCCTCATGCTGTTCTCATGAGAGTGAGTGAGTTCTCACAAGATCTGATGGTTTCGTAAGGGGACTTTTCCCCCTTTGCTTGTCACTTCTCCTTCCTGCTGCCATGTGGAGAAGGACGTGTTTGCTTCCCCTTCCATCATAATTTTAAGTTTCCTGAGGCATCCCCAGCCATGCGAATCTGTGAGTCAATTAAACCTCTTTCCTTTATAACTTACCCAGTCTTGGGTATGTCTTTATTAGCAGCATGAGAATGGACTAATACACTCACATGTGCTGATCAAATATTAATGACTACATCAGAAAGGGTTAGACTCATGCCTAAGCCTTCCTGTATTATGAGTATATAAAAGTACCTATTTCTGTGTTGGCTTAGGGACGAGGGAATGCCTATTGCCCTAGATTTAAGGTTTTCATGATAGTGCAGGGTGTCATATCACTAAAGATATCATATGACTTTTCAGTAGATATTTTCCTGAAGATCCTGTCATTTAATTCAAAGTGTTTTAAAGATAAGGGGTATGGCCAGGTGTGATGGCTTGTGCCTGAAATGTATATTATTGCATAAAATGTATAGGTATATTATTCTATACATTTCATGTGAAAAATTTAATCCCCACACCAATACTATAAAGTAGATATGATTACACAATCACTTTACCTATGGGGAAACTGAGGCACAGAGAGGTTAAGCAACTTGCCCAAAGTCACACAGCTAGAAAGAGACAAAGCTGAGATTGGAATTTTGATTTCTGAATCTAGGCTCTTAACTTTTATGTATAGCTTTCTCATGAAGGCTTTTAAGTGGCCCAGATATCTTCTTCAGATCTAGGGAATCCACAAAAGTAAGAGGAACGTTCACTCATAAATATTGCAGGAATCATATCACCCTCACACACTAGAGGAAATGGAACCCAACTTCCACATTCCACTCTTCCGTCCCATTGCTGGGTGAAGACCAGCTTTAGCAAATAAAGTTCCCCTCAGTATAAATTCCATGGTAAGACCTTTCCTAAGCCAAAAAAATTATACAATTTTTCCTTCCATGTTTTATTTTTTTTAAATGCTGTACACCTTAAAGAGGGTTTCAACTGTATTCTGCTACATACCAGGGCCACCACAGGCAACAGCGGCTCCAATTCAACATAAAACTCCTTTGGAATTTTGGTAGCTTTGCAAGAATTAAAAAGTACTAAGAGAAGAAAACTAAAGAAGCAAACCCACCCACACGCCCACCCCCGTGCCCCGACACACAAGACTCCCCAGATAGATTGTCTACTTTCTCTACGACTCAGAATTTCTTTTCCTTCTGGCAACCCCAGCACAGAATAGAAGGTTCCATTCTGCAGACATGGGTTAGGCACTTCATGTGGGGACATCCACAGACTTTGAAGACACACACAGAGCTGGGTTTGAATCCAAGTCCCAGCAATTATTAGCTGTGTGACCTCAGGTAGGTTGCTTAACCTCTCCAAGGCCACCTTGCCTGATTTATAAAAGAAGGGATGGGAATAGTTACTTCAGAGAGCAGTTAAATTTAAATGAGATCAATAAAACATGCTGTACAGCAACAAAAACATAAAAGGTAGTCAATAAAAGGGAAAAATTATTGTGGTTAGTGACTTAGGGACACTCCTAAGCATACAGTTATTTACTGTTATTATTCACTGGACAGCTACTCTGAGTGCCCACGTGGGTCTGTGAAAAAGAAAGTTTAACATAGAATTTTTGACCCTTTAAAAGATACTACATATGATATGTAAGTATAATACATAAACATATTTACACACATATGCACTCACACTCGTATGTACATACACATTTCTGTTATCCAAGATGGAGTGCAGTGGCATGATCATAACTCACTGTAGCCTTGGACTCCCGGGCTCAAGCAATTCCCCCACTTCAACCTCTCCAGTAGCTGGGACTACAGGCACACGCTACGATATCCAGCTAATTTTTTTAATTTTTTTTTTTATTTTTAGTAGAGACAGGTCTTGCTATGTCACACAGTCTGGTCTCAAACTCCTGACATCAAGAGAGCTTCTTGCCTCAGCCTCCCAAATTGTTGGGATTACAGGCATAAGCCCCCACACCCTGCTGGACTCTTGACTCCTTTTAAGGCACTTTCACTCTATATTAAAAACCGATCTGTGAGACACAGGGTATCTATTGTTAGAGGAATGATTCATATAAAAAAGACTCCATCACAGCTACTATAATCAGATGTGTCCTTTTCACAGCGGAGGGAAACTTGAGTTGCATATTGAGCCATGAGTAGATTCATTCCACTCATTCATTATAAGACCAGGACTCACATACTCATATGAGTCACATGCACACAGACTCAACCTAAAGTACCCACAGGAGTTGGATGATTCTCAAATATCCATGGTCAGCCCAGACATCATTCCTGACCTCCAGACCACAGCAAGCATCTGTCCACTGGGCATGACATGAGGATGGTGCACTGGGGCATCATCCCATCTGCATCCAAAGCAGACATGGTCGGGATAAAATGGGTTAGGATTTGCTGTGATGAAGGAAAGAGGAGACTTTCTGAGTGAAGCAAAATGAATTCCAAAGAAACTTGACATCAGGATTTATAAGCAAGAGGCCAAAGGAGAAATTGAAGATAACAGCAGGAGAAACTGCTCATAAATTACCTACATGGTTTGAGAGGAGAAAGCATACCATAAAATTGGTGCAGGGATCTCAGCAGTGGCTTTAATAAGCACAGACAGATTTCTGTGGTCCCTCCCTCATAGTACGAGATAATTGGAAAAGCAGATAATTACCATGCCACAACGTGATATAGAATGGTATATTTCAGAAAAAAAAGTGGGGGCTTAGAAAGCCTTGCCCAGCTTCTGGTGTCACCAAGGGTTATCTTCTTACAAACACACAGCCAAATCATAAACAAAGCAGGACAGATTCATGTCCTATGGTTACTCAAGAAAACCAGAACTATGGGGAACTCTGGACAAGCAGAGCTGCTATTTTCTTTACATAACATGAACCCCTGCAGGATTCTCTCTTCCGGTTAATGAGATCACTTCCACTCCATCTCCCAAGCTAACATACCCACTTCATCTACATCCAGTTAGTTGCCTCATTCTGCTAATTCTTTCTAGGATTTTCTTGAATCCAGTTCTTCCACCTTATCCCTGCTTGGGCCTTAGATTGTTACAGAGAAACAACTGTATAAAAGTAGCACAATAATAATAAAGTACTCACTGTATTATTAAAAGCACCCCTCTTCTCTCTTTGGCAATATCTAGCACACCGTTGGCATTCAATAAATGCTGGTAACCATGACTTGTATTTAGCCATCGGGTTACCAGCCTCCATCTTCTCCATTCCATCCTCCACATTTCTGCCACAGTTATCATTATTGTTTAAAAAAAAAAAAAAAAGAAAGAAATTATAATAATAATACCATCTTGCCTCTAGTCCTTTATTGGCATCTACGGAAAATGTGGAAGTCCCCACCCAAGGTAAGAACATGAGGCACTTCCCAGCCTGGCTTCCTCCTTCTATTCCACATTTTTCTTACACAATTCACTCTGGAAACTACTCTGTAGCCAAAAGTTTTCCATTTTCCCTAATCCCAAAATCCAAGAACTCTCCCCTGAGACACAGAGTATGTGGAATTGCAATTCCTTTCTTTAAGGGCTTTTGGTTTTTTTCCTGTAGTTAGTAGTAGCTTTGCTTTTTTACAAACTGAACTACTTATCACTGCACTTGCTGTTCTCTCTCTCAAATGCCCTGCCTCCGCTTTAGAGGGAAAACTTGCCAATAAGATCAAGGTCACCTTCTGCCTTTCCCAGAATGGCTCATGCCTTTATCTTACTTCCTAAGGCCCTCTAAAAGTGATCAAAAGGACTATAAATAGCCACCAGCTTCTCCTACTCTCTTTGAAGTCCTCTGGGGCCAAGATGCCTTGCTCTTCTCCAAACTGATGGCACAGTGCCCGCCAGACTGGAGACTTTAGTCAAACATACATTTTTAGTGATTCCTACAAAACCAAGAAAGGAAAAGAAAAAGAAGAAAAAAGAAATACAGACCAAAAGAACACCACAGAGAAAATAAGCCTACATATATACAAAAAAGCATAAAATGTAACATATTTAGCACCTCCAAATAAGAGAAACAGAACGGTTATTTATAAGATCATTTTGAAAAAGCTGTTTTCTAAAAACAGGGACAGATCTTTGAAATGAAAGATACAAACTTAAACCATATTCCAAAATAAACTCTAGAAGGATGGAAGGGTGAAATATAAAAGAGTCATAGAAAAGAAACACAAAACAGAATAGAATATTTATAAGTATTCTTCAGAATAATATGTTTTTACACTTTAAAGCAGGGAAAAAATGAAAATGGAAACACTGACAGTTTGGGATTCATACAAGTTTAAAATATCTGTCCAGTGGAAGAAAAAAAAAAACACAGAGTAAAAATAAAATGGAAAACAACATTTTGGAATTCATTTGCCTGAAATGTGACAAACAAGTGGTTAATCTCACTGCTACCTAAACATTCATTCATATTTATAAGAAAAACAATCTTCTGAAGTGTAATATAGCAATAAAACAGTAAAAATTAAAGCAACTTGAGGTTCTGTTCAAATTTGCAGTGAAATTAGCCTACTTAAAATTTCTCAAAAACCTGTGAGAGCTGTCTGGGGCTTAACAAAAAGAATCCTACCCACCGGGGGATAATTCTCTGGAGGAAGGAAACTGCTCTGCAGAGGAGCTGCTTCTACAGGCAAAGGCCTTGCAACTCTTTGATGGCGGGGATTAATTTGCAATTAAGGGAGGTTAATTTGGTTACTTTTGCTGTGGAGCTCAGAATTTACAACTGTCCCTTTGGTTACTGCTTATGGCCTATGGGAAGCCCTCAAATTCATCTCAAAATTCACCTTCAAATTTACCCAACACTTAGTGGTCAGGATAATCTAAAAAGCAAATGTGATCATATCATTCAAGCTAGTTCTCCAGCTTGTTATTCTACTGTACTTTCATCCCACACATTTTGCATTTTTTGTATTGGTTTATATTTATTGTTTAATTGAAATTTTCTTAAAACATATATGGTCTCCTTCAACTTCTGTAATTTCCATGTTGCTAAATAACAATGATTATGTTACTATTTCTTGACGTGTAATTTTAGACATTTTCAATTGATTTCCTTTTCTTGAAGATGTAGATTTCATTTTCTTAAACTACCCACACCTCACATAACACATTTTACCTCCTCCTTCTTCCAACAATTATAGCATAATTTGCGTTTAAATCAATATTTATATTTATCTGACTACAATATATTGTTCAGAGCTGAGCTACAGAGTATATGAAGCATAGTTTGTTTATTGGAGAGCTTTTGTTTTTTCTGTAGTTATTGCTTTGTTTTTTCACAAGCTGTTTTGTGCCTATCAGCAATATGGTTGGGATCTGTGTCTCAGCCAAATCTCACGTTGAAATGTAATTCCCAGTGTGGGAGGTAGGGCCTAATGGTAGGAATCTGGATCATGGGGTGGATCCCCATAAATGGCTTAGTACCATCCTCTTGATAATGAGTGAGTTCACATGAGATCTGGTTGCTTAAAAGTGTGTAGCATCTCCCACTCTCTTTCTCTTTTGCTCCCCCTATTGCCATGTGATAGGCTGGCTCACCCTTTGGCTTCAGCCATGATTGTAAGCTTCCTGAGGCCTCATCAGAAGCAAAGCAGATGCCAAGCACCATGCTTCCTGGACAGCCTGCAGAAAAGTGAGCTAATTAAACCTCTTTTATTTATAAATTACCCAGTCTTAGGTATTCCTTTATAGCAACACAATGGCGTAACACAATCAGTAAATAGTCCCAAACTTTTTGAAAGAGGAGTGAAGAAAAAATCTTAATACAGTCAAAAACACTAGGCAATCACACAATTTTGCCCCTTCATACCTCCTTTAGAGACATACTTCCTGGAGCCCTGCATCCTCCTACATCCGCAGGAAGTTCTAGGAGGTTTACCTCTGAAGATGTGGGAATAACTGATCTCTTGGCCTGCTACATGGCTGTCACCCTAGAATGTTATCCTGGAGCATCTCTTCAACATCTTCCTTACTTCACTCCTTTGTTTTGCTGGAGCATGTGCTTGAGTAGCTTCTTCAAAACAGATTCCAAGAAGGTAAAATTGTTAAGAACCTATTTATGCAATGGGTTTACTTTGCATTTGCTTCTGGCCCAAAGTATTCTATAGATGACTGTAAGAATTCTAAATTGAACATTATTATTTTCTCTCAAAATTATTTAAGCATTCTTCCATTGTCTTCTAGTTTTTAATGCTTCCACAGGGAAGTCTAATGCCAACTATATGTAATCTGCATTTACTCTCTTAAAGCCTTTAGGACTTTTTCATCATCCAAGTTGTTTTGAAATTTTATATTTACATTTCTTGATGTGAGTTTAGCTTTTTTCTTTTCATAAATTATGCAGGGGCTGGGTGGATCTTCTGATCTGAAAGCTCACATCCTACAGTTCTGGGAAATTTTCTTGCCTCATTTGTTTGATGGCTTTCTTCTCTCTGTTCTCTCTGATTTTCTCATTAGTGGATGTTGAACCTACTGGACTGATCTAATTTCTTTTGATCTTTCCTCTCCTACTTTTCATTTCTTTTTTTTTTTTTCTGTTTTTTAGAACATTTCTTAATGCTGTCTTCCGATTCTTTATTGAATTATTTATTTCTATTTAATTTTTGTTTTATTAGAGATAGGGTCTTGCTATGTTGCCTGTGCTGGATTCTAACTCCTAGGCGCAAGTGATCCTCCTATCACAGCCTCCTGAGTAGATAGGACTACAGGTCTAACTAACTTTTAACTTTTAAGATTGTTTTTTATTCTATGATTTTATTTATTTATTTATTTATTTATTTATTTATTTTTGAGGCAGAGTCTTACTCTGTTGCTCAGGCTGGAGTGCAGTGGCGCAATCTCGGCTCACTGCAACCTCTGTCTCCCGAGTTCAAGGGATTCTCCTGCCTCAGCCTCCCAAGTAGCTGGGATTACAGGCATGCGCCACCACGCCCAGCTAAATGTTTTTGTATTTTTAGTAGAGACAGGGTTTCACCATGTTGGTCAGGCTGGTCTTGAACTCCTGACCTCAAAGGATCCACCCACCTTGGCCTCTCAAAGTGCTGGGAATACAGGCATGAGCCACCACACTTGGCCTTATGATTATTATCTTAATATATCTATTTGCTCTTGGTTTATAAACAAAACAAAACATTCTACGACCTCCTAAGTCATTCATTACAGTTGTAAAGTTTGTTGTTTCTGTTTACCGTTTTCTGTTGTTGTTAACATCTATTATAACAAAGAATCTGCTGAGATGTCAAGTGATTCTGCCTTTCTTTTCTTATTTTACAGTAGGATTGCCTTACATAAAAGGATGAAGCCTTACAACAGGCATGCTATACTAATAGTTAACAATAAGAACCCAGCCATTTTGGGGGTACCCCCAGCTGTCAGATCTATCAGCCCTTTCCTTAGGCTGAATAATTTTCTCTACGTGGATTCTTCAAACTCTTGCTTTCAGGAGTAAGAGAGGGGTAATGGAGCTGGAAAGTCATCCCATTTCATATGCAGCCTTGTTATCTTCTGTCCAAGGTCACCTCTATGAACCACAGTTCATCTTCTCCAGGGAGTAAACCTCCCATATTGCACCAGATGAGAAAGGGCAGTTGCTGGCTGTGCACAGTTGAAGAAAGGATCTGGGACATACCTGCTAACTGCATCCTTTCTGCTCAAATCCCCCTCCAGCCATCAGAAACGCCTGTCCCCTCCAATTCCTGAGTCTCTGGGGCTCCTGGCTACACTGCATTCTTCTGCTCTCACCACCCCCACCCACCTCATGTGGGAGGTTGGGTCTCAGCTTCACCCCACTTACTCTGTCAGTTACCATTAGCCATCCTGTTTCCATCTTCCAACATTTTGTACACCTCTCTTCTCTGATCATCACTTGACCTGTTTTTTTCTCTCTATTCCTTTGCTATCATTTTAATAGGGTTTCAGGAAGGGTGACATATAAATGGTATGTTCAAGCCATCATGCTATACCACACAGCAATATTGTGGTACGGGTTCCTCCCTGAGTATGCCACATTACTATTCCTTGTACCCACCCCCCTCCCCCAACCAAGTGTGCTTCTTCTGTTCTCCTGCCTGATCCACCCTATCCCTCTCCTAATTTCAATTTTCCTTTTTTTTTTTTTCTTTTTTGAGACAGAGTCTCACTCTGTCACCCAGGCTGGAGTGCAGTGGCATGATCGCAGCTCACTACAAACCTCCATCTGCTAGTTTCAAGCGATTCTCCTGTCTCAGCCTCCCAAGTAGCTGGGACCACAGACAAGTGCCACCATTCCCAGCTACTGTTTTTGTATTTTTTAGTAGAGACAGAGTTTCACCACATTGGCCAGGTTGGACTCGAACTCCTGAGCTCAGGTGATCTGCCTGCCTCAGCCTCCCAAAGTGCTGGGATTACAGGCATGAGCCACCACACCTGGCCCCCAAATCTTCAATTTTCTATCCCTTAATGATCCTTCAGGCATTATCTCAAACAAAAAACTTTCTCAGACCCTCCCTACACATCTTGTGTGAGTCTCTAGCCAGCACATACCTTGTGTTGTATTGACTTGTTTGTATATCTGTCTTCTTCCCTAGACAAGAAGTAAGTAGGTAAGGACCGTGCTTCAACCAATGGTCTAGCTCTAGTGTGGAGAAAACCATCTGGCACATGATAATACTTGTTCAACCAGCTCATTTCCAGTAACCTCGTTTTGAAGGCATTTTCATTCTCATAGAAGTACAAAAAAACAGGGCCATGTTTATTTGCCAATGTCCGAATAAGAAAGGCTAATCAGAGAGCATCAGCAAATAAAAACAGACAGATGTTTCGGAGAGCAAAAGTCCAGGGACACAAAATAGCTTCCAGCAGGGGTGAGCTATGTTTCTAGTGATTCTAAATGAATATATGCTTATTAGGTAGGGAGAAACATTTAACAGGTTTCTCAGCTAATGCTGCAAATTTAAATCCATTTAAGATAATTTTCTTTATCTTAAATCTATTTTTCTCAGTAACGGAGACAGTTAACTGATTTGTAAAAAATTCATTTGATAAAGAAATAATCTACTTCAAGTAAGGACCACTCTAAATAGAAAAAGAGAGACGATACAAATCTAGTAGAAAATGGAGAATCTGTTTGAGAAGCCGAGGTGGAGAGAAAACATAGGGGCTTTCTCTCCAGCATCTTGACACTATGTCCAGCCTCTTTTGTCTATTTCACAAGCAGGAAATAAGTAATTCTTAAATCTGAGAGCACAGAACAAAGACCTCTCATGATCCAACCAAAATACACACAAACAGTTTCTAGACAGTGTCTCACTCTCTTGCCCAGGCTGGAATGCAGTGGCACCATAGCGGCTTACTGCAGCCTCAACCCCCAGGCTCAGGTGACCCTCAGCCTCCAGAGGAGCTGGGACTATAGGAAAGTACCACCACACCTGGCTAACTTATGGTTTTTGTAGACACAATGCTTTGCCATGTTGCCCAGGCTGATCTCGAACTCCTGGGCTCACGTGATCTTCCCAAAGTGCTGGGATTATAGATGTGAGCCACTGTACTCAGCCCCAAGCTTTTCAAAAGGCAAGAATTTCATACAAAAAAGTGTAAGTTGAAACAATAACCTATCAGTTTGGCATTTTTTACATGCTAGTACCCAGTATTAGAAGGGTCTAGTAAAATTCTAATAAGAGTAGAATTACTATAGATTTTCTGGAGGAAAATATTATAATATGTATCAAAAATTTCCAAAAATAATCCTCTACTATACACCTTTAGAAGTGTGGATTCGGCCGTGGGTCACACCTGTAATCCCAGCACTTTGGGAGGACAGGGCGGGTGGAGACCAGCCTGACCAACATGGGGAAACCCTGTTTCTAGTAAAAATACAAAATTAGCTGGGCATGGTGGCACACGCCTGTAATCCCAGCTACCTGGGAGGCCAAGGCGGGAGAATCGCTTGAACCTGGGAGGTGGAGGTTGCGGTGAGCTCAGATCACACCACTGCACTCCAGCCTAGGCAACAAGAGCGAAACTCCATCTCAAAAAAAAAAAAAAAAAAAAAAAAAGAAGTGTGGATTCAGAAAATAAATATCAAATCAGTACATATAAAGATATGAGTGAAAAAATATTCAATAGAATGTCATAGATAATAACAAACAATTGAAAATAACCTAAATTTCCAAGAATGGAAAGAGATCATTATCAGTAACATCAGAAAATACTCACGATTTGGTGTTAAATAAGTGATATATCATCCACTCATCATCTGCATAGAAAATAGACTCAAAGACAGTATACTAAAACTTCGACAGCTGCTGTCCTCAAATGATGGATCATGGTGATTTTTTTTTAGAAAAATGTAAATCAAAACCATAATGAGATACCATTTCAACCAATCATAATGGCTATTACTAAAAAGTCAAAAGAAATGACAGATGCTAGAGAGGTTGCAGAGAAAAGGGAACGGTTATACACTGCTCGTGAGAGTGTAAATTAGTTCAGCCATTGTAGGAAGCAGTTTGGCGATGCTTCAAAGAGCTCAAAGCAGAACCACTCGACCCAGCAATCCTATTATTGGGCATGTACCCAAAGGAATATAAATTGTTCTACCATAAAGACACATGGACAGGTATGTTCATTATACTAGTATTCACCATAGCAAAGAAATGGAATCAATCTAAATGCCCATCAACAGTAGACCAGATAAAGGAAATGTAGCACATATACACCATGGAATACTACGCAGCCACAAAAAAGAATCACGTCATGTCCTTTGCACCAACATGGATGGAGTTAGAGGCCATTATCCTAAGCAAACGAACTCAGGAACAGAAAACCAAATACTACAGTCCTCACTTATAGGTGGGAGCTGAACACTGAGTACACATGGACACGAGGAGGGGAACGACAGACACGGGGCCTACTTGAAGGTGGAGGGAGGGCGGAGGGTGAGAATCAAGAAACTACCTGGAGAGAGATCCAAGATGGCCGATTAGCAGCAGCTCAGGACTGTAGCTCCCACTGAAAGCGCAGAGAGGGAGTGGACGCCACAGTTTCAGACAAATTTTTATTGCCCACGGACCAAGAGATTCCCGGCAGAGGAGCCCCACGGGTCGCCAGCGCGACTCTTTTGGTCGGCACGGCCGTTTTGCAGGCGCCCCGGCGTGGCGGTTCTCAGTCCGGAGTATACGGGACTGAGTGCCCTTTTGGTTGGCATTTGGAGCTCCGGGAAGGCAGAGTCTCCCATTCAGCTGATTGAAAAGCGGACTGAGGTGGGGAACCAGACCGGGAGATTCCCGGGCAGAAAAGCCCCACGAATCTCAACGCCGCTGTTTCAGCCGGCTTAGTGGGTTGCTGCAGGGGAAGGCTGGTCCCCCCTCCCACAAAAAAAACAGCAATTGGAACTGCTGAGGATTGAGAGTTTCACAGCAAGTACAGCTGAACCCGGGAAGGTCTAGCTCTGTGGGGGAGGGCGTCCGCCGAAGGAAAACTAAGAAACAGAAAAAATTTTACCACCACCAAGGTGGACGTCCACTCAGAGACCTAATCTGAAAGTCAGTAATTACACAGACGACAGGTTGATAAATCCACAAAGATGGGAAGAAACCAGCGCAAAAAGGCAGAAAACATCCGAAATCAGAATGCCTTTCCTCCTACAGAGGATTGCAGTTCCTCATCACCAACTGAACAAGGCCTGATCGAGAATGAATGTGAGGAATCAATGGAATTAGGCTTCAGAAGGTGGATAATCAGAAACTTCTGTGAGCTAAAAGAACATGTTCTAGCCCAATGCAAGGAAACTAAGAACCTTGAAACAAGGTTTGACGAAATGTTAACGAGAATGGACAATTTAGAGAAGAATATAAGTGAATTAATGGAGCTGAAAAACACAATACGAGAACTTCGCGAAGTATGCACAAGTTTTAACAGTCGAATTGATCAAGCAGAAGAAAGGATTTCAGAGGTCGAAGACCAACTTAACGAAATAAAACGAGAAGACAAGATTAGAGAAAAAAGGGTAAAAAGGAATGAGCAAAGTCTCTAAGAAATATGGGACTATGTGAAAGCACCTAATCTACGTTTGATAGGTGTACCTGAATGTGACGGAGAGAATGAATCCAAGCTGGAAAATATTCTTCAGGATATTATCCAGGAAAACTTTCCCAACCTAGCAAGGCAGGACAATACTCAACTCCAGGTAATACAGAGAACACCACAAAGACATTCCTCAAAAAGAGCAACCCCAAGGCACATAATCATTAGATTCACCAGGGTTGAAATGAAGGAGAAAATATTAAGGGCAGCCAGAGAGAAAGGTCAGGTTACCCACAAAGGGAAGCCTATCAGACTCACAGCAGTTCTCTCAGCAGAAACCCTACAAGCCAGAAGAGAGTGGGGGCCAATATTCAATATCCTTAAAGAAAAGAACTTTCAACCCAGAATTTCATATCCAGCCAAACTAAGTTTCATAAGTGAAGGAAAAATAAAATTTTTTACGAACAAGCAAGTACTCAAAGATTTCATTACCACTACGCCTGCTTTACAAGAGCTTCTGAAAGAAGCACTATATACAGAAAGGAACAACCAGTATCAGCCATTCCAAAAAAACTCATCGGTAAGCTGCATCCAGACCCATCTCACATGCAAGGATATACAGACTCAAAACAAAGGGATGGAGGAAGATTTGCCAACCAAATGGAGAGCAAAAAAAAAAAAAAAAAAAAAAAAAGCAGGAGTTGTAATTCTCGTCTCTGATAAAATAGACTTTAATAGAAACCAAAAGAGATAAGAAGGACATTGTATAATGGTAGAGGGATCGATGTAATGGGAAGAGCTAATGATCCTAAGTCTATGCGCACCCAATATAGGAGCACCCAGATACACAGGGCAACTTCTTGGTGACTTACAGAGACTTGGACTCCCACACAATAATAGTGGGAGACTTTAACACTACATTGTCAATATTGGACAGATCAGTGAGACAGAAGGTTAACAAGGATACCCAGGACTTGAACTTAGACCTTGAACAAGTAAACTTAATAAACATTTACAGAACTCTCTACTCCAAACCCACAAAACATACATTTTCTTCAGTAACACATCACATCTATTCTAAAATTGACCACATGGTTGGGAGTAAATTACTCACCAGCAATTGCATAGCATTTCATAGGTTTAAATGAAATATTGGTTGGCTGTTTGTTATTTTCCTCCCTTATTCCTTCCTGTCTCCATTGTATAACACAATTACTGGTATAAAAGAGCTTTTCAATACCCATTTTTAGACTGCATTCTAGCCTGGGCAATAGAGCAAGATTCCCGTTCTCTCTCCCTCTTTTTCTTCTTTTTCCCTTTCTTTCATTCTCTTTTTTTCCTTCTTTCTCTCTGTCTCTCTTTTTTCTTTTCTTTCTTTAAAAAAAAATAAAAAATAAAAAAATATAAAAAAAAAGAAACTACCTATCGGGTACTATGCTTATTATTCGGGTGATGAAATCATCTGTACACCGAACCCCTGTGGCATGCAATTCACCTATATCACAAACCTACATGTTCCCCTGACCATAAAATAAACATTAAAAGAATAATAATAAAATACAATATAAAAGTTTTTGTAATGAGGCCCTTTCTATATGTTTCTGGAACACTTTTACAACAACTTAACTTTTTTGTTTATCTAATCTTTCATAAGCAACAGGAGTACTAAGTTTATTTACTGATGAGAGAATGAAAATAAAAACTCCCGTAATAGCTACAAATAACAGTGGAAAATATCACAACTTCGGGTCTACACCCACTATTACGACCAACCACTCTCCCTGAATGACTGAACCAGAACTTACCTGGTGGGACGATAATCCGGAATGGAACGGTCCAGTGAAATTTTTTCACTGAGGTAGGAATTGTAGCCGTATTTCTCATGGGGCCCCTTGGCCTTCTCTTCCTCTGCAGGGGAAAGAGTAGCCGGAAGGCCCCCTTTGCCCCGCCCACCATAACCTTCGATGAGCCCAAGGGATTTTGATAAGCCTAGAAAAAGCGGGAGAAAAAAGAATTATTAGAAAACCACCATACCAGGATGTATCACTCAATCTCCACTATAGCTTCAACAGACATTTTAACATTACCTGTCAAAGAAAAAAAATGATGTCCTCAATTTATACAACTCAGGAATAGGCCCCGAAAACATTTCTTTTGAGAGGAAGGTCAAGGCCACAGAGAGTTCTGCGGTTAAAGTCTGGTTACCAATTAGAATCCTCTCCCTCCGTCTCTACCAAAAAATACAAAAATTAGCTGGGCGTCGTGGCACACGCCTGTAGTCCCAGCTACTTGGGAGGCTGAGGCAGGAGAATCTCTTGAACCCGGCAGACACACGTTGCAGTTAGCCAAGATCGCACCACTGCACTCCAGCCTGGGCAACAGAGCAAGACTCTGTCTCAAAAACAAAGCAATCCTCTCTCTCCTTTTGGGAACTGGGATGAGATGGGGGTCTGTAAGAGGGAGAGACCATCTAAACTGGGAGAAATGGGGCCCAGAGAGGACACAGGAAATGAGACAGAACCGGGGTCCTGTTTCCCTGCTGCTAGGAGGAACTACAGCAAGAGGAAGTAGAATAAAGACGGCAAGTCACAGATCACTGCCAAACGGCAGGTGCTTGTGCCTCATTTGAACAGAAAGCACATACAGATTGATTTTTATCCTGAGTTTAAAGGGTCTGACATTCTGACATAGCTCTTTCTCTAATGGTTTTATTTAAATTTTATCTAAATGGCAACAGGAAATACAAAATGTCTGAGAATAAATCACAGAGGAAAAAACCCACAAGGGTGATAACTGTGCCAAGCAGAGTTGGAGTCCTCTGCAACGAGCCTCACTGAGCAATTGCAAGCTCCCAGGATGGTGGCAGCTTTAAACCTATTATTCCATTACAGGATAAACAGCTTGATGGGCAATTTTTAAATCCTGGAGTTATGGGAGGCTTTACTACTTAGCTAGAAAACTTTTGTTGTTAAGGGTCCTCATTGCCTTCCGCCATTTCAAATGTTCCAGCTACTCAGCGCGTACACACACACACACACACACACACACACACACACACACCACTTGATCCATTTAAATGATGGATAACCAATATCCAGCATTTCATCACTGCCACTGACAGAAAGAAGGGGGATCAGCCTCCTTGGCTCTTGGCTTTCATAGCCTGGGCAGCCCGAGGCACCCAGAAGGACCCAAGCCTTCCACAAAGACATACCCTAAGCAAGTTAAGAGCCAGGAAATCTGCTCTGGTTCTGAGATGGTTCTCCATCACCTGGTGGCAGAGCTTGTATTCTCTCTCCTGCTGCTCTGAAAACAGAAATTTATTTTCTGTAATATCAAGATCGAAAGCAAAGGCTGAGTGAGCACCTCAGTCAATGTCAGATGAGCACCATTTTTCTGCCTGAGAATCATTTCCCCCGTCCAATATGCGCATCAGGAGTCCTGACATCTTTTCTTGCAGCCATCATCTCCACAGAGACCCTATCAGCGGAGAATTAGGGTACTCCAGCACTTTCCACCTGCTCTCTCATCTTGAATCTGATCCACACCGACGTGTAACAAGTATTCCAATGGCATCCCCTGAACTGTGCTCAGAAGTCCACAAGGACTTCTCACGTGCTGAATACAAACACCTGTTCTTGGTTTTAAAATCATTTGTGATGCAACATTACTAGTGAGAATGTACAGTGGTGCTGCCACTTTGGAAAACAGTTGAGTTTTTCTTCAAAATGCTAAATATGGGCTGGGTGCAGTGGCTCACGCCTGCCATCCCGGCACTTTGGGAGGCCAAGGTAGGTGGATCACCTGAGGTCAGGAGTTGGAGACCAGCCTGGCCAACATGGTGAAACCCCATCTCTACTAAAAATACAAAAATTAGCTGGGTGTGGTGGCAGGCACCTGTAATCCCAACTGTTTGAGAGACTGAGGCAGGAGAATCACTGGAACCCAAGAGACGGAGGTTGCGGTGAGCCAAGATCCCGCCACTGCACTCCAGCCTGGGTGACAGGGCAAGACTTTGTCTCAGAAACAAAAACTGCTAAATATAGTAACCATATGACCCAGCAATTCTACTCCTAGGTATGAACCCAAGAAAAATAGAATCATTCATCACCACAAAAACTTGTGCACAATTGTCCACAGCTGCATTATTCTTAGGAGCTAAAATGTCCATCAACTGATGAATGGAAAAGCAAAATGCAGTATCTCCCAAAATATAGTATATATAAAAAAAACACAGTATATTATATTGACCAATGGGATACTGGGCAGTATAAAAGAATGAAGTAGTGAGCCAAGCTATGACGTGAGTGAACCTCGACTTGAAAATGTTATGCCAAGTGAACGAAGCTACTCACAAAAGACCATGTAGTGATTCTATTTATGTGACACGTACAGAAAAGTTGAATCTGTAGAACCTGAACATAGATCTGTGGTTGCTTAGGGAAGGGGGGACTTAGGGAGATAATGGAGAGTGACTGTTAATATGGATAGGGCCTCTTCCTGGAGTAATGGGAATGTCACAGCGTTAGATCACGGTGATGGGTGCACAGATTTGTGGAGATACTAAAAAACCACTAAACTGTACCCTTTTAAACAGTTTAATGATATGAGCTCTATAAAATATCTCCACACAGCTGGGCTCGGTGTCTCACGCCTGTAATCCCAGCACCTGGGGAGGCTGAGATGGCCAGATCACTTGCGGCTTGAGGTCAGGAATTTGAGACCAGCCTGGCCAACATGGCAAAACCGCATCTCTACTAAAAATACAAAAATTAGCCAGGTGTGGTGGCACGCACCTGTAATCCCAGCTACTCGGGAGGCTGAGGCAGGAGAACTGTTTGAACCCAGGAGGCGGAGATTGCAGTGAGCCAAAATTGCACCACTGCGCTCCAGCTTGGCAAGAAAGCAAGAGTTTGGCTCAACAACAACAACAACAAAAAACCTCAATACAGTTGTGATAGACAATTCTACTCACAGCAAAATGGAAGGCTACCCGACATGAAAAATTTCCAGCAAAATCCCTAAAATACTCAATAAAACAATTTTGAAATATTTAAAATATATAGCTGATCTTGCAAGAAAGAAAGGGAAACTCCTAGACGTAAGTTAAAATCGGAGTTGAGTCTATGTCTGCTCTCAGAGAGACACAGGACGGGTTGCAGCAGCTCCCGAGCTCAAGCGTGCACAGGATATGAGATTTGGGGTTCCCTTGAGAAATATCATTGAAACTGAAGTATCTGCAAAAATTTAGGTCCCTGAAAGACTGGAATTTTTTTTTTCTTTTTTTGCAAATCCAAGGAACAGCATAATGAGACAAACAGGAAGATGGCCTCTGGATGTGCTCAGAGTGGGGGTGAAAACATCACCCCCAGGGCTTGAGACTACACATGCATTTGTCTAAATTTACACAGTCTCCAGAGGTCAGAGAATTGCCATTGAAGATTACAAACTCTTCAAAGAGTACTCAAGACAATAATGGAAATACAGTCATAAAATCTAATTTTTAACATTTTATGTGGAGGAAGGAACCCATCTAGGCAAAAGTGTCTCAGCCCACACAAGTCCAACTGCAGCCCTGAGTCCCTTGAGTTCAG
The DNA here is from genome assembly GCA_004027835.1 of Alouatta palliata. NCBI lineage: Eukaryota > Metazoa > Chordata > Mammalia > Primates > Atelidae > Alouatta > Alouatta palliata. The sequence continues at coordinate 226,318 of PVKV010000273.1, forward strand.
CTTTTCATCTAGAAGTGACACATAAATAAGGAAAGTAACAAGCTCTGAAGCATGGCCAATAACAGCACAAGGACTGACCCCAAGAATAGCAGTAATGACAGCGACCATTTATTGAGTACCCACTGTGTGGTGGGCACTGCTAAATGTTTCACATTTATTCTACCATTGTTTCATTTAACCTTCTGACCAGCTCAGGGGGAAGGTATTATTACAACCTCTGTTTCACAAATGAGGACACTGGCCAGGCGCGGTGGCTCATGCCTGTAATCCCAGCACTTTGGGAGGCCAAGGCCGGTGGATCATGAGGTCAGGAGTTCAAGACCAGTCTGGCCAACATGGTGAAACCCCATCTCTACTAAAAATACAAAAATTAGCTGGGCGTGGTGGCACATGCCTGTCATCCCAGCTACTCAGGAGGCTGAGACAGGAGAATCGCTTGAACCAGGACCTGGGCAGTGGAGGTTGCAGTGAGCTGAGATTGGGCCATTGCACTCCAGCCTCAGCTACAGAGCGAGTCTCCGTCTCCCAAAAAAAAAAAAAAAAAAAAAAAAAAATGAGGACACTGAGTCTGAGAATGTAGGAATGTAAAAACTTTTTATTTTAAGGGATGGCCTCACTCTGTCACCTTGGCTAGAGTGCAGTGGTGTGATCAGGGCACAAGCACTGCAGCTTTAAACTCCTGGGTTCAAGCAATCCTTCTGCCTGAGCCTCCCAAGTACCTGGAATGGCAGGTACATGACATCAACCTAGCTAATTTGTTTAAAAAATGTTGTAGAGATGGGGTCTTGCTGTGTTGCCCAGGCTGGTCTCAGACTCCTGGCCTCAAGTGATCCTCCCACCCTGGCCTCCCAAAATGCTAGGATTACAGGTGTGAACCACCACACCTGGCCAAACGGATTTTCCCTTTCCCTTTCCCAGTACTTGCTAACTTCTGCTCACAAGCAACACACTCCCAAAAGGGTCAAGGCAACGAGTCTATCAGAATGGGACAGAATTCTTGACCTTTGACTTAACTCGGCAGCTCCCATAGAAAAATTTCTGCTTCTTCCTCTAACTTCATCTGCGTGGTTGAGTTGGCTTGTCTTTTTCTTCACTTGATGACACAGCATTTCTTTTGTTCAGTCTAAATAGACAGCTTCCAATCCCAAGTCATTAAATTTCACCTTAAAGCTAAAATGCATTTCAGCTGTGTTTACCTAGCAGACCGCCCTGGGCAGCCTTTCCAGTGCAGTCAGAGGGGCCAGAAGGATAATTTTTTAAATAAAACGGTATAGAAATTAAGACTAAGCATTCATGCATATCCACCAAGGAGACACAGGGAATGATGGTCCCAATGAGATTTTTTTTCTCCTTCTGTGGCATCATTGCTCCCATGATGAAAGGCATTCACGTAACAGCCTCCAAAAAGATCATTCCTCACCGTGCGATGGGACACCTGTGAATTATATATTTTGTGGTCCATGTGCTTCCATTTTCCCCCCAGTTTAATCTGCCACAAAGGTTCACCAAAGCAGAAAAAAACAAAACACAACAACAAAAACACTGTGCTTATTTAGCAGGCCCCAGGAACTGTTGGCAAACATAAACAAAAGTTCAAGTCCACCAGCCACCCTCAAGTTGGTCTTCACTTAGCCAGGAAAAGTTGACGCTGGGGCAAGTTGGAATGACTTCGTGTACCCAGTAAACCTTCTTTTCTCCAAGTGTCCCTTGCTCATTGGTCAGAAGCAGCTGCAAACTTTGCCGCCTGAAACTGAACTTGCAGGCAGAGAAGTCACAAAGTCAAAGGGGGAGAAGTGGCAGCAAAGAGAGAAAGCGGGAAGAGAATAAGGTGGCTTCTTGGTACCAGGCCTGCAAGAATTCATCATTCCCTTCTTTTCCTCCTGAGTTATTTTATTAGGTCGGTGCAAAACTGATAGCAGTTTTTGCCACTAAAAATAATGCCAAAGACTGAAATAACTTTTGCGCCTAATAGGTGGCAACAGTAAAGCTATGTTGCACTATCAGGCAAGAACTTGAAGATAAAGGGAGGAAGGACAGACTGAGATCAATCATCCTACTGCAACTATGTCAGATATCCTTCATGCTTCTCTCCATAGCTACTCTCCATCCTTTTTCTCCCAGTTGCATACCCCAGGAGAAAGACCTATAAGGATAGCTATAGGTTCACCTGCTTCCTGGCTTTAGGTTGGGATGAACCAATAGGAGGTAACTTAAGGACACTTCCTGACGGATGGAAAGAGAGAGAGGCGTACTTAATCTCCCATCTCTTTGCCTACTGGGCTGGAGTTTGGTACAGTCTACATTCTCCTAGAATCAAGTTGCTATTAGGCATATCTCTCATAGGGTTATAGCTATCCTTGCATTCCATTAACCACTTCCTCCTCTTGCCTCTTCAGACCTTAAGGTGGCAATTGCTTCCCCCTCTGTTGCTAGCCTGGGGTCATTCACCAACCCTTGTCATTCCTTATTGGTTTCCCTTAACTCTTCACAATCTTTGTAAATATTTTGGTAACCTCTCTTTAATTGCCCCTTCTGAGTGTGCCACCTGTCTCCTGCCAGAAAGGTAATTCCTGATGCTATACCTGTATCCTCACAAATATAGCATCGTACTTGATATGGTTTGGCTATGTCCCCTCTGAAATCTCAATTTGAATTGTAGCTCCTGTAATTCCCACGTGTTGTGGGAGGGATCCCATGGGAGATAATTGAATCATGGAGGTGGTTTCTCCCATACTGTTCTCATGGTAGTGAATAAGTCTTACAAGAGCTGATGGTTTTATAAGGTTTCCCCTTTTCAGTTGGCTCTAATTCTCTCTTGTCTGCCACCATGTAAGATGTGCCTTTCGCCTTCTGCCATGATTGTGAGGCTTCCTCAGCCATGCAGAACTGTGAGTCCACTAAGCCTCTTTTTCTTTATAAATTACACAGTCTTGAGAATGTCTTTATCAGCAGCGTGACAAGGGACTAATATACTACCTGTCACGATTGGAAGACTTCCCCTGTGGTCCGATGTTTGGGTGCCCTCCTTAATGGCAGAGATGTGGTCACCTCCAGTGCCTGACACATGGAGAGTTCTTAAAAACTGTCAGGTAGATGGATCAATAGAGGGTAGATCTGGAGAACCAACCTGGGGCCATCTATTACAATCTGAATGTTTCACTTTAAGAAAGCAAATTAAATATCCATAAGGAACACATCTAATAGGAGAAGAGGTGTTGAATGTATTAAATATTGTAGTCTATGTATAGTCACACAGAAGAGAATCTCTACCGATGAATGTCATAGAAAAATCAAGCCTGAAAAGAGCCATTTGGTGTGGCAATGAAAGGCACTGCTAACTTTGAGACAGTGTCAGTGAAGTAAGTATTTCTAGGGTGATAAGAAAATGAGTCAGGAGATACAGCTGTCACACAGTAAGCATGCCCCGTCTGGAGCAAGTAGACATCTCATATTAACAGTGCTTTTCAATTCAGCAAGAACCCACTAGAATGTACAATGTAAATAAATCTATTTCTAAAAGCAACAAATATTACAGTATACCTAGGAATAACTTTAACCAATAAGAATACTTGAAAATTTTACTAAATGCAATAAAATAAGATATATATAAGTGGCAGAAAAGAACACATCTTTGAGTTGGAAGTTGGAATGTTAGGAAATTGTTAGCAAATGCTTTCTTTCTCTTTCTTTCTTTCTTTCCTTCCTTCCTTCTCTCTTTCTTTCCTTCCTTCCTTCTTTCTCTCTTTCTCTTTCTTTCCTTCCTTCCTCTCCTCTTTCTTTCTTCCTTCCTTCCCTCTCTCCCTCCCTCCCTTCTTTCCTTCCTTCCTTGCCTTTTTTGTTGTTGTTTTTGGGGTCTCACTGTCACCCAGGCTGGAGTGGAGTGGAGTGATCTTAGCTCACTGCAGCCTTGAACTACTGGGCTCAAGGGATCTTCCTTTTTCAGCCTTCCTTTTTCAGTAACTGGGACTACAGTCATGCGCTGTCATGCATGGCTAATTTTCTTAACTTTTGTAGAGATGAGGTCTCCCTATGTTGCCCAAGCAAGTCCCAGACTCCTGGGCTCAGGTGATTCCCCCATCTCAGCTTCCCTAAGTGCTGGGATTACAGGCATGAGCCACTGTACTCATTCACTGCCTTTTTAATGCACAGGTTTAACATAATTTCAAATGGGATTTTTTTTTTTTTCTGTAACACAACAAAAGCTTCTTAAGTTAAACTAGAACAACACACAGGTTAGAAAACTTAGAGAGTTTTTAAAAAGAAAAGAAAGAAGGCCAGGAGCGGTGGCTCACGCCTGTAATCCCAGCACTTTGGGAGGCCGAGGCGGGTGGATCACGAGGTCAAGAGATCGAGACCATCCTGGTCAACATGGTGAAACCCCATCTCTACTAAAAATACAAAAATTAGCTGGGCATGGTGGCGCATGCCTGTAGTCCCAGCTACTTGGGAGGCTGAGGCAGGAGAATTGCTTGAACCCAGGAGGCGGAGGTTGCTGTGAGCCGAGATCGCGCCATTGCACTCCAGCCTGGGTAACAAGAGTGAAACTCTGTCTCCAAAAAAAAAAAAAAAAGAAAAGAAAGAAAAGAGGTTGCCTTCTCTGATATTAAGCTAGAAAATAAAGCAATAATCATTAAAGTGGCATGAAGACGGGGAGGAAATTTTAAATACAAGTTGGGAGGTGAGGCTGTAAAATATCTGTTTTCTCAGATAATCATTCAGTTTTCCAAACATAAATAAAAATAAGCTCTGCTTTTGAAATTTAAGAAATTCCCTTCTCATGCAGGGAAGCCAATGACTAATTTTTGCACGACGTCTTATGTGAATGATGGAGCAGCTCCTTCTCACACAGAGCCCAGACATCCTCTGAGGGCCACACGGTTGATCACCACGCAGCAAGAGCACATCACTCTGCCCACGTCTGTGGTTAAGTTCAGCCCAAGCTATGAAGGCTCGATGGTGGTGGCAGAACGAAAGAGCCGAGGTTGTAAATCAACTCTGAGCTGCCTTCCCACCTTCCTTCGTACAAATGAGGATATAATTTTCTCCAGGGTTACAGTGGAAACTTATGGGTTTACAGATAACCAGCATTATTCTTTCAGAAATAGAGTGGTACACATGATGGAGACACAAACTCCCTGATAGATGGTGACCACAGCAAAATGCAAGCTCATGCCTTGTCAACTCATAAAGCTCCTCATCATCTCAGCAGCCCCAGCCCAGCATGGAGAACCTCCCACCACCCCCCACAAGCCAAAGAGCCAGGCATGTCCTGTGGCCTGTCTTCTACTGGGCAGGTATTTGTTTAGAGGTTTCTGCAGAGAAGCCAGAGCCTTCCTGCAGGTCCGCGTCTCAGGAAGATGTGACATTATGCTAGAGTATCTGGAAGTCAACAAAACTTATAGACAATCTGGAAATTGCAGCCATAAGCTTAACAGTGAGCAATATTCCAGGTTTACTCCTAACTTCAGTGTATTCCTGGGTGGTGGGGAGCCACCTCTCAGAATCCGGTGTGATAATAAAGGTAAATATCTGAAAAATAGGGCTTATCCTTCAGCTATGAACACACACTGACAAACTCCAATAATTAAGAAGGTGAAATAATGGAACAGGAAAGGATAGGCAAGATCAACAGAACTCAAGAGCTTGTTAGGAAATATTGCCAAAGAAGAGACAGCGCCATTTTGGCTACAATTATTAGTGACAATTATTTCAATTGACAGATGCCTATTAGATACAAAGCACTATAATAAACACTTTAATTATTACATGTATACAAAATTTATGCTAAATATATGTGTGCTGTACATATATATTTAAATTCACTTAATTCACCTGTATATGTATACATATATAACATATGCCTATATATTTAATTCATATATACATTAATATATATATGATATTTTAAAAATCATTACTCAAATGACTCTTGCTGTTAATTCATTTTTTTTTTTTTTTTTTTTGAGACAAGGTCTAACTGTCATCCAGGCTGGAGTGCAGTGGCATGATCTCGGCTCACTGAAACCTCCGCCTCCTGGGACCAAACGATTCTCCTGCCTCAGCCTCCCAAGTAGTTGGGATTACAGGCATTTGCCACCACGCCCAGCTAATTGTGTGTGTGTGTTTGTAGTGAGACCGGGTTAAGCCATGTTACTCAGGCTAGTGTCAAACTTCTGGGCTCAGGTGATCTGCCAACATTGGCCTCCCAAAGTGCTGGGATTACAGGTGTGAGCCACTGCGCTGAACTCTTGGTGTTAACTCTTAGTATCTCCCAGCCCTGTTCCCACCTCTCATCTCTTCTGCCACCATCCAGACGTAAGCTCCAGCCATCGCTTGCTTGAGTTACTGCAGGTAACTCCTAACACCATCTTCAGAGTGGGCTTTCCAACATGCAAATCTGAACGCTGCTTGCTTGAAATTCGTTAGTGCCTTCCTGCTGCCTATGGAAAACAATTCCAAAGTTTTCATGCAATATGTAAAGCTGCTCATTAGTGGAGTCCTTGCCCGGCCTCATCCTCTGCTGCATCCTTTGTTTAAGGTACCCCAGTCTTCTTCTGATGCTTCTAAAGAGCTGCTGCCCTTCAGGGCCACTGCCAGTCTTCCCTGCGACTCAACAGAGCCCTGCAAGTCCTTTCTGGACACTATCCAACCCAGAAGGTCAGAGGCTGCTGAAAATCTCAACCACAGCATTTCTGACAGCACAGTCTGTGTGCCCTTGACTGCTCACTGCATGAGCAGTGGCCTCTTGTGAACAGGAAGGCATTTTTGTGTCTTGCACATAGCAAATACCTCGTAAATATCATACATGCAGTTGAACAGCTGAATGTCCAAAGTGAGTGAATGAGTGAACGAGTGCATTATAAACTGCACTGGCCAAATAAAGTACCATGTTCTAGTGTGGATGCAGGAATCTTCCGGTAACATGTCAGAAGTTGGTAAGCGCTGTTTTGTTAACTCATGTCAAATCATCACTGATTCCCTCGTTCATATGTCAGCATGATGATCTTGATATCTGTTGCCAACTGAATTATCATGACGATTTTGACATTTTCTCTTCTGCATTTTCAGCACTTCCCTGACATGATGTCCAAAAGTTATTAATATCTTAAATGAGGTTGTAAGGGTTCAACTCTATCAGCTGCTGCTTGGTGGAAGAGAATGGAGTAAGATGTTCTCTAAGTATAAGGGCAATTAGAACATCTGTGGTCCAACTTAGAATCTTGGGTTGGAAGAAAGGAGAGATCAGCTAGCCCCACACCTCATTTGGTGCGGAAATTCCAGAGACATGGCCACCCAGCTTGTACTGTATTCTCCCAGGGACAAAGAGTCCACCCCTTGTGGTACACTACATTCCTGGTTTACAGTTCAAAGAAATAAAACTTCAAAAATACGCCCTTTTGTTTCTATACCCAATGATCTTATTTTTTTCTTCTACATCAATCATGCAGACAGTTACACTTTCGTGTAATTTCAAATATTGCAAGACATGATTTAAGACATATCATTATCATGTAATTTTCAATTATTCCAAGACATTATCAAGAAATATCATTAATCTGTCCTTTTATCTTCTTTTTTCCTGGCTAAACACACCCACTCCTTCAGCCACCTTAATATGACCATGTTTTCATACTTTCCACAGTGTCTCAGTCAGCTAGGGGTGCTGTAACAAAATGCCATAGACAGAGAGGCTTAAACATCACACCTTTATGTCTCATAGTTCTAGGGGCTGGGAAGTCCAAGATCAAGGTGACAGCAGATTTGGTTCTTGGTGAGGACTCCCTCCCTGGCTTGAGAGGGCCGCCTCCTTGCTGCATCCTCACATGACACAGAGAGGGAGAGCTCGTGTCTCTTCCTCTCCTCTAAGAGCTCTGATCCCATTGTAAGAGTTTCACCTTCATGACCTCAAATAAACCTGGTTACCTTCCAAAGGCCTCATCTCCAAATACCATCACATTGAGGCTTACGGCTTCAAAATATGAATTTCAGAGTGGACACAACTTGGTTTATAACACATGGTGATCACTGTAAAATTCTGTCCTAGAACTAAGAGGTTTCTATACTTGTGAGCCTCGCATACTGGAGGTAACTTTTTGCCCATTAACCGAACTGTTCCTGTAGCATTTGTAGTTCCAAGAGATATGAGTCATTGTTGGACGCTTGAAGTGCCTTTGGAGCAAACTGTCCATAAATTTTCAAACTGCAGTTTTATTCAAAATGACATGTCTTACATGTATTATGAACTTTATATTTCCTGGACTCGCTTTACAAAGGTTATTTAATTTGATCCTCAGAATAGCTTTATCAACAGTCAGCAGATAAGAAAATTGCAGCCAGACATGGTGGTTTACACCTGTAATCCTAGCACTTTGGGAGGCTGAGGCAGGAGGATCGCTTGAGGCTAGAAGTTTGAGACCAGCCTGGGCAACATAATGAGACCTGTCTCTACAAAAATAACAAAAGAAAATTAGCCAGCCATGATGGCACACACCTGTAGTCCCAGCTACTCTTAGGAGACTGACATGAGAAAACTGCTTGAGCCCAGGAGGCCGAGGCGGCAGGGAGCCATGATTGTGCCAATGCACTCCAGCCTGGGTGTCAGAGTAAAGCTCTGTCTCACAAAAACAAAAAAAGAGAAGGAAGGAAGGAAGGAGGGAGGGAGGGAGGGAGGGGCTGGGTGTGGTGGCTCACGCTCGTAATTCCATTATTTTGGGAGGCCGAGGCAAGCAGATCACTTGAGGTCAGGAGTTCAAGACCAGCCTAGCAAATATGGTAAAACCCCATCTCTACTAAAAATATAAAAATTAACCAGGTGTGGGGGTTCACACCTGCAATCCCAGCTACACAAGAGACTGAGGTTGGAGAATTGCTTGGACCTGAGAGGTGGAGGTTGCAGTGAGCTGAGACTGCACCACTGCATTCCAGCCTGGGTGACAGAGCAAGACACTGTGTCAAAAAAAGAAAGGAAGGAAAGAAGGAACGGAGGGAGGGAGCGAGGGAGCAAGGGAAATTGAAGCTCAGAGACAATGAAGAATGTTTCTAAGTGTTAGATCTAGAACAAGGGTCTCTGTATTTCAGGCCCCCAAGCATGCCTTAAGGCAATGCTCTCTCCGATTTCATGCCACTGTGATGGAGAGGATCTTAAAGGACTGACTCTCACTCTCAGCACCGAACAAACATTGCCGCAAACACCCTCCTGTGTGAGGAGGCCATAAACATGTCTGTCTTGGACGGGCTCTGGCTGCTGATATGCCCAAGAGTATCTGTGCAAAGAATATTTCTAACAAAATAAAGAAGAGTTTGGGAACCTTCAGAACCTTCTCAGAGCAGATGGATGAAAGGTTAATTGTGTTACCTTAGCCTCCTAGCACTTATAAAGCTACTCAAGAGGAAAAAAAGCTGACCTAGGAGCAGGTAAGAAATATGCTGAATTTAAGAAGCACTCTCCCTGCAGAGACCTAAGAAATGTGCCAGCATCAAATATGTGCTTCACCCTGTAAACAGGCCACGTGCTGCGTCCGCTCGGCACCTCTCAGTTTCAACAACTTTTGGAGAAAATTCTCTCTTCCTTTATGCTCCAAGCGCTCCTTCTAGAATTTTTATTCCTAATCAGAGGGGCTAAAGAGGAGGGACAGAATGGGACACTAACCTTCATCAACTCTGCCAAAAGCATGTAAATTTCTGATACCACATGGGTACATCCCCAGTGATTAGAAATGTTGAGTGACAACAATTCTGGTCATATCACAGAAGGTAAATTATGAAATCAGAAGGATAAGGAAAAAGAAGGCAGAACAAAAATGGATCACCCTAATAAAATGTTGCTACGTTCCTCTCCTCCTCAAAATCATCAGTATCACACATCCCACCACCACCACCATCATCTCTAATTAATTTATAGAATCTGAAAGAATAAAACATCTGTTCTAAAAGAGGTATTCAGAAGCACTATTTTAAACACACATCCAATTCTTGATAAAAAGACCCTCTTGGCAAGATCCCATTTACTTGGATGTAAATTTGTTCCTTTAAGAACTTATCTGAGGCTGGTCCTGGCGGCTCACTCCTGTAATCGCAGTGCTTTGGGAGGTCAAGGTGGGAGGACTGCCTGAGCCCAGGAGTTCAAGACCAGCCTGGGCAACATAGCAAGACTCCATCTCTACAATTGTTTTTGTTTTTTTTTTTTTTTTTCAAAATTAGCTGGGCACAGCAGCACATAACAGTATTTCCAGCTACTTGGGAGGCTGTGGCAGGAGGATTGCTTGAGCCCAGGAGGTCGAGGCTGAAGTGAGCTATGATCGTGCCACCGCACTCCAGCCGGGTGATAGAGCAAGACACTATCTCAATTTTTAAAAAAATATCTGAAGTGGCACATTATATTCTTGTTGAGCAAATACATACTCTCTGCCCGCTTCCCATGCATACTCCTCATCTTCACGCCACTCATGTTGGACTTGACCATTCCCTGAACTGAGTGTACTTCCCCACCCCACTGACTTTGAGCTTGGTCATGAGACTTGCGTTAGCCAACAAAATACTAGGGATGTCTCATCAGCAGAGACTTGAAATGAGCTTGCATTGCTGCTTCTCGCCTCTTCATCCTGACATCATCATGACAATATGCTTTGGGATGCCCACTGATCCAAGCAGCAGGAGAGACACACGAGACAGTCAGATCCAATCCGTGGTTTAGAACCAAGCGCCGCTATAGTTAACCCAGAGCAGCCAAGCCTCAGCTTACCCAAAGATATGTGACAGTAAGAAAGGATTCAAAAATCACTCACTTACACATTTATGGCCTGAGTAACAAAGGATGTTGAATGTTGGTGCCATTGATGGACATAGAGAAGGTGAAAACGAAGACTTGGGTTATGAAGGGATGTAACACAGAATGAAGAGTTTGGTTGGGACACACAAAATGGGAGGTGCCCATTAGACATCCAAATGAAGCTGGCAAGTACACGGGAGTTCAGGAAAGAAGTCAGAACTGGAGACACAAAACGAGGATTCACTGGTGTCTAAATGGAGTTTAAAGACAAGTTCCTTGAGGAGAACACCTGGGCAGTGGAAATACATAAAGAGAAAGGGGTCTGAATATGGAGCCCTGGACACACCAACTGGTAGGAGTCAGAAAGAGAAATCCTAAGCAAAGAAAGTACAAGAACGCAGAAGGAAACCCTGGAAATGTAGACTCCAAGAATGGACCTTTGCATCTGGTAAAGTCAACACATTGGCGATGGTCACAGCACCAATTTCAGCAAACCAAAACCTGGATAGATTCAAGAGCGAATGAGAGGCAAAGAACAGAAGGCAGTAGAAAGAGGCAATTTTCCCAAAAAGTCTGCTGTAAGAGGGCAGATGAATGTGGATCTGCTTCTATTCTAGTGATCATGCTAGAAAAACAATTACCATGGCAGAAAAAACAAAAATAGCTCAGCAAGCTGCGGATGTGGTTCAGACATCAGCATAACACCAAGGAACACAGAAACCTACATCCCTGGGTCTACTTCATCCTGTCAGCCCTGGTCAGCCTGATGACCCTGGACAGATCCCTTCCACAGAACACTCACACACATATAACAGGGATGTGGACTCACAAAGGTAAGACCCCTGGAGCTCTTGGGCTCCATGCTCCTCTATGCAACTCCATACTGAATTTATTGTTCTTGGGAGGAGAAGATCTGGGAGCCTTTAGGGGTTTCATGAATTACAGAACTTGAGCATTCTAAGAGGTCCCAAGCTTGAAATGCTGGTTTCCATCTTCAAAGAGCTGCAGGGAATGGATATGGGATGCCTCAGTTGCTCTTCTTTGTGGTGACAGACAGGCTATAAGCAAGAATGTGGAATCACATGACTATGTCTCCAGCATCAGATTTCCAAAGGCCTTCATTATCTAGGTTCCCTGATTCCCTGTGACCCATGCAGATGAAAAAATGTGAGGTCTCACTGCCTGATTGAAAATTAAAAGGCTGGGAATAGTGGCTTATGCCTGTAATCCCAGCACCTTGGGAGGCCAAGGTGGGAAGATCACATGAGGTCAAGAATTTGAGACCAGTCTGGGCAACATGTTGAGACACCATCTTAACAAAGAATACAAAAAGACTAGTCAGTGGTCCTAGCTACTCGGGAGGCTGAGGTGGGAGGATCAATTGAGCCTGGGAGGTCAAGGCTGCAGTGAGCTGTGATTACACCATTGCACTCCAGCCTGGGCCACAAAGTGAGACCCTGCCCTCCCAAAATAGTGAATAATAAAAACTCAAGGCACTACAGCATCAAAAAAAAAAAAAAAAAAACAGAAGAAAGAAAGGAAGAGGCCAAATTCTTCTTTATCTAAATAGACCCAGATATATAAATATAAAGACACTAACTTAGGAGGTACCCAACAGATGTGCAAGTGGTAAAATCCAACTTCTTGGTGAATCAATAAATTCAAAAGACCCAAAATAATTCCCTGAATAAATATGAATTGACCAAATACACAGAAACCCAAACTGTCGGATCATCCAAGGTCACTCCAGCCCTCCACCTTGTGGCCAGTTCAGAATCCAGCTTTAGAATAAACACCTGCAGAGGTCCACACTCACCCATGACCCCCAGAGCAGCCTGCCCCATTGGGCTCACATCCTAAGCTAGCATCTTTATACTGCTATATCTGGGTCCTGGCCTCAAACAATCTTCCTGTCTTGGCCTCCAAAAGCGCTGGGATTATAGGCATGAGCAACCACGCCCAGCCTTTGATTCTAAGCAGGCATTGTTCTTTAAGTAGAGCCAACATCTGCATCATCTTATACCTTCTAGACAGTGGTCCCCATTCTTCCTGTGAACATGCCACATGCCAACAAAGCTGATTTCCCAAGAGCTCGGTATCATGGTGATTCTCAGAGCACGAGGCATCATCTAACCAGGCAGATTTCTCAATCTTCACTATTCCATCACTCACCTGGGCTGCCTCTAGCTGTTCCATGTGACTTTAGCTTCTTCCCTTGTTAGAGTTATCAGATGGGAAAAGAAACAGGTACAGTGGAGGTAAATATTCCATGGAGAATCACACGGCCCTGACTCTCACCATGGTTAACAGACCTGCCCAGCTCAACCTGGAGGCTGCAGGTGTGTGCAGGTGAACAAGAGAAACAGCTGGGATATTTCACTCAAGGGAGATGGATGTGAACACACACCCTTCCACGTGCCAGTTATCCTCCACCTCTGAGAAAGTGACCTCAATGGCCAGAGTTTATGGAAATAGTCTTTGAAAAACATCCTGAATGTATTGTTCTTGATAGGAGAAGATCTGGAACCCTTCAGGGGTTTGATGACCTACATGTGTGTCCTAAGAGGCTCCAACACAGCCGAGCACGATGGCTCACACACCTGTAATCCCAGCACTTTTGGAGGCTGAGGCGGGTGGATCACAAATCAGGAGATTGAGACCGTCCTGGACAACGTGGTGAGACCCGTCTCTACTAAAAATACAAAAATTAGCTGGGCGTGGTGGTGTGTGCCTGTAGTCCCAGCTACTCAGGAGGCTGAAGCAGGAGAATCACTTAAACCAAGGAGTCGGAAGTTGCAGTGAGCCAAGATTGCACCACTGCACTCCAGCCTGGCCACAGAGCAAGACTGTCTCAAAAAAAAAAAGAAGTTCCAATCCTGAAATGCCAGTTTCCATCTCCAAGGAGCTGCAGGAAATGGACGCAGAAACAATCCCTCTATCGCTCTTCTTTCTGCATCAGAGTCACTCTCTCCAGTGCGTGCCTGTTAGCCCAGGCCAAAACCAAGCCCTTCAGGTGTGAGGTAAGCAGGCCTCCCAAGGTATGCAGGTATGGGTGGTACCGCCAGCCTTTCCTCCCTCCAGCAGGTCAGCATGAGCTGCCCAAGCTACATGGTGCTCATTTAGAAGTCCTGGAGGAGCCCTTTACATTGGGATATATTTGTTTATATCCTTCTCTGCTGCAAATATCACAATAATCAAAGCCCAAATCAGAAACTGCAAGAACAACAAATAATTGGTAAGCAACAAAACAAAATTATGGATCAATACTATGCTTGTTAATGATCTGAGGCAGGCATAAGAAGATACTGTGTATAGTTGGTCTTGGGGACTTCCAAGCGGCACCCCATCTTGTTCGGCTTGAGTGACCAGAGCCAAGACCCAGCCCCGCCTGTTCCATCCTCCCTCCGGTCAGATTCACGGTATCCTCCCTTCTGGACCCCAGGTGGCCTGTGAGGCTCCTGGCTTCCCTCAGCTCCTGCTCAGTTTCCAGTCGCAGGCACAGAGGGAAGGCTGGTGACCCTGCAGAGGCCCCAGCTGTTGCACTGGACATGGTCTCTCTGCCCAATGCTTGCTTGTTGCATTACTTGACATAAACTGGTTTCCCCATGTTCATATTCCAAGGAGAATCATACCGCCCTATCTCTCATCATGGTTAACAGACCTGCTCAGCTTAATCTGGAGGCTGCAGGTATGTGTCAGTGAATAAGAGAAACAGTTGGGATATTTCACTCAAGGGAGATGGACGTGAACACACACCCTTCCAAGTGCCAGTTGTTTTTCACCTCCCTCTGAGAAAGTGACCCTGATGGTCAGAGTCTGTGGAAATAGTCTATGAAGAACATAGAATCTGTGTTTCACAGCCCTCTGCACCTGCCCTTAAGGCTGCACTTAATATTTTGCCCACCAACTCCTGGGGAAGAACCTCAGGGTTCCAGTCTCACACTTAATCATATAGCATTAACCTCAGTGACTGCACATTTGCTCTCTCTTCCCATCTGTGTTAAACTCTCAGAGTCTCTGTTTCTTATCCTATAAAAGAGGAATAATGACCACAAGCCTATATAATGGAGAGCACACCAAGAGGACAGCACAGTACTTGGCAAATGGTAGGGGATCCAGTTTTAAGGGCTCTCTTGTACGTTGCTGATAGGAATGTAAAATGGTGCAGCAGTTTCAGAAAATAATCTGGTACTTCCTCCAAAGCTGAAACATGGAATTACCATATGGATCCAACAATTCCGCTCCTAGGTAGGAACCCAAGAGCAATGAAAACATATGTCCACACAAAAACTTGGACACAAATGATTCACAGCAGCCGTATCCATCACAGCCAAAAAGTCAAAACAACCCACACATCCATCAACTGTTGAATAGATAAACAAAATGGGCTGTATCCATACAATGGAATATGAGTTGGCCATAAAAGGAAAGGAAGTACTGATGGATGCTACATCATGGATAAACTTGGAAGTCGTTCTATTAAGTGAACAAAGGCAGAAAAAAAAGCCAAATAGACTGAATGCTTCCATATGTATGAAGTGTCCAGAATAGGTAACTCCAGAGACAAAGATTAGTGATTGCCAAAGGCAGGGTGCATTGAGGAGTGACTGCCAATGGGTACAATTTTTCTTTTCAGGGTGACAAAAATATTCTAGAATTGGACAGTGGTGAACTGTCGACTTTTTTAGAGTGAATTTTAATGTTGTTGCTTGACACAGGGTCTCATCACTCTACCACTCGAAGCAAGTACTGGAGTGCCGTGTCTGCGCAGTCGTGGCTCAATACAGTCTTGTACTCCAGGCTCAAGTGTTCCTCCCACCTCAGCCTCCAGGGTATGGGACTTACAGGCACGTGCCACCACACCTGGCTAATATTTGTTTTTAATTTCATGTAGAGATAGGGGTCTCACTATGTTGCCTAGGCTGGTTGCAAACTCCTGGTTTCAAGTGATCCTTCTGCTTTGGCCTCCCAAAGTAGGGTGAATTTAAGGCGGGCATATCATGGGGTTGGGAAATTGAGACCATCCCGGCAAACACGGTGAAACCCCGTCTCTACTAAAAATACAAAAATTCAGCCGGGCATGGTGGCACACACTTGGGAGTCCCAACTACTCAGGAGGCTGAGGAAGGAGAATCACTTGAATCCGGGAGGCAGAAGTTGCAGTGAGCTGAGATTGCACCACTGCGCTCCAGCCTGGGCAACACAGCAAGACTCCATCTCAAAAAAAAGAAAAGACAAGAAAAAGAACATGGAGCAAAAATATCTAAAGAGCTCTTTCTAGACTTTCTTGTTTCCCCTCCAAATTATATGACCATGACGCTTGGAGTGGCCTTTTGGGGTCCTCTGACTAGCGCTGAGAGGCCTGAAACTCTTGCTCTGTTGAGTCATGATCCTGTTCTAACTCTCTGTCTTTCTTCCTCATTTATCTAAAAGTTCATTCTACTTTTTTTTTGGTGGGGGGGCTGCACAGTTCTCCAAATGTCATATTTCTCTTGCCTAATTCGGTGACTATTGCCTAATAAATTAGAAGCAGTTTTGTGTCATGGACACACACACAATATTCTGGTTTTGGGGAGGAATTAACTACTATAACTTCCACCCCATTGTCTGCAGAGCAATAAATTACACATAAAAAATATATTTCAGTTACATTTCAGTTTGGTAAAGATAGAACAATTCACTGTTCTCTACAAGGATGAAGGGTAACATTCGCCTCCATCCCTTGGCTAGAATGGCTAATGGTGAGCCCAAATGAAATAATCTTTTTCAAAACCCATTAGGAGGAAGTTCTTTTTTTTCAAAGTAGACAACCTAGTGAGCTCCTCATGAATTTTCCTGACATCTCACATGACAAAAATGTCCCCTTTAATCCCTTCCCAAGGCTAACAACTGCGGCTGCTCAACCCTTCACATTTAATTTCCTTTTAAAGCCAGGTTTCTGAGGGGGCTCTGCAGCCACCGAAATAGTGACTCTGGAAGGACTCCAGTGAGCAATAACTGCCTCAAACCCAATATGTAATCATTGTTATGCAAATTGCCTTCACAGAGAGAAACTCAGAGAACCTCTGAGTCAATCAATATACACTCTGTCCCCACACTACCTCCCTCTTTTCCCTAATGAACTTTTACTGAGCTATGGCTCACCATTTTTTAAGGTCAAAAAGTCTCCTTTACAGGATATTCACCTGATAGATTGAAGATTTGTTTTTTCCACAGAGCTTCTTTCATGCTAAATAATTATTCTTTCCTAAAGAGAAGCAAGCACTGTTTGTTTGCCCATGTGTCTTTGTTGCAGTGGACAGCTGGCCCACTGCAGGAGAAACCTTTGCTCCTCAACTATCACTCTTTTTCATTTGCACTTTCAAATCTCAATTTACTGAAAGAGTGTCATTGCCAACACTCAGATACCTGGAGGGAAAAAGTATGAAGATGCAGCCTCACCTTCCTGGAATTTAAGACCTAGACAGGGAGTAGAGACAGAACCATTTTGCTGAGGTGGTAGAAATAAAGACTGCTGAGAATAATTCTTGCAATGATTCAGAGAACTGAAGGGTCAATAGAGCCTTAGAATAAAATATTTATATTTATAAAATTCACAGATGGTCCTAGTTCAACAAGTGGAAAAATACTTGTGTTTCTCTACAGGGTAGACTCTGGGTTGGGCTGTTTTTTCAGAGATATAGGGTCTCGCTCTGTTGCCCAGGCTACAGTGCAGTGGCATAATCATAACTCACTACAGCCTCAACCTCCTGGTCTCAAGTGATCTCCTGCCTCAGCCTTCCAAGTAGCTGGAACTACAGGTACACACCACAGTGTTCAGCTAATTTTCTTACTATTTCAGCGATGAGGTCTTCCTATGTTGCCCAGGCTGGTCTTGAACTCCTGGCTTCAACTGATCCTCCTACTTAAGTCTCCCAAAATGTTAGCCCTGAGTCTTCTTAATAGCACTTACAGGCTGTTATGGGCTGAATTTTGTCCCATCAAAATACTTATGTTGAATTCGTAACTCCCTGTGCCTCAGAATGTAAACATATTGGAGTAAGATCTTTAAAGAGGTGACTATGTTAAAATGAGGCTAATTAAGTGGCCCCTAAGAAGAGGAAGAGTCACCAGGGATGTATGCACACAGAGCAAGGACTGTATGAAGAGGGAGTGAGAGGGTCAGTATCTGCAAATCTAGGAGCACGGCCTTAGGAGAAACCAACCCTGCCAGTACCTTCATCTCAGATTTCCAGCCTCCAGATCTGTGAGAAAAATTTCTGTTATTTAAACCACACAGTCTTTTGTTATGGCACTCAGAATACACTACTCCACAATCACAGTTAATTGTACTGAATTTTCAAGAGTTTTTTGGTTGTGATGACATCAGGGCAGAAATTAACATGGAGGTTTTGATGCAAGTAGACAGGATGATAGGAGCTGGCGGAAGAAATGCAGGGCGGGTGAGCCCCAACATTGGGGCTTGGCCTGGGAGGGTTATTGGCTTTGCCCAGGGAAAAAAGTCAGGGGTGAGCTGGTGTTGCTGCAACTTTTATTGAGGCGGCAGTGCACAGCAGAGCAGAGGTCCTGCGCCAGGCAGAGCAGGGCTCACCCCAGGCAGTTTGCCCAGAAGTGCAGCTCAGAGGAAATTCTACAGTCATACTTACACCCACTGTTTAATTCCATGCAAATTAAGGCACACGTTATTCAGAAATTGCTAGAAAAGAGGAGGTCACTTCAGGGTGTTGCCACAGCCAGGTGCAATAACGGCCTGGTGTTGCTATGGCAACGGTAAACTGTCATGGCGCTCATGGACACGTCTTACGGAGAAGCGGTTTTGGTGCCTCTTCCCTGTTTCAGCCAGTCTTCAATCTGATCCAGAGTCAAGTTCTACCTTCTACCTCAGAAGCAGATGGAGGGACAGCTAGCGTGGAAAGATAAGCAATGTGCTAGACTAATGTTCCTTGCATCTCAGCAATCACCAAAGTCCTTCTCAGTTGTAGCCTCTCCCACACAGGGACTGCTGAGCAACTGCACGGTGAACTCATCCACACCCCCAACAACTGAATACTCATGTGCCCTCTCCAGCCTGTCTCAAGACTTACAAGAAATCAAGGGAAGGCTCTCCCACTGCGTCCATGCCAGCACTCTGCACTAAGACGCTGCCCTACCCTGGACTGAGCTCTCGACTGCCTTGCCTCTCAGTTTCCTCGTCTATAAAACACGGATGTTCTGGAGAAGAGAGAAGCATGAACTAGGATCCTCCCTGGCTTTTTAAATTTTTTTGAAATGTGACTCATGCCTTAGTTTTTTAAAAAAAATTATTGGCCAGGTGTGGTGGCTCACACCTGTAATCCCAGCACTTTGGGAGGCCAAGGTGGGTGTATCACCTGAGGCTAGGAGTTCAAGACCAGCCTGACCAACATGGAGAAACCCCATCTCTACCAAAAATTCAAAATTAGTTGGGTGTGGTGGCACATGCCTGTAATCCCAGCTGTCCAGGAGGCCGAGGCAGGAGAATTGCTTGAACCCGGGAGGCAGAGGTTACACTGAGCCGAGATCGCACCACTGCACTCCAGCCTGGGTAACAAGAACGAAACTCTGTCTCAAAAAACAAAATAATAAATTTAAAAAAATAATAATGAATTCTTCCTGAATTTGGGCACCACCACGACCCATTAATTTATTTTTTATTTTTTATAGAGATGAGGGTCTTGCAATAACAGCATCCTGAGCTCACTTCTACCCTTAGGCTCTCTCCAAATACAAGATGCTTCCCCATTTGACTGAATCACCCCTGAGCCTCATTCCGGGATGGCTTAACCAGAACGCCTGAGCCAAATGAGTCGGCTTGCCAAGCCTAGAGCATGCTATTCCTCCCTGACCTACACCGCACACCTTGGGAAACACGCATGCTCATCAGGCCCTTCTTTAGAAGAGAAAGTGGTTCCTCATCCCCAACCTCGCCAAGGAAGAAAACATACAGTTAAACTAGTCAAATAGTAAGCCCGGACTCCAGATATTGTCAAGGAGCTTCTCCTTCCAGCTTCCTGCAGCTCAGGTTATAAATAAAGTCAGTGGAAAGAAAAATAATATCCGTGGAGATGTGCTGAAATGAAATACAGAGCAGCCATTCCTCTTCAGATTTGAAAGTTATTTTGGGAATAAATCTCATCAGCAACGAGCCCCTCACTGGTGTTACCTCCTGCAAAGCAGGATTTACTAGACTGGTGTTGTGATAGAGGACTACCATGGTAGTCACTCCCATCTGTCTTCCTGAGAGCCCTTCCTCCTTTCTCCCACTCTCTTCTATACCAGCAGAACATCTCCTACCCTCTTGCTGTTAGGTGTACCTGGGTGACGCCGGTAGGACCAAAAGAAAGGGACGTCTTCTGAAAAGATTCTGGAAAGATTGATCTTCACTGATAAAAAAGGACTGCCCTGGCTGGGCACGGTGGCTCACGCCTGTAAGCCCAGCACTTTGGGAGGCTGACCAAGGTGGGCAGATCATGAGGTCAAGAGTTCGAGACCAGCCTGGCCAACATGGTGAAACCCCATCTCTACTAAAAATGCAAAAAATCAGCCAGGCATGATGGCATGTGCCTGTAGTCCCAGCTACTCAGGAGGCTGAGGCCGGGGTATTGCTTGAACCAGGGAGGTGGAGGTTGCAGTGAGCTGAGATCACACCACTGCACTCCATCCAGCCTGGGTGACAGAGCAAGATCCCATCTCAAAAAAAAAAAAGACTGCCCTTTTCTATCTACCCTGCTTGGGATGCTGAGTTTAGGACACAATGTTTGGATTAGCTATGAAGGAAAGGGTACAATCAATTGGAAACAGAAACATACATATGGCACAATTGAACTGCTTGAAGGAGTCTGGGACCCCAGGCCACTAGAATCCTTAGGTAAATACTAGCTTGGTGCAAAAGTAAGTGCAGTTTTTGCCATTACTTTCAATGCAAAAAACAACTGCTTTTGCAACAACCTAATACTAAATGTCTTCATGATCTCAGACACTGCTAGGTGTTCTTCTATTTGCAAACAGATGCAAACAGGCACATGGAGTGTGAAGTTTTATTTACAAAGACAATGCCATTGAACACATAGTGATATGATTTGGGGAATCCTTTATGACAAGGTAAGGGAAATTTCTTTAGGGTCTCAGTCCCTGGAAGAGTCGTTCTGCTTCTGATTCGTTTTATCCCAGAGACATCATGAACCATATGGATGATAAATGTATTCTTCTGTTTTCATGCTGCTGATAAAGACATACCTGAGGCTGGGCAATCTACAAAAGAAAGAGGTGTAATGGACTCACAGTTCCACATGACTGGGGAGGCCTCGCAATCATGGTGGAAGGCAAGGGGGAGCAACTCACGTCTTACATGGACGTGTAAGGCAAGGAGGAGCAAGTCAGGACTTACATGGATGGCAGGAGGCAAAGAGAGAGTTTGTGCAGGGAATCTCCCCCATATAAAACCATCAGAACTCGTGAGACTTATTCAGTATCACCAGAACAGCATGGGAAAGACCCACCCACATGATTCAATTACCTCCCACTGGGTTATTCCCACAACATGAGGGAACTGAAGATGAGATTTGGGCAGGGACACAGCCAAAGCATATCAATATTTCTCTCTTAGTGTTGGCTGGTAGAAAGCACAAGTCCAAGTTTAGAAACAAGTATTCCAAACATTTCCAGCCAATGTGCTAAACATCACAGCATGTGGAATTCATATTTACATGACCCTGGCTTCATCCCCACTCTCCCTCTACCATTTATCATGGGAATTCCTTAACATAACTCTTATTATCATTATAATATAACATTCTATATTCATAGGAATATTCTGCTAGTATGTAATTTGTATATGATCTCAAATAATTTTTGAAATTAATAAGTAAATATAAATAAAAGGATACCTTGGGGGACACTTTTGGGGTAAATGACATGATGAAGTTCTAGACAAAAATTATGTGAAGCCAGATGAAGGCATAGTTTTCTCTCCCTGCTCTTGGTGGGAGAGAAAGTATCCATGGCTTCCTCAAGGAGATAACATTTGGATGTGGTCTCAGAGGGGTGGAAACATCTTCCCAGCAGAAGAGAAACCATGTGCCTCAACTCACTTAAGGAAGAAGCAAATTTAGCAGGGAATGAGATGGGAGGGAGGGCAGGATGGCAAGCCTGGAAGGACAGACAGGAATTAGAGTGCCAAGGGTCATGGGTTAATTCGCTGAGTCACAGTGAACCATGAAAGGCTTTGAGTAGGAAAGAGAAAAGAAATCATCAAGTCTGGATGCAAGGGCAGAGCATAAAGATGATTCTGACAAGAGTCAGAAAAATGACACTGAAGGGAAAAAAGACCAGGTAGAGGGTGACGTCAGCTGTCCAAGTCAGATGCAAAAGGACTTGAGGTAGGAGAAGTGGTGGATAGACAGGAAGGAGAAATGAGCTGGGCACAGTGGCTCACACCTGCAATCCCAACACTTTGGGAGGCCAAGGTGGGCAGACCACCTGAGGTCAGGAGTTCGAGACCAGCCTGGCCAACATGGTGAAACTCCGTCTCTACTAAAAATACAAAAATTAGCCAGGCGTGGTGGTGCACGCCTGTAATCCCAGCTACTTGGGAGGCTGAGGCACAAGAACCCAGGAGGCAGGGATTGCAGTGAGCCGAGATCATGCCGTGGCACTCTGGCCTGGGCGACAGAGTGAAACTCCATCTAAAAAAAAAAAAGTAAAGAGAAATGAAAGGCACTTCCAAAGCAGAGCCCACAGCGCTTGCTGGCTTGTCTTCAACACCCGTCACATTCCTTTTCTCATTGCACCCATGTTTATTTATCTCCTGTAAAGTGCCTGAAGCTCTGAGGTTCTGGGGTTACAGAGGGGCTCTCAATCAATCAGGGGGACAGACAAGTTCCAGAGGAGCCTAATGAGGAGAGGATGCTGAAGATACAAGTCCTAAATCGAATGGAGGGACAGCAGTGAATGTGGTACAGAATGTTCAGAAAAATTCTATTCATTCCCTCTACATTCCTGAGAAACACATAGTGATCCTGTGACATCAGCCCCAATGGCTCTTTTGAAAGCAGTTCTATAAAAGGCAATGCTGAGGAATGAGAATGGAAACCGAACAGTCTGGGTGTGGGATGACCCTTGGCAACACGGGTGAGATCACACGCTCCCTTGGTCCCGGCACTGGCAGCCAGGATCTGCTTCCTCCAAGCTGTAATCCAATGCTTCTTTCTTCCTCTGCAAATATCCTTCAAGGCTTGACACATGTGAGTCACCACGACGAGAATAGTGCCATTCCTAAATAGCAGGACTTTATATATTTGGTTTCCTTGCTCCTGTTTACCACTTTGTCACCGGGCCTTACATACAACTGTCCCCATGCCACAAACTCCCCTCTGACCCAGAGCCTTCATCCTTCCCTGAGTTGGATGAATTGAAGAACACACATGACCCCTGAATCATGCTCAGTGGGGCACATCCCACCTACCCACCTGCTGTGCCCCTTTTTTCCCAGAGATCTCAGTGTGGCCTCTTTCTGATAACCAGAAACTGTGACCTAAGCAACCCAATTATGTAACCTTTACAATCTCCCAGAGCCACGGAAATGTACAGATGAAAAGAAAAAAAAAATTCTTCAATCATAAACATTGTTCCTTTTTTTTTTTTGGATGGAATTTCACTCTTGTTGCCCAGGCTGGAGTGCAGTGGCGTGATCTCGGCTCACTGCAACCTCCGCCTCCCAGGGTTCAAGCGATTCTCCTGCCTCAGCCTCCTGAGTAGCTGGGATTACAGGCATGCGCCACCATGCCCAGCTAACTTTGTATTTTTAGTAGATGGGTTTTCTCCATGTTGGTCAGGCACATTGTTCTATTCTAAAAATACTGCTCTAACCAATACTGACCAACCACTTGGACTTCAGATTTAACTTCTCACTTTCTGGTTCCTTCTAATGAGTATGCTTAACTTGGTAGAAGGAGCCAGAAAACGAGAAGTTAAGTAGGAATTCAACTGCTACTCAGAGACAGCTCTTAAGAGCGCACAGAGTGGGTGCAACCAAGGACGACTTCCTGGAGGTGGGACTATGAAGACCAGGAAGTCTTCCTTGATTGCATCCACTCTCTGCTCTTAAGACTTGTCTCTAGCACAATACTTGATAAGCTGTATTGTAATTTTCTGTTTAGATGCCCATCTCCTCCAATGGACTGTGAGTTTCCTCTCTCATGGCAGAAAGTGGGTCTTACTGTCTCTGTAAGCAGCGCCTAGTGCAATCACACATACCCAGCAAGCACTCAGAAATGTGGCATAGACTACGGTGAGGTACCACCTCACGCCCATTAAGATGGCTACTGTCGGGAAACAAAATAACAAGTGTTGGCGAGGATGTGAAGAAAGTGGTACTCTTGTGCACGGCTGATGGGAAAGCAAGATGGTGTAACCCCCACAGAAAATAGTATGGCAGTTCTGCAAAAAGCTAAAAATAGAATTCCCATATGATCCAGTAATTTTACTTCTTGATATAAACCCCAAAGAAATGAAAGCAGGGGCCGGACAAGGTAGGCAAGTGGACCACTTGAAGTCAGGAGTTCAAGACCAGCCTGGCCAACATAGCGAAACCCCATCTCTACTAAAAATACAAAAATTAGCTGGGCATGGTGGCAGGCACCTGTTATCTCAGCTACTTGGGAG
This sequence comes from Alouatta palliata, assembly GCA_004027835.1. Taxonomy (NCBI): domain Eukaryota; kingdom Metazoa; phylum Chordata; class Mammalia; order Primates; family Atelidae; genus Alouatta; species Alouatta palliata. Next base: position 250,766 of record PVKV010000273.1, read on the forward strand.
GCTGAGGCAGGAGAATCGCTTGAACTTGGGAGGTGGAAGCTGCAGTAAGCTGAGATCAAGCCACTGCACTCCAGCCTGGGTGGCAGAGTGAGACTGTCTCAAAAAAAAAAAAAAAAAAAAAAGAAAGAAATGAAAGCAGGGACTGGAACAGATATTTGCACACACGTGTTCATGTGGTCAATAGGCAGAAGCAACCTAAGTGCCCACTGATGTCTGAATAAACAAAAGAGAATACATTAAGTTGGGTTAAAAGTAATTACCGTTTTTGCCATTGAAAGTAAAGGCCAAAAAAACAGCAATTACTTTTGCATCTCAGCCTAATATGTAAACAAACAGTGGATTATTATTCAGCCTTAAAAAGGAAGGAAATCCTAACACATGGTACAACACAAACGAACTTTGAGGACAATATTCTAAGTGACATAAACCAGTCAAAAAAGGACAAATATTGTATGATTTTACTTAAATGAGATATGTAGAATAGTCAAATTCTAGAGACAAAGAAACAAGAATGGTAGGGGGAGTGACAGAGGGTGGAGGAGCTATTGTTTAATGGGTACAAAGCTTCAGATTTGCAAGATGAGAGTTTTGTTGCACAAAAATGTGGATATACTTAATGCTACTGATGTGTGCACTTAGAAATTGTTAAGATGGACTGGGCATGGGGGCTCATGAATGCAATTCCAGCACTTTGGGAGACTGAGGCAGGCAGATCACAAGGTCAGGAGTTCAAGACCAGCCTTGCCAACATGATGAAATCCTGTCTCTCTTAAAAATACAAAAATTAGCCAGGCGTGGTGGTGGGCACCTGTAATCCCAGCTACTCAGGAGGCTGAGGCAGGAGAATTGCTTGAACCTGGGAGGCAGAGGTTGCAATGAGCTGAGATCGTGCCACTGCACTCCAGCCTAGGGGACAGAGCAATTTTTAAAAAATTGTTAAGATGATAAATTTCATGTTATATATGTTTTACCAAAATTAGATTTTTTTTTCTTTTTTTTTTTCTGAGACAAATCTCACTCTGTCACCCAGGCCAGTCCGTGGAGTTAATAACAATTATCTCTCTTGGAATCCAAAAGGTTAGTTGAAATGTGGAAACTTCTCTGGCTCTGCGTGACGTCACGTCGCCAACCTGTTAAGTCCTTTACTGCTGCCCCCACGCAGGACTGAGAGGACAGCATCCTGGAGATGTTGTCATAACGCCCACCAAACACATGGTCTAGGGGAGAGGAAGGGACTTAGGGAGGTCCTGCTTTCAACGCAAAGATCAGAGACATCGCCATGAAACGAGAGCACCAGATTTGAAGAACAACTGCCAACGATTTCACTCCTCTGAGTTTCCAGGACTGAACCTGCCATCCCAGCAGGTAGAAAAATGTATTCTTGCCATGGGTTCATTGAAAACAAGAAAAGGTGGTGCTTTAGCCTGCAGCTGGATTTGATCTACAATTTAAGGAGAATTGCCCCAGGAAGAAAGTAAAATAAAAATCTGCTAACTGAAGAAGTTTTCCATTAGCATTTACTACTAGTCGCCAACAGGAGTGCTGGCGGGAGAAACCATCCCAAGAAAGTCGCAAAATTAAAACGTGCTCAAGGTGTTTTTGCTCCAAATAGGATTATATTTGACAGAAGAAAAATAAAGTCAAGGATTAAGCTATTCAATTTTATATATCATATATCCATAACGAGATCTATCACTGTATCTACAGCTGCATCCCCCTCTACCCCACACTTGTTCCATTCATCTCCCTACACAGAAAAAATGCTTGATTTCTAGGTAAAATATTGGACTTGTATGGCTCAGGCCTGTAATCCCTGCACTTTGGGAAACTGAAACAGGTGGATCACCTGAGGTCAGGAGTTCAAGACCAGCCATGGCCAACATGGTGAAACCCCATCTCCACTAAAAATACAAAAATTTAAACAGGCATGGTACCTGTAATCCCAGCTACTCAGGAGGCTGAGGCAGGAGAATCGCTTGAACCAAGGAGGTGGAGGTTGCAGTGAGCTGAGATTGTGACATTGTTGCCTTGGCAACAAAAGCAAAACTCCATTTCAAAAAAAAAAAAATCTAGACTCATAGGTAAAACTGGCAATGGGTTCTCATTTAGCAGGCCACTGTCCAACAAAAATACTGTAGTGGGAAGTGCAAAACTAAGCTATCCAAACTGTAGGGATCCCCATGACACAGATAAGCAAATATGGGCTGTTTGCATCTTGGGAACCCGGTAAGCTGAGGGGTCCCCAGCTGATAGACCTAGATGTAACCCAAGAGTGATGCCCTGAGAGTATTTCCCAACAAAAACACACGTGCAAGGCTGTCATCAAAACCCTCTCCATTCTCAATGGCTTATTCCTTGACAATGCAACCGAACACCTGCAGAGCACCTATGTAAGATCACTCAGTAATTCGCCCGAAGGGACAAAGGGCAAGAGACATCTGTGCCCACTTTGTCACCCCCTCCACGCCTTCAATTCCTACCTACACACTGATGAATATTTTATCCACTCCTGCATGCCGTTTCGGCCAACTTAGCTTTAGTTGAATATATGCAGATTAAACTGTGTTGGCACTTTGTAAATGTCCAGAAAGTATTTGTTGGGTAAAAGAACAAATGCGTCATTGAATGAATGAAGACTGCTGGTTCTCTGCTGAAGGAAAGCTTGCAAAAGTCAAATATCTGGCTCCCCCAATTGCAGAAACTAGGTGTGGCTTTGTTCAGCCAACAAGGTGTGCTCAAGGGTACTGAGCAAAAATTAGAGTGAAAAGGTCTGTATACATTCATGAGGGTCAAGCTCATTTAGTATTTTAATTGGCTCAAATACACAAGTGTGCACTTCAGGACACGTGGAGAAAGAAAAGCCGACTCATTTGCAGTCTCCAGATCACTTCCACACCATTGTCTTTAAAATACTTGCCTTACAGCTGCCCTGGAGGAGTTTAGCTATTATTTGGATCCTGCAGAGAAAAATGCACCAAGTTTTGTTGTCAGCCTTCCAGAAAGAGAAATTCAAAGGGCTAATCTCAAACGTCTGGGGTCAAGTCTTGCAAGGAATGTGGCTCTTCATCAAATTTAATGGCTTCATCTTTAGAGGGGAGCCCAACCTACTCTGAGTCATGAAGAAAAAAAAGGCGTAATTCTCCAAGACCAGCGAATGTGTAAATCACTTCCAAGCAACAGGTCGAGGTGCTGTGTATTAGTAATCACTGTATTAAACAAAAAAGAGAATCTGACATCTTTCTAGCATGAGTCAGAAAAACGTTGTATTTGACCATGAATTTTTCACGCTCAAGTGTCCCCATGTCTATTCAAACAGCCCTCGTCCATTCACACAGACCCCACCAATTCAGACTTATGGATCATTCATTCAAAAAGGGCTGGTTAATTTCACCTGGATATCATTTACAAAGAAAATGAAAGGAAAACAATTAAGTGGTATATATAAGATATAAATATCATCCTGGACAACATAGTGAGATCCCATCTCTACAAAAAAATATAAATTAGCTGTGCGTGGTGGTGGTGGTGGTGGTGGTGGTGGTGGTGGTGTGCACCTATAGTCCCCTGCCACTCAGTAACCTGAGGCAGGAGAATCTCTTGAGCCCAGGACGTCAAGGCTGCAAGGAGCCATGATACCACCACTGCACTCCAGCCTGGGCAACACAGTGAGACCCTGTCTCAAAAAAACAAATAAAAGACATAAGTAAGACTCGCCTGATCCACCGAAGCTATCGTAGTATGTTAATTACCACAAAAACTGCCACTCCTAATAACAAATGAACACCCATGTTGAACGAGGCAAGTTCAACAGACTCTCAATTTAGTCCATATTTTAAAGAGCAGAGTTATGCTATGCTTCTGAAAATAATAAACAAGACCCAGTAAAGTCTTCCCAGCTTTCACCAATTCAGCCTGGCTTTCTCTCTCCATTGTAGTGACATTCTATGAGGTTATAGTGCCTGAGATCAGAGGCAACAGACAAAGAGATCCCAGGCCCCCGGGACAACCAGGAGAGAGTGCGCACCTGGCCTTGCACACGTATACTGATACCTTTCAAGACCTGAAGTTAGTGCATGGTATTGGAAGGCGACCATGTAGAGAACTCTCATTTTGAAATTGAAACACTTGTAGCCCCATGTCAGTGCACTTCAGCCTGGACAGCATAGTGAGACTCGGTTACCTAATTTTTTTTTGAATTTACTTATTATATTTTAAGTTCTGGGGTACATGTGCAGAACGTGCAGGTTTGCTACATAGGTATACACGTGCCATGGTGGTTTGCTGCACCCATCACCCTGTCATCTACATTAGGTATTTCTCCTAATGCTGTCCCTCCTCTCTCCCCCCACCCCCTGACAGGCCCCAGTGTGTGATGTTTCCCCTCCCTGTGTCCACGTGTTCTCATGGTTCAACTCCCACTTATAAGTGAGAACATGCGGTGTTCAGTTTTCTATTCTTGTGTCAGTTTGCTGAGAATGATGGTTTCCAGCTTCATCTATGTCCCTGCAAAGGACATGAACTCATCCTTTTTTATGACTGTACAATATTCCATGGGGTATATGTGCCACGTTTTCTTTATCCAGTCTATCACTGATGGGCATTTGGGTTGGTTCCAAGTCTTTGCTATTGTGAACAGTGTTACAATCTAATTTTTAAAATTTTTTATTTTAGTTCTGGGGTACATATGCGGGTGTGCAGGTTTGTAACATAAGAAAACATGTGCCATGGTGGTTTGCTGCACCTATCAACCCATCATCTAGGTATTCACCCCAGCATGCATTAGCTATTTTTCCTGATGCTCTCCCTACCCCACCGTCTCCCAACAGGCCCCGGTGTGTGATGTTCCCTTCCCTATGTCCGTGTATTCTCATTATTCAGTGCCCACTTACAAGTGAGAATGTGTGGTGTTTGGTTTTCTGTTCCCGCATTAGTATGCTAAGGATAATGGCTTCCAGCTTCATCCATGTTCCTGCAAAAGACATGATCTCATTCCTTTTTTATGGCTGCAAAGTATTCCATTCTTACCACATGCATTATAAGACACATAGTTTGTGATGACACTTTGTATCTAACTTACACTATTTTCTCAAAGTCTTTCAAAGTCACTGTCAATAGCAGACTCTTCACCTTTCTCCCCTGCATAAAAAGCAGAAACCATTGATAAGGGGTTAATTCAAAAGATAGTGAAATTCTTTTTTGCCTACGTATACTCCATAATTTACCTATCATTTACATTATTGATTTTTATTCCACTTTTGTTTAGTGTTTTTGTGGTAAGAACCTTTCACACAAGATCTACCCTCTTTTTTTTTTTTGAGACGGAGTTTCACTCTTGTTGCCCAGGCTGGAGTGCAGTGGGGTGATCTCAGCTTACTGCAACCTCCGCCTCCTGGGTTTAAGCAATTCTCCTGCCTCAGCCCCCTGAGTAGCTGGGATTACAGGTATGTGCCACCACACCTGGCTAATTTTTGTATTTTTAGTAGAGACAGGGTTTCTCCATGTTGGCCAGGCTGGTCTCGAACTCCCAACCTCAGGTGATCAGCCTGCCGGCCTCCCAAAGTGCTCGGATTACAGGGGTGAGCCACGACGCCTGACTACCCTCTTAACAAATTTTTAAGTGTCCAATACTGTGGACACTTGTATATTTGAGCCAAATTAAAACACCAAATAAGCATGTGCCTCAGCTGTAAGTACAATGCTGTACAGCAGATACCTAGAACTTATTCTTCTTACTTAACTGAAATTATATGTCAGTTGAAAGAGAAAAGAACTACGACACTAACAGAAAGCAACACAATGGCAATAGTAAATCACTGCCTATCAATAACTACTTAAAAAACTTTTTATAGGCAGGGTCTTACTCTGTCACACAGGCTGGAGTACAGTGGAGTGATCTTAGCTCACTGCAGCCTGGAACTCCTTGGCTAAAGGGATCTTCCCACCTCAGCCTCCAGAGTAGCTGGGACTACAGGCAGGCACCATCACCCGTGGCTGACTCTTAATTTTTATAGAGATGAGGTCTCACTATGTTGCCCAGACTAGTCTTGAACTCCGAGGCTCAAGGGACCCTCCCACCTCTGCCTCCCAAAGTGCTAGGATTATAGACGTGAACCACCATGCCTAGCCTGAATAATTACTTTAAACAGAAGTACATTAAACATTGTTCATTATACGAATAGCTTCTGTAAACGTGGAATAAACAGTTGATGATCTATTACTGAAAATTACCAAGTCCATCTTCCATGGCCCTCACAGTAGCTGACATTTCCCCAGCGCTGGCCAGACTGTGGAGGGAGGATCTGGAAGCTCAAGGCCAGCCCTAAGTCCACCTCCAAGGTGTGCCCTGCAGGCCTCAGCTGTGCAAACATAAAGTCCTGCCTGAGAGGAGACACAGTGATGGGGAGTGTGTTTAGAATTCTGGAAATCCCAGCTGGACATGGTGGCTCACGCCTGTAATCCCAGCACTTTGGGAGGCCGAGACAGGTGGATCATGAGGTCGGGAGTTAGGAGACCAGCCTGGCCAATATGGTAAAACCCTGTCTCTACTAAATATACAAAAATTAGCCGGGTTTGGTGGTGTGCACCTGTAGCCCCAGCTACTCGGGAGGCTGAGGCAGAAGAGCCGTTTGAACCTGGGAGATGGAGGTTGCAGTGAGCTGAGATCGCACTACTGTACTCCAGCCTGGGCGACAAAGCCAGATTCTATCTCAAAAAAAAAAAAAAAAGAAAAAGAAAAAGAAAAAGAATTCTGGAAATCTCTTTTCTCTGCTTCCCCTTTTAGAAATACGATGTGCAGTTTTTAAGTTTTCCTAGCAGCATGGTGATAACCGTGTGTGTCTGTGTGTGTGGTTGTATGTGTGTGTGCGCACGCACGCATGTGTGTGTAGAAAACAAATGACTTGCTTTCCAAGCTAGTAAGAACAGCTGTTTCTCACTTATTAGGATCAGAAAATAACCCACCTCCATTTGTCATCCTGTCCAAGCTCATGACCATCCCCCAGTCAGTGATGCTGAAAAGATAAGCCATTTCAGCTGTGGTAGAGAGGGACACGGGGGGAGGCAGACAGTCCTCTCCCTGTGCCTGTGCTGTCGTCTTGGTTTTGGAACCCAATAAGCCTCCTTGTAGAAAGAAAAGCTTCAAGCCCAGAGTCCACATACATCTCCTTTTTTTTTTCTTTAGACAGAGACTGGCTCTGTTGCCCAGGCTGGAGTGCAGTGGCGTGATCTCGGCTCACTGCAACCTCCACCTCCCACGTTCAAGTGATTCTCCTGCCTCAGCCTCCTGAGGAGATGGGATTACAGGTGTCCATCACCACGCCCAGCTAATTTTTTATATTTTTAGTAGACACAGGGTTTCACTATGTTAGCCAGGCTGGTCTTCAAACTCTTGACCTTGTGATCCACCCACCTCGGCCTCCTAAGGTGCTGGAATTACAGGTGTGAGCCACCGCACCCGGCCACATCGCCTCTCTTTAATGGGAGCATACATTCCTTCACCCTAAATTATTAACAGGAACTCCAACTCCCAAGGGTGTGATCAAAGCAATTTAAATAATCTCCCACAAAAGGTTTATTGAATGTGGCAGTCATTGATGAAGGAGAAGCAGGCTTTGAGATGCTGGGATTATGAGGTTGAAACATTCCCTCCAGGGCCAGGTGTGGTGGCTCACACCTCTAATTCCAGCACTTTGGGAGGCTGAGGTGGGTGGATCCCCTGAGGTCAGGAGTTCAAGACCAGCCTGGCCAACATGATTATCAACGTGGTGAAACCTTGTCTCTACTAAAAATACAAACATTAGCCGGATGGTGGTGGGCACCTGTAATTCCAGCTACTTGGGAGGCTGAGGCAGGAGAGTCACTTGAACCTGGGAGGTGGAGGTTGCAGTGAGCTGAGATCACACCACTGCACACCAGCCTGGGCAACAGAGTGAGACTCCATCTCAAGAAAAAATAAAATAATAAAATAAACACTCTGTCCAGAAACCTACAAGCAGAGACACAGGAAGGACACACGGTTCAGTCTGACCCTTGGCATTAACCTCACCCCCAAGGTCATCTCTGCACTAAATCCCATTGATTCCAGCACTGTGTTCTCTGGGTGTGCACACAGCAGACACCTGTCTGATACCTCCATAATCAAAACTGAAACCGTGAATCTGTGGAATGCGTGGAACGTGGGAAAAATCATAGTGTAACAAACCCCAATTCTGCATAAGCCTTGGTTTCCTTATCTGTACAATGGAACAAAGAATTGCCATCTCCTAGGTCCGCCGTGAGGAATTCATGGGCTGGCATACATTGAGTACTTGGCACATGGTAAGTAACTTCAGAATTGGCGGTTCCCATCCTCTCTATTCTGCAAGGTCTTAGAACAGAATTACTGAGTCCTTATGGATTAAAACATCATCCAGGAGATAAGTTATTAATATGGCAAGAGCATTGGCCTTAAAACTGATTGCACCGGGGTCAAGGTGGGCCACCAGCTGGCCACATGTCCTTTGCCAGCTGCCTCCCTGCAGGCTCAGATTTCACCTGTAGAATGAGGGGCGGGCCTAAGGCCTTATAGTCTCCCTGTCTCTGCCAGTGTGTGAATAAAAGGTTTCAACCTCTCGCATTTGGAACTCCAATAGTCAGTTGCAAGGGTGGTGACACAACACCTGTCAGTCACTGGTGCAAAAGTCCCCATGTGCCCACCCATGGAGATGTGACACGCCACAACCACACCATCAGCACTACTGCATGGCCCAGTGTCCCGCAAAGCTATGATTTTAAAAAATTGTATTTTATATCTTTGGGTTGAATTGGTCTACCAACCTCTGAAATAGGTCTCCTCACACCCAAAATGAATTTGGGTCAATATCCCAAAGAACGCACTAGCCTGTGCACACATTCTGACACACACACTCACACACGCACACATCACTGGAATAAACATTGTGCACAAATCTGACGGCGCTAATGAAAAACTACAAACAGTGGCCTGAACACACGTTTACCCTTAGAAAGAGAAAAACGCAGCCACCTGGAAAGAACACAGGACAATCTGGCTGCAGCTGCCCACCAAGGTCAGCTCAGGTCTGGATTCTCTCTGAACCAGAAAGGAAAAGGAGCAGACGCCACAGACCGGGTGCAGTAGGTACAGGACTTGTGTCCACGCCCCTGAGCCAGGACCAACTTCAGTTCTGCTTTTTAAAAATCATGCTATTTTATTTCCATTTATATATAAATTTATAATACTATGTATCCCCATTTTCTGTTCTCCTGATTGTGTGTTTGTTTTTGCAAAAAGTACAGCCATTAGTCTATTGATATATAATTTACATAAAGAAAATACACAGGCCAGCGTAGTGGCTCATGCCTGTAATCCCAGCACTCTGGGAAGCCAAGGTGGGTGGATCACCTGATGTCAGGAGTTGGAGACCAGCCTGACAAACACGGCAAGACTAAAATACAAACAGCTGGGCGGGGTGGCACATGCCTGTAATCCCAGCTACTCAGGAGGCTGAGGCAGGAGAATTGCTTGAGCTTGGGAGGCAGAGGTTGCAGTGAGAAAGAACGAAGGAAAGAAAAGAAAGAAGAGAGAGAGAAAGAAAGAAAGAAAGAGACAGAGAAAGAAAGAAATAAAGAGGAAGGGAGGGAGGAAGGAAGGAAGGAGAGAGAAAGAAAGAAAGGGAGGAAGAAAGAAGAGAAGGAGGGAGAGAAAGAAAAGAGAGAGAAAGGAGGGAAGAAGGGAAGGGGGAAGAGAAGGGAGAAAGGCAGGCTTCAAACTCTGCCTCACCCTCCTAGATAACTGTAAGGTAAGAGGCAAGCTGAGGGTCCTCATGGTGGGTACGCAATGCAATAGACACCTATAGCTGCCTAGTGAAGTACAGGGAAAATGTTCTAGACATGTCCAAAGGAAGAACCTAGAAGCAAAGGAGCTAATGCAGGAAGCAAGTCTGGGACACTCACTAGACAAACACTGAGGAGAGAAACAGGATTGGGAAGGTGGATGAGAAATGAAACCAGCAGCATTTTCGTAGAACTTGGAAGAATTTCCATATAGAAAGTGTGCCCTTGGCCCATCATAAGGGACTCATAGGGGATGGGAGGTCAAGAACACTGAATTAAGGGTGTAGAGGTGGAAATATTCATCTGAATGAAAGCATTGCTAAAGAGAAAAGGCGTCACACAGGAAAATAGAGACATTATATATTGATAAAAGATAAGCTTCACCATGAATGTAGACAATCGCAGCATTGGGGGAGAGGGGATTAAATGACATTACATCAAAATATATCATGCAAAATTCTTGGAAAAGGAGGCAAAGGAACAAAACAACTCTTTTCCAATGACCATGCCTCTTTATATCTTTAAATTGGTTAAGAATAAAACCTATAAATCATAACAAAATGCATTTGAATTTATAAAATAGAAATAATAGATATCTATATAAAAGCTACAGGATTTATGAGAAATGGCCGGGCGTGATGTCTCACGGCTGTAATCCCAGCACTTTGGGAGACTGAGGCAGGTGGATCCCCTAAGGTCAGGAGTTCAAGACCAGCCTGGACAATACGATGAAACCCCATCTCTACTAAAAACATAAAAATTAGCTGGGTGCAGTGGTGCACCCCTGTAGTCCCAGCTACTCAGTAGGCTGAGGCAGGAGAATTGCTTGAACTTGGGAGGCAGAGGTTGCAGTGAGCCAAGACCGCACCACTGCACTCCAACCTGGGTGACAGAGTGAGACTCTGTCTCAAAAAAAAAAAAAAGAATTTATGAGACATCATCAAGCAAAGCAATATGCATATTGTAGTCATTCTGGAAAGAAAAGAGAGGGCAAAAAGGGCAGCAAGGTTATTTAAAGAAATAATAAGCAAAACTTCCCAAACTGGGAAGAGAAATAAACATACAGTCTCGAGAATCATATAAAACATCAAATACACTGAATTTAAAGTGGACTACACTGAGAAACACAATTAAATTATAAAAAGTCAAAGACAAAGAATTTTCAAAGCAGAAAGAGCAAAGTGCCTCACCACAATGAAAGAAAATGTCATTAAACTAACAGGAGATTTCTCAACAGAAACCTTACAAGCGTGGGGACAGTGGGATAATATATTAAGCACTGAAAGAAAAAAGCATTGCTAACCTAAAACACTATACCCTGCAAAGCTATCCTTTTAAAACAATGGGGAGATTGAATCTTCCTCAGACAAAAACTGTGTTTGTCACCACTACACCTGCCTTTCAAGAAATGTTCATCTAATAAAGGACTAATATCCAGAATATGCAAGGAACTCAATAGCAAAAAAGAAATAATCTGATTTTGAAATGGGCAGGCTGGGCGCAGTGGCTCACGCCTGTAATCCCTGTACTTTGGGAGGCCGAGGTGGGCGGATCACCTGAGGTCAGGAGTTCGAGACCAACCTGACTAACATGATGAAACTCTGTCTCTACTAAAAATATGAAAAATTAGCCGAGTATGGTGGTGTGTGCCTGTAATCCCAGCTACTCGGGAGGCTGAGGCAGAAGAATCGCTTGAATCCTGGAAGTGGAGGTTGCAGTGAGCTGCCATCGCACCATTGCACTCCAGCTTGGGAAACAAGAGTGAAACTCTGTCTCAAAAAATTAATTAATTAATTAAATAAAATGGGCAAAAGGTCTGAATAGACATTTTTCAAAAGATGACATGTAAATGGCCAACAAATACATGAAAAAAAAAGTGCTCCACATCACTAACTCTCGGGGAAATGGAAATTAAAATCACTATGAGATACTATCTCACACCTGTTAGAATGGCTATTATCAAAAACACAAGGCAAGCATTGGTAAGGATGGAGAAAAGGGAACCCCTGTCTACTGTAGGATGTAGATTAGTATAACCATTATGGAAAAACAGTATAGCAGTTCCCCCGAAAATTAAAAATAAAACTATCACATGATCCAGCAATCCCATTTTTAGATATATAACCAAAGGAACTGAAATCGGTATGTTGAGAAATATCTATACTTCCATGTTGACTGTGGCATTAATCACAAAGACCAAGATACGAAAATAATCCATCTTTTTGCAGATGTATTGATAAAGGAAATACGGTGTGTATATACACACACACACAGTGGAATAGCATTCAGCCTTTAACGAGGAGGATATCCTGCCATTTGCAACAACATGGATGGAGGTGGAGAACATCATGCTAAATACAGTGATTGGGACAGAAATAAAAGTACTGCATGATCTCACGTATTGAAAAACATCAAATTCATAAAAGCAGAGGGTAGGATGGTAATTTCCAGAGGATGGGGGCAGGGAAGAATGGGGTGATTTGGGTCAAATGGTTCAAAGTTTCGGTTATACAGGATGAATAATTTCTGGAGAGCTAATGTACAGCATGATGACAAAGTTAACAACACTGTATTGTGTACTTGTAATTTAATAAGAGGATAGATCTTAAATCTGCTCAACACACACACACACACACACACACACACACACACACACACACTCCCTCTCTCTCTCTCCCCACCAAATGGTACCTATGTGGAGGTAATGAATATGTTAATTCACTTTATTGTGATCATTTCACAATGTATGCATATATCAACACATCTTGAATATATACAATTTTTATATGTCCATGATAGCTCAATAAAACTGTTAAAAATGCTCAGTTCACATTGAGACTGCAGCACAATCAAAGAAGACTATCATAAGATCTCTAACAAAACAAATCCAAACCACGTGAAGATTCGAAAATAATCCTCTAATCAACTATTGCCTACACAGACTTGACATACTTAATAGACTTTCACAACCAAGCACATAAAACACCCAATGCAGGTGTGCCTGATGTCTGCCCAGCGAAACCTACGTATTCTTGTTTCTCCGTCACTTGGCTACCTGTGGTGCCCCCCATTCCTCTAAGCCAGTTTCTGTTTCTCAGCCTATGTTGTAAGGTACGTATGACATTAAAATTAAAACTCAACGTCTCCCCTGAAGCAAAAACCAATTAGAATAAATAACGGAATAAAATGCCAGTGAAAAGATTAACAAAGAAACGACTCTCTAGGAATAACCCTGGCAGTAAATATTTAGAAATATGTGCCCTTTCTAAGGATGCTTTCCAGACTTGTTTATTCAGCTATTGACTATTCTCTCTCCCAGAACCCCACTGCAGAAGGGGAATTGGGAAAATTATTAGTTCAAAAAGAAAATCAAATCTACAGTAATAAACTAGCTTGAAAATATCTAAAATGTAAATAATCCATAACAGAGTTATGTGTTTCCAGAATGAAATTAATAGCCCTGATTATTTTTATTAAACCATGAAAAATAAATGAACCAAGCAATCTACTGGAGAAGTTTGAGAAACAAAGAAAGAACTGGGAAGGGGAAAAGAAGAATAAAGTAGAAATTGATGAACCAGAAAACAGAAAAGAATTCTAGGTTGGTAAATAAATGCAAGAAATTTAAAATAATCAAAAAGACAAATTTGGAGAAAATCAAATTTAGAACAGATAAAATTATTAGATGCATATTCAATTATATGATTACATGCTTTGAAATTGTGAGGTAATCAACATAGTAACTCTAAAATTAGTTTATAGATCCAGTGATATGACTGAATATAAGGTACGTATAACATTAAAAATCAGCACCTCTCCTAAAGCAAAAACCAATTAGAATAAATAATGGATAAAATGCCAGTGAAAACATTAACACATAAACAACTGTCTGGGAATAACCCTGGCAATAAACATTTAGAAAGATGCAAAATACTGAAAGCAATAAATCAATATAGTCTCTTTCTAGATGAAATCACTGAATATTGTTAGCTGGCCAGTTTTCACAGACCAAGATTTAGCATAAAGGAATTGGATTCTAATCACATCCCAGTAAAATGTGGGCTTGACCCAACAAAATCATGCCTAAGAATTCTGGAATAGGAATGTAAGAAGAATTAAAATTTTTTTAGTTAAAATCATGAGCGAGATTGCCTGAAGATATTAAAAAGTTTAATAAAGACATAATAATTAAAGTGTTTCCAATAAAGTGATCAAAAACAGACTCAGAGAACAAAACTGAGTCCACTAGAAAACTAAAGGATATATGAGAATTTAATATATGATATGCTATAGAAGGTGTTACAAATTAACGACTCTGTTATTTAGCAAAAGGTGTTGAGGAAACTGGCTATTTGGGAGTTCATTCTGGACAGATACATTAATTTATTAAGGTTAATATATTAATAATCATGGGCATATTTCTGTTGTTAACCATTTATTGGGCACTTAACCTGTATACCAGGTACCATACCAAAGTATTTCCATGCATTATCTCATTTCACCCTGACCTAAGTAAGTCCTATGAAGAAGGTATTACTACTTACAGATCCACTATTCCAACTTACTTCTAAATGTGGAAACCAAGCCTCAGAGGACGTGAGTGATGTCGCCAAGGTCACAGAGTCAGGCAGAGAGCCAAGATGAGGTCTGTGTCCAACATGCTGTCGCTCTCACCATCCTGCCTCCAGTTACCGCCTTTTATAAACAAGCATGGCTCTCGGGAGTCTGAACATAAGAGTCTGTGGAACAGTAACCCATAGCAGGGAATCATAGCGAATGGAATAATATATGCAAATGGAACCTCGGGGAGGGTTTTCAGACACAGAAGCTAAGGATCCACATCAGGATGGGACCGGCCAACACTGATGCTTTTGTCGAAATTGTCAAGGTAGCTTTTAATAGACCAGCCACCCAGGACCTTGGCTCACTGCCTTTCCACAGACAGCCTCCTTCTGCAGCCCCGCTCTCTTTAGTGCTGTGCTGCGCTGGGCCTGGACTGGCCAGGGACTGAGAAAGCAGGGGAGCCTCCCCCGGCCATCCATGCTCCCTCCCCAAGGTTCCTACGGCCTCTGTTCAGGGCCTCCCAGAGGAGTTTCTGCATGCATTCTCATAGCACCAGCCACCTGCAAGAAGGCATCACAAACCAGGGCAGATCCCTAGATGAGAATATTCCTAAGCATCCTGCCTGGACAAAAACCTTTCCAAAGACTCTTATCATAAAGCGAAAGATGTCTACCCATTGCGAGAGGACACACACACATTCACACACATTGTATAACACACCCTTGGCATCGTGATTTAGCAAATCTTCAAAACCAACATATTTGATTGCAAACAGGTACAGGGTTTCTTAAGGGGGTAATGATAATGTTCTGGAATTAGATGGCAGTGATGGTTGCATGCTGTCATGGATATGCTGAAATGCACAGAATTGTACACTTGAAAATGGTTAAAATGATGAACCTGATGGGGTTTTGTTTGTTTTTGTTTATTTTCAAGACAGAGTCTTGCTTCTTTGCCCAGACTGGAGTGCAGTGGTGCTCTCGGTTATCCACAACCTCTGCCTCCCAGGTTCAAGCAATTCTGCCTCAGCCTCCCAAGTAGCTGGGACTACAGGTGTGTGCCACCACATCTGGCTAATTTTTCCTTTTTCTTTTTTGAGATGGCGTTTCGCTCTTGTTGCCCAGGCTGGAGTGTAACAGTGTGCTCTCAGCTCACTGCAACCTCCGCCTCTCAGGTTCAAGCGACTCTCCTGCCTCAGCCTCCCAAGTAGCCGGGATTACACGCATGTGCCACCACGCCCAGCTAATTTTGTATTTTTAGTAGTGACAGGGTTTCTCTATGTTAGTCAGGCTGGTCTCAAACTCTCGACAGCAGGTGATCCACCCCCCTCAGCCTTCCAAAGTGCTGGGATTACAGGCGTGAGCCACCTCGCCAGGCCCACCAGATTAATTTTTATATTTTTAGTAGAGATGAGGTTTCACCATGCTGGCCAGGCTGGTCTCAAACTCCTGACCTCAAGTGATCCGCCCTTCTTCGTCTCTCAAAGTGCTGGGATGACAGGGGTGAGGCAACAGCATCAGCATGAATCTGATGTTACGTGAACTTTATCGAAAGAAAAACAAAAAATCTCGAAAAAGGAAAAAAGAAAACTCAAAAATTTAACAATCCGAACTACATACAAATGTATCTCTGTATTTACATGTGTGATCCAATAAATGTACCTAAAAGCAAAAACTTGAGAATATTTTAATTCAATTATTTCCTTATTAATTATGCCCAATAATGATTGGGATAACAAGCCACAAAAAAAAAGATTGCAAAAAATATATATATACATGTGGTCAGATGATGCATGCACAGAGAGGAACAGCCTTAAACACACGCTCCAGTTTTGACCTTAGGCTATCTGTAAATAAGATTTGGGGGAGTCAAAAGTCATACACAAAATGTTGACTGTGAGGGTTGGTACCTGCAACCCCTGTGCTGTTCAAGAGTCAAATGCAAAAAGATATTAGGAGTCCAGTTTGACCCTGGACCTGTCATCATCAGACCTCAATTTCCTCACACATAAAATGGGCACATCAAATTATGTAGTTTATGGTCGTTTTCAGCTACCTGAGCCAAATCACATTTTAGCGTTCTTTTAAATATATCACCTAAAGAAAATCCTGAGGGAATGCTGCCCTTATCAAAAGAAATGGATACAGCCACAAAATATTTCTTCAGCATAACTCTCCTCCCCTGCACTCTCTAGCAGGGCTTCCTCCAGCCATCTGTGAGACCCTGACCCAGTTCTGAGATTGTGGGAGCCCCTGGATTTCCAGATGAACACACACGTCAAAGCAGAAAATGAGGAAGCAAAGCCACAGCCCAGGAACCCGTCTAAACGCAAGGTCACTGCACCAACATCGGGCCCCTGAGCACACAGTGAGATCACACACGCTGGAGAGACTTAGGATGTTCAAACACCTCTGAGAGTTTTGCAACCTCTTCCGCAATCAGAGAAGTACATACGTAATTTCCACAAGGATCCAGCCAGCTCACGGCTCATAGTCAGGAAAAGACAGACCATGTGATGTCAGAATGATGCTGGAAAGGACAGGTGACCCGTCAACACAATGGGTTTGAACTGCACAGGTCCACTTCTACTTAGATTTCCTTCTGTCTCTGCCACCACTGAGAGAGCAAGACCAACCCTCCTCTCCCTCCTCCTGCTCAGCCTACTCAAGCGATTGTGACCACGATTAGGATGAAGACCTTTATGACTATTCACTTCTATTTAATAAATAGTACATAGATTTTCTCTTTCTTAGTTTTGTTTTTTTTTTTTTTTGAGATGGAGTCCTACTCTGTTGCCTAGGCTAGAGTACAGTGGTTCAATCTTGGCTGACTGCAACCTCCACCCCATGGGTTCAAACAATCCTCCTGCCTCAGCCTCCTGAGCAGCTGGGACTACAGGCACGGGCCACCACACGCCCAGCTAATTTTTGTATTTTTAGCAGAGATGCGGTTTCGCCACGTTGGCCAGGCTGGTCTCAAACTCCTGACTTCAGGTGATCCGCCCTCCTCAGCCTCCAAAGTGCTGGGATTACAGGAATGAGCCACCACACCCATTCCTTAGGATTTTCTTAATAACATTTTCTTTTCTGTAGCCTACTTGATCGCAAGAACACTGCATATAATACATATAGCATACAAAACATGTCTTAAGTGATGGCTTATGTTATCGATAAAGCTTTTAGTTGACAGTAGGCTATTAGTAGTTATGTTTTGGAGGAGTCAGAAGTTGCAGGCAGATTTCTGACTATGTGGGTCAGAGCCTCTAAGCCCTCCATTGTTAAAGGGTTAACTGTAAATAGATAACTGGGGTGACAGAATTAAGGCGAGGGAAGGCACCTTTTACTTCTATTTGGATGTGAGATGAGAGGGAGAGGTGGGAACCCTCCTCTTCTCTAATAGATTAAAGTGTTTCTTAAACACTTTAAGGACCTTAAAAGGGGCCAGGTGTAGTGGCTCACACCTGTAATACCAGCACTTTGGGAGGTAATGGCAGGAGAATTGCCTGAACCCAGGAGTTTGTGACCAGCCTTGGCAGCAGGGGAAAACCATGTCTCTACAAAATATACAAAAATATTAGCCAGATGTGGTTGCAGGCACCTGTAGTCCCAACTATTCAGGAGGCTGAGATGGGAGGATTGCTTGAGCCCAGGAGGTCAGGGTTTCAGTGAGCCGTGATCGCACCAATGCACTCCAGCCTGGGCCAAAGAGTGAGACACTGTCTTAAAAAAAAAAGCACCTCTAGGAGATAATCCCTCCTTTGTAAATGAGGAAACCAAGGCCCAGAAAGGCCTAACACAAGACTCACAGCCAGGCGGTGCTGGAGCTAGCACGGATCGCGGGTCTCCAAATTGGTATCCACTGGCCCCTTCATCACACCTACAGCCTGCTGCTGCAAAGGCTCCTCCTGAGAGGCAGACAGAAAAAGCCCCGGCAAGCCCAGAGCGTGTTTCCTTATTTGCAAACGGAAATAATACTGGCCCTGTCTAGCTCACAGGGCTGGAGTGGAAAGGAAAGAAAATAAAGCATTGTGAACTCTTGCCAATGGCAAACCGCTACACAGACGTAAGGGGAATGTAATTATCATTTGGTCCAAGTATTGTTAATTCCTATTTCAATGAAACGTAAAAAGATGTAAAAGGTCTAATAGAGAAAACACCCAGGATTCCTTCACCCCAGGGGGATTTAGTAAATATTCACCTCCAGAAGTCATCAACGTGGGCAGAACTAGATTTACTGTGAAGCTATTGAGGCTTAAGTTCAGGGTCTTTCAATTACAGGGGCCCCTTCTAGGGCCTTGAAAGGGCCCTAGCAAGGTATGCACACGGTCATATGTTTCTGTAAAATTTGCAAAAGCAAGATATTTTATTGCAATCAACTGAATGCCCAGTTTTCCTTCTCTTATAGTTCTCCCCAAGTAGGGGTTGGAGTAGCACAGTTATTCAGGATTTGGCTTTGCAGAATTTCGGTTTAGAACACATTTAGTTTGGCTTTATGGGATGTGTTTTTGTTAGTTTCCAGTCTCCCATATATTGCTGAGCTGCCCGGAACTAGAAATAGCTTCACAAATACTTCATAATGTCCTCAATTGAACGAATATTTGTCTTAATCTGTTCAGCCTGCTGTAACAAAAATACCATAGACCGTGTGGCTTAAACTACAGGCATTTATTTCTTGCAATTCTGGAGGCTGGGAGTTCAAGTCAAGGCACCAGCACGTTCTGTGTTTGGTGAGGGCTCACTTCCTGGTTCATAGATGCTGTCTTTTTGCTATGTCCTCACATGGCAGAAATGGATGAGAGATCTTTCTGGGGTCTCTTTTATAAGAGCACTCCTCCCATTCCCGAGAGCTCTACCCTATGATCTAACCGCGTCCCAAAGGGCCCTCCTGCTAATACCATCACACTGCGGAGGTTAGGACTTAAATATACGACTTTTGGGAAAGCACCCACGTCCAGTCCATAACAATATTTAATACAAGTGACCACAAGAAAATTTGAAATGCATGATAATCTTGCAACTCGCACAGCAAGTGGAGAGAGGTTGGTCCAGACTTTATAATAATCCCCAAAATTTTATTTTTATTTTTATTTTATTTTATTTTTGAGATGGAGTCTCGCCCTATCGCCCAGGCTGGAGTGCAGTGGCGCGATCTTAGTTCACTGCAACCTCCGCTTCCTGGGTTCAAGCGATTCTCCTGCCTCAGCCTTCTGAGTAACCGGGATTACAGTCCAGCTAATTTTTGTATTTTCAGTAGAGAGGGGTTTCACCATGCTGGTCAGGCTGGTCTCAAACTCCTGATCTCGAGATCCGCCTGCCTCGCCCTCCCAAAGTGCTGGGATTACCGGCATGCATCACCGCGCCAGCCCCAAAAATATACATGACATTGCACACATTGAGTTGTGAAGCTAAAGTGAATTTTCTCCATTATCAACTCTTAGAAAACAACAAGGATCAAAAAAACAAACAAACAAACAAAAAAAAAACAAAACAACAAGGATCAGCCAACCACACCAGAAGAAAGGCTGAATTACCTTTTTAAGCCATCATTCTCAGCAAACTGACCCAAGAAAAGAAAGCCAAGCACGGTATGTTCTCACTCATAGGTGGGTGTTGAACAATGAGAACACATGGACTCAGGGAGAGGAGCATCACACACAGGGGACAGTTGTAGGGGGTAGGGGAGAGACAATGGGGGGTGGGGAGGGATAACATGGGGAGAAATGCCAGATGTAGTATGCACCTAAAGTAAAATAAATAAATTATTTAACAACAACAACAAAAAAAGGCTATTCCAAATTGCTGTCATAATAAAGAGGTAGTCAAGTAATATGTAGTCAAAAAAGGTAGGAAAGAAAAGATCATAAAGGTGCATTCTGTAGTTAATAAAAACCTTACATGATTTTTGTGGATTTTGTAATTTTTGTGGTATTTGCGAGCTTTCTTTAACTTAGCAATTTGTTATGATTTCTTTTCTCATCCAAAATAGCTGTTTACTTTTGTACCTAATTGTGTATTACTAATTTTGCATTATTTTTCTTAAAGAAGGAGCCAAACTTGTATAAGCTTCAGGCCCCACAACACCTTGGATGTCAACCTGCCAGTTGAGTCCTGTAAATTTTTTTTTACCCATCAATTAACTGGCTTATGGAAAAACAATGCTTAAAACTTCCTTTCAGAAAAACACATGCAGTGATTTTAAAGCATCTCCACCAAGGACTAAAAGAAAATGGATTTGAATAACAGCAGATACATAGAAGAGAACCTTCCAGCTATGAAAGCTCATAGAACCCTGTCTCTAGAACTCCTTAAGGAAATCGTTTGGTGTATTAGTCTGTTCCTGCGCTGCTACTAAAGACAGAGCCGAGACTGGGTAATTTACACAGAAATGAGGTTTAACGGACTCACAGTTCTGCAGGCCTGGGAGGCCTCAGAAAACTTACAATCATGGCAGAGGGGGGAAGCAAACATGTCTTTCTTCACGTGACAGCAGGAAGAAGTGCAAAGCAGAAGGGGGAAAAGCCCCTTATAAAACCATCAGATCTCAGCCTGGTGTGGTAGCTCATGCCTGTAATCCCAGCACTTTGGGCGGCTGAGGCAGGCAGATCACTTGAGGTCAGGAGTTCGAGACCAGCCTGGCCAACACCTCATCTCTACTAAAAAATACACAAATGTAGCAGCAGGTGGTGGCACATGCCTGTAGTCCCAGCTACTCAGGAGGCTGAGGCAGGAGAATCGTTTGAACCCAAGAGGCAGAGGTTGCAGTGAGCCAAGATCATGCCACTGCACTCCAGCCTGGATGACAGAGCTAGACTCTGTCTCAAAACAAACAAACAAAAACATCAGATCTCGTGATCACAAGAACAGCAGCATGGGAGTAACCGCCCCCATGATTCAATTACCTCCCACCAAGTCCCTCCCACAACACGTGGGGATTATGGAAACTACAATTCAAGATAAGATTTGGGTGGGGATACAGCCAAACCATATCATCTGGAATAGATTTCCTTTCAATCTTACCTGAGTATCCACTGATGCTGACTCCCAGAGACAGAAGAGAGCCTGGCTTTCTAAGCTTGATGAAGACTCTACTATTTTTTAAACAAAATGATTTCCATGAAGGTATGAGAATAATTTGCAGGTGGCTATAATACAATGAAATTAATATAATTAGCATAATTAAACCAAGACAAAAATTTGAACCACCAATGATAAAAGCAGGGAGGGCTGGGCACAGTGGCTCACACCTGTGATCCAAGCACTGAGGCAAGAGGATCCCTCGAGCCTAGGAGTTTGAGAAGAAGCCGGGCAATGTACACAGCAAGACTCCATCTACATTCAATTTTTTTTTTTTACTTAGCCAGGCACAGTGGCCCACACCTGCAGTCCCAGCTACTTGGGGGACTGAGGCAGGAGGATCACTTGACCCCAGGAATTTGAGGTTACCACGAGCTAAGATCACACCACAGCACTCCAACATGGGTAACAGAGCAAGACTCTATCTCTAAAATAAAAAAATTTTAAAAAAAGAAATGGCCATGGGGCATGTGTTCTGGGCCCACCTTGTCTCTGAGCAGATCTCCCTGCTACGTCACCACCCTCTATATGTCCTGCTCACGCTCAGAACCTCTCCTCCTTCAGTCCGTTCTTGAATCTTCACCCCCACCTTGCCTAGCACTCCTTCCCTCCTAGCAAATTCTCCTCTTCCCTCCTGGCAAACCATTTCCAGGTAGCCTCTGAGACCCTCCCACAGCAGATCACGTCTCTGATGCTTTAGTCTTTTCTCAGTAAACTCCCCTTACCGTATCTGCTTCACCTACAACCTGACCCTCCCCATAGAAGCAGACATCCCCCCACCCACTGCCCTCTCTTAAGATGGATTCACCTTTCACCATCCCAGTCCTGAGTCCATATAGGACATTCTCCAGCCCTCACCCCATCTGCACAACGTTCCTCCCTCCTCTGCCCTTGTGCAAGATTTTCCCTGGGACACATAAACACGCTGGTTCTCTAAACAGCCAGAAGCCCTTCCATCCACTCATTCAACAAATACGCAAAGAGCACTTGCTGTGTGCCTGGCATAGTGCTAAACGCTGGGCCTGCCACGGGGTGGGGAGGGGTGGGGCAAAGAATAACATGGCCCTTTCCTTTCCCCTTCTCTCTCTGCATTGCTGCTCTTCCTTCACTGCTGTTGCTTCATTCTGCTGCATGAATTCAATCACTCCTTCTCCCACCAGGCTAAAAGGTCCCCACCTGGTTGCATCTCAAACCCCAAATGTTTGTTAAACTGCCCTGGGAATAAGGTGGGCTGCAGAGTGGCTCTCGCGGCCGGGAGGCACAAACCTGCCAGTTGTCATTAGGATGAACATGCTTTCGCCTGAGCCTTTTAGTCACAAAAGAAAGCATCGCACCGAATGGGTTCTGGGGTTTCATGCAGCGTCCCTAACCACATGGATGTTTGTAGGATCCGCCCCCAGGAAAGCAAGGTTCAGGGATGGCACAGGAGCCCAAGGGGGTGGCATTCTCATGGATCACCAAAGGGAGGCTTGGAGAACATTGAGGAAGAAAGAGTTAACACACAGGGGCAACCTGTGACCTGGGCCCTAGTGGGGATGAGAGGGAATCGGATTCGTTCCAGAAGAGAATTGTCTCCAGTAGGTGAGCTCATCTTCATCCCAGGACACTAACCTGAAATCTGTGGGTCACTTTTTCTATTTCCAAATGAGTTTTCAAAACATCAAGTAGAAAACCATAAATTGTTCCCACACTGGGAGGTGGTTAGGTCAAAACAGATTTTTCTGATATCTGGAAATATATATCATTTCCTCCCAAATTCAAAACCAACATGATTTTCCAGCGTTAAGGAAGCAGTGGCATGTTGATACGGCAGTAGACTTCAGAGAGGGCTCAGTTCAGTGATATGATCACAAAGGAAAAAGTGAGAGGTGTCAGAGATAAATAAAAAGAGATGATGCCTTTCTACATGACGCTCATTAGAGCTGCATGGAGAAGCCACCCACGGACGCTGCTCTACTCTCTGGGACATCATAGCGCATAAGAAACAAATCCAGTGAAAGATGCAGCAGCCGTTTTGAAATTCTTTTCTCTGGCCCATGCATCTGGATGTTTGCAGATTCCAGGAAATGGGCTATTTTCCTGTCTAAACATGAGCTGAAATTAAAGTAAGCCAAAGCCTCCTAGCTAAATGACATCCTTTAAAAAAAATTACAGAAACAGAGTCGTACTATGTAAGCCAGGTTGGTCTCCAACACCTGACCTCAAGTGATCCTCCCACCTCAGCCTCCCAAAGTGCTGGGACTACAAGAATGAGTCACTGCACCCGGCTCTAAATGACATCCTTTTGTCCCTCTTCTCTCAGCGAGGCAGCCCCATGTTGGAGATCTGAGGTGACTGCCTCTATTCAAGCAGCAAGAGAAGGCCATCGGAATTTTCTCTACCTGTGCATTTGCTGTGTGCACTCTTAGGGCTGAGGGCAGGACAGAAAACCTACCCGAATCCCAGAAGTTGCCTCTAGTTGAGGTTGCATAAGGGGACTTCTCCTGAAGTTAACTTTCAAGGATGGCCAAGAAGGCCCTGAAAAGTAATTAGTCAATTTGTATCCATCTCAAAGCTAAAATAAACATCCTGCTGGTCCATCTAAGAATGAGTTTCCCTTATTTGGCCTGGCTGTTGCTGGTCCTGTCCACTACAGACTAAATAGTTGTCCTCAAATTCCTAAGTCAAATCCCTAAAGTGGGGGCTTTGGGAGGTGATTAGGGCATAAGAGTGGCACTTCCATGATGAGATTAGTGTCCTTAGAAGAATAAGATTAGTGTCCTTAGTGTCCTTAGAAGAAACAGAAAGCTCTCTCTGTCTTTCTCTCTCTCCTCTCTGCCACAGGAGGACACAATAAGAAGGCAGCTGTCTGCAAACCAGGAAGAGAGCCCTCACCAGAGCTGTGCCATGCTGACATCTGACCTTGGACTTCCCAGCCCCGAGAGCTGTGAGAAATGTTTGTTGTTTGAGCCATCTAGTCTATGGTATTTTTGTTACAGCAGTCTGAGCTAACTGAGACACTTCCATCAGAATCACAGTCTTAGATTAGACGGTGCCCAGGGTTGGTGTCTGGAGTTGCCCCTGGTACTTAACATTGTGGAATAATACTGTGTTTATTTCAACTGGGCCTCCTTTTGGTTTCTTTTACCTCTGACAGCTACTCAAACCTGGACACCTTAGGCATTCTCAATAGCTGGTCCCATGCTTCCTGCTTTTCCTTGCCTTTATGCACTTCTGTGCTGAAACTATCTAGTCTCCTGGAGAGATCATCACCATCTCTGGGCGTCTGTGGTTCTCTTCTGTCCAGCATCCCATCCTCCTCCTCATGGAAACAAATCCCCTCTTCTCTGTGTGAACCCCAACCCATGGGGACCAGGGTGATCCTACTACTTTCAAGTGGGCATGTGATGCAGACCAGCCCAATCACCAACTATAGGCCCCCATCCCTGGGATGGGTTCAGACCGGCATGTGCCTCAAACCAAACCAGAGATTTTCCTAAGACATCTCTAATGGAACTTTCAAGGAAAACCCTCTTTCTCCAGAGGTGAAAATCTGCTGCTGTCTGCTGTCTGATCTATCACACTGGAGAAAGCCTGTCTACAGGATAGAATGGAGGGCAGAGTCCCACTGCTTAAACTTCTGAGTATGGCCTTATCTAAAGCCAGAGACAACTCTGAACTTCTCAGTTATAGATGCTAATAAATTTCTGCTTCTTCCCTTCTGTGCTTCAGCTAGGTGAAATGGGTTTTCTGTCACTTGCAACCAAGAGGGTCTTGATAAGTCAACGTCCTAATCTTGACCTTTTTCACACCTACCCTCATCCCTTCCCCTCCTCTCTTGGTGAAGGTGGAAAGTAGAGTAGGATGGAATAGTGACATAATCCCCTGTGCCACGAAAGAGCCACGTGACCACAGAGGACCTTGAAGCTCAATGATCTTAGGCTACAAACACAAGCTATGCTCACAAATTAAACTTTCCAAACTGAAAAGAAATAATAGATTTGAAGTTTTCTTCCCCTTGGTGTAAGTGAAATGATTTTCTGCAGGGGTGACCACCCACGGCACAAAAGCTGCATGTCAATAAATGAAAAAGGAGGGCACAGATGTGCACCGGGGTGAGAAAGACTGCAATTGTCATTATTCCTCAAAGGGGAACACTCACTCCCCTCCTCTGGACAACTGTCTACTCACTAGTGGCCTTTCTCAGTGCTTCCACCACAGTTTCAGGCAGGCTGTGATGCAAACCCTTTCTCCTGGCACATCCGTGAAGTGTCCAGGTTTGCGCAGTGGCTGTGTCTCAGAGTACTCCCTCTTTATTTAATATTTATACCTTTTAAAAATGTGACATGTCATATATTATGAAATAAGTTACCTTGCTGTTTTATAATATTTTTTAAAAATTTATTTATTTATTTGATTTTAGGTTCAGGGTCCACGTGCAGGTATGTTACACAGGTTTATTGTGTGATACTGAGCTTTAGGTTTCTTGTGAACTCATCACCCACACAGTAAATGCTGTATCCAACAGATGGTTTTCCTACCCTCACGCCCCTCGCTCTCTCCTTTTGTAGTCCCCAATGTCTATTATTTCCAGTTTTATGTCTATGTGAGTGTACCCATTGTTTAGTTCCCACTTATAAATGAGAACATGCAGCATTTGGCTTTCTGTTTCTCAGTTGGTTCACTTAGGACAATGGTCTCCAGCTCTGTCCACATTGCTGCAAAGGACATGATTTCATTCCTTTCCATGGCTGCATAGTATTCCATGGTATATATAACATATTTTCTGTATCCAACCCACCACTGATGGACACTTAGGTTGATTCCTTGTATTCACTCATTTTTATACCATTATGAAGAAACACCTAAGACTGAATTATTTATTTATTTATTTAGAGACGGAGTCTCATTCTGTTGCCCAGGCTGGAGGCTGGAGTGCAGTGGCACAATCTTGGCTCACTTTTTTTTTTGAGACAAAGTCTCACTCTTATCTCCCAGCCTGGAGAGCAATGGCGCCATCTTAGCTGACTGTAACTTCCACCTCCTGGGTTCAAGTGATTCTCCTGCCTCAGCCTCCAGAGTAGCTGGGATTACAGGCACCTGCCATCACGCCCAGCTGATTTTTATATTTTTAGTAGAGATGGAGTTTCACCATGTTTGTCAGGCTGGTCTCAAACTCCTGACCTCAAATGATCCACCTATCTCAGCCTCCCAAAGTGCTGGAATTACAGGCATAAGCCACTGTGCCTGACTGACAGGGTAATTTATAAAGGAAAGAGATTTAATGGACTCATAGTTCTACATGGCTGGGAAATCTCACGATCATGGAAGAAGGCATCCCAGCACTTCGGGAGGCCGGGAAAGAAGGACCGCTTGAGGCCAGGACTTTGAGATCATCCTGGGCAACATAGCAAGATCATGCCTCTACAAAAAGAATTTAAAATTGGCCAGGTGTGGTGGCACATGCCTGTAGCCCCAGCTACATAGAAGGCTGAGGCAGGAGGATCCCTTCTGCGCAGGAGGTCACGGCTGCAGTGAACTATGATCATACCACTGCACTCCAGCCTGGGCCACAGAGACACCCTATCTCTAAAAACATCCATATAAATATATAAAATAAAAAGCAGAATGTCCCTCAGAATGAGTGGTATGCTGAAGCCAGCTCCCCCAGAACCTACTGTTAAATATTCAGGACCTTTGCAAACTAGCTGCCAAATGCTGCTAACTTGAAATCCACCAGAGTAGAAATATTTACACCAGGGAAATGGGCAAAAGCCACAAATGAAGGTTCCCTACATCCACCACTAAATACATGCCCTCACCACATCCAGAGAGCTGGTTTATCAGCATAGTACTGCTTGAAATGAACAAGAATATTCTTTGGCATGGCACGTGCTACGCTTAGATGCCAGTCATTTTTCTGTGGGTAAGCATCTCTTAAATGAGTTTCTGAAATTAAAACAGGTCAGTGGAAACCTATGATTCACATTCTCTTTTGGTGTGTCTGTCATTCTCTCTCTCTCTCACACACACACAGAGACATAAACACAGACACACACACACACACACACACACACACACACACACACGCACACACACACATTATCTCATTAGAGAAAAATTTCTGGAAATGCCAGGATTGTATTTGACCAAGAGTAACAATCAAACTTTTCATGGCTGATCAAAAGAATGCTTAGCCATAGCTCTTTATCTCACTCCCTTTTTCTATGTTCTTAAAAGAAACATCTGTTGGCTCTAAAGTACAAATGAGAACTACACTCCAAAAAAATTCGGTTTCATACAAACTCTGCACATAACCTTATGACGTCTACAGAACAGAAACTGGAGACCACAAACAGGAATATCTCATTGTCTCCCTTGATTCAACTCTTTGCTGACTTTGCCAACACAGAAAAGGGAGATAGCAAGAACAACTCAAATCTCCAGACAGCCAAAAAACTACATTTTAGCCAAACTTTCACAATAGCTAGAACTAGGGAGAAAATAATCTCACCGACATTTCATTATCTTCCACTTCTCCTGTCGGAACCAACTGGGAATGGCATTGAGCAGTGAAACAAATAGTTTAAGAGGGAAAAGGAGTAATCCACAAACCATATAAACAACTCTTTTTATGTGGAAGAGTTGATAGCGTTTGAAATTGGAGCAAGGTCTACAATAACACTTCGGAGGAATGGTGTCCAGGAAATGAGGTGATTACAAGAGGCCGCCTTCGCCTAAAGAGAATTTTATATTAAAAATCACAAAAGATCATGCAGTTTCCTCTCCAAGCAGTTCTTATGTCATTATCATGGAGTTATATGCCTATAAAATTGTTTAAGAATAATAAGGTGAATGAAAAACAGTCTAATCAACCTTCACTGCTATTAACAGGAGTGATTTTACTTCCGTCCTGATGTTTTAGCGGGCAGTAACTCAAAAGCAGTAAAAATGATCATGCTCTCTTCTTTCTTCTCTGAATTGCACATTTCACATTTCAACTTTCAAGGCTCTTCCTTGCTCTCCAGTAGGGTGAAAAGGCAGGCGTGATTATCTCTATATCTTCTACAGAAGAGGAGAGACAGGCATAGAGCTTCAATGATGTGGGGATGGTACAAGACCAGTAAGTGTCAAAGAAGAAATTTCATCTCAGGTCACCTCATGCCACATTGGTCTTCGTCTGCCCTGCTACTGTATCAGCCTCTCACCAAAGGGCACTCAGGCCTTAGGCTGCCAAGCCTCACAAGTTGTCGCACAAAGTGGATCTAAACACAGGGAATCCTGCTTTCAGTTGTGTGAAGCGCAGGCTGAAGGCTTGCAGGAGAAAGAGCTTTATGGGAGCGGTAACTAGGCTGATTTTCCCCCAAAGAATTCTGCCTTTCCATGTACAAAAGCCTGCATGACATCTACACACCTACTAGAATGCCTTAAAAAAAATACCTGACAATACCAAGTGTCAGCAAGGATGTGAAGCAACCTGAACTCTGATACACAGCCTATGAGAACGCAAAATAGTACAGCCACTTTGGAGAACAGGCTAGTGTTTTTCTACAAAGTGAAACATACGCTCATCATATGATACCTGGGAATCCCACTCCTAGCTATCTACCCAAGGTAAATGAAAACATATGTTTACATTACTGTATATGAATGTTTAATAGAAGATTTATTCATGATTCCCCCAAACTGGAAACAATCCAAATGTCCATCCATATTTTGGAAATTACTTAACAGTAAAAAATAAATAAACTCCTGATACATGAATAGCATGTATTTAAATCATTTAAGTGAAAGAAGCCAGCCCCCAAAGCCTACATACTGCATGATGCCATTTCCAGCATATGACAGTCTTGAGATGCAAAACTGTAGAAATAGGGAACAACTGGGCACAGTGGTTCATGCCTGTAATCCCAACACTTTGGGAAGCTGAGGCAGGAGGATTGCTTGAGCCAAGAGTTTGAGATCTCCATGGCCAACATAGGGAGACTCCATTTCTACATAAATTAAAAGATCAGCAGGGCATGGTGGTGCCCATCTGTGCTCCTGTTTACTCAAGAGGCTGAGGTGGGAGGATCACTTGAGCTTCAGAAGTCGAGGCTGCAGGGAACTGTGATCATGTCACTGCACTCCAGCCGGGGAGACAGAGTGAGATCCTGTCCCCACCACCAAAAAAAAAAAAAAAACAAGAAGGAGAATTGGGGAACAGATCAGCGATCCTTAAGGATGAGTTGGAGACTGACTACAAAACGGGACTATTCTGCATCTTAACTGTGGTGGTAAATGCACAGCTATATATCCATTGCCAAAGCTCCTCAAACCGCACACCCAAAAAGGGTGAATTTTACCGCCTGTAAATTATCCTTCAATAAATCTTAAAGAAAAAACTTGGATGAGTGCCAGGGAATTTTTAAATTCATTCCTGTGAGACCAGATTCTTTCAAAAACAGCTCCTAGGCACGTTAGCCAAGGCTGTTCCCTGGACATGAGGTTATCTCTGAGCAAACCGGGATGGATGAACAGCCCCGGGGAGCCACTTGGCCACTGGTCAGTGTCACCCCTCTGGGAGCTCTTCTACCTCTCTGAGCATCAGGAAAATGCTAGACTGTGCCCCGTGTATCCTAAAGCATGATCATGTCTTGCATTGGAAAATGTGTGACGGGGATCTGGAAGTGGGGTGTATGGATGGGGCCCTAACTATGGGCTATTGTAAAGAAAATGTGCAGCACCGAAAAGCAGGAAGTACTGAAAGGAAATGAACTGGCACCGGATCGTGATTCTCAGCTGCTCTAACACATTGGGAATGAGCAAGTCTTTAAATGCGTTTGTCAGCTTGCTTTAGAAATAAAATCTGGCATTATTAACACTATCCCGTATGAAACAATTATATAAGTGTAAATGGAAGATGTGCTTAAAGGGTCATGATGGAATCCCTGGAAAATGCTTTCCCAGTCTTCTTCTTTCTTTCTTCTTCTTCTTTTTTTTTTAAATCTGACTAAATAAGGTCAGATAAGATGGGGACAAAACTAAGTCAGCAGGCAGAATTTAAATTACTTAAATTACTTTTCTTTTTTTTTTTTTTCCTGCAGCTGAACTTCAGACTGTGGGAGGGAAATGAACAGCTTAAACCAAAGCTAAGCTCTTCTGTTCTGTATCAAATGGCAATTACTCTTCAACTATTTTTTTCCATCCGTCCACTCAGCAAACATCCACCACCTCAAACAAATTTGCTGAAAGAGGCAGAAGAGCCTGAGGGTTTGGGATGCATTTTATAAAAGGAGAATTACTGAAGCCAAGCGATGCATATATTAAGTCCATTATATTATTTTCTCTACCTTATATGTGTCTAGAAAATTCTATGATAAAAAATTGAGAGAGAGAGGGATACAAGGTGGGGAGAGTGAGAAAACCCCAGGGACTAGAAGGCCTCAGTGCAGATCACTGTTCCTCCACATTTGCTGTGCACCCTTTGACAGGTTTCTTAACCTCTCTGTGTTTTAGTTTCTTCTCTGTAAAAACGGGGCTAATAGCAGTAACTACTCACAAAGTTGTTGGGGGGAATGAAATGAGTTTAAAGCACACTTATTAAATGTGCAGGGCAGCAGGGAGATGGGTTTATAAATGCCGACTATGTGCCAGACAGAGAGATGTCACACACACTCACGAAAATATTTCCTAAAGCCTGTAAATCAGCACAAAGTGTTTTAGAGAGTGTATGAATCTCTCTTCCTAAGTCTATCCCCTGCTTTGTGTTCTTATTAGGTTTTATAACAAATGTATCTGTGGGGGATACAGGCAAGGGCTTCATCCATCTTCCATCACCTCCCCCAGCCATGCTCTCAGCAATCCCTTCTCAGCCGGATGACAATCCCTCACCTCTCCACTCCCTTTCAGTTATAAGAGCAAAATCAGTTAGGAAACTACAACTCAATTCTAGGATTTGCAAGGTGTGGCACAGCCTCCTGCAAACACTTCCATTCACGTCCAGTTCTCAGCCTTTTCCCTCTCCCCAGCTTAGGCTCCACGTGTGGGTCAAGGACCTCTGCAGAGAAATGGGCAGTATGGCATGGTCCTCCATGCTTCCTCCAGCCCCCATTCCTACTGGTTCCTCCAAGACCAAGGCAGATGAGAGAAGAGGGGAGAAGACAGAGCAAGGGAAGCGAAGGCTTTTTTTTTGTTTTTTTAACAGACATGGTCTTGTTCTGTTGCCCAAGCTGGAATGCAGTGGTGCAATCATACCTCACAGCAGCCTTGAACTCCTGGGCTCAAGTGATCCTCCCACCTAAGCCTCCTAAGTAGCTGGGACTATAGGTATGCACCACCATGCCCAGCTTATTATTATTATTATTACTATTATTATTATTTTGTAGAGCTAGGGTCTCACTATGTTGCCTAGGGTGGTCTTGAACTTCCGGCCTCAAGAGATCCTACCACCTTGGCTTCCCAAGTACTGGGATTACAGGCATGAGCCATGATGCCTAGCCACACTTGGCTGGTGTTTTCCTTTGTTACCTCTGGGCAGTGACTAAAGATGGGCTCTCTGAAACGGCCCAGCTGAGGGTTCTCCCAGGCCCTGTTGTGAGGCTCTCCAAGCTACAGGAGTCCCTGGTAAGAGCAGTGAGCTCTCCAGATGGCCTCTAGGGACGTTTTTTTTTTCTTTTTGAGATGGAGTCTCACTCAGTCTCCCAGGCTGGGGTGCAGCGGTGCGATCCCGGCTCACTGAAACCTCTGCCTCCCGGTGCAAGCGATTCTCCTGCCTCAGCCTCCTGAGTAACTGGAATTACAGGTGTATACCACCACGCCCAGCCAATTTTTGTATTTCTAGTAAAGACAGGATCTCACCATGTTGGTCAGGCTGGTCTTGAACTCCTGACCTCGTGATGCATCCGCCTTGGCCTCCCAAAGTGCTGTGATCACAGGCGTGAGTCACTGCGCCCAGCCTACAAAGTTTTATTGAACCTGGCCTTAGCAGCCTCAGTGTCAGATCCCCTCTGTAGCCAGCCTAATTTCTCCCTGCCCTGCTTCCACAAGGCCTCAAGTCTCACACCTGCTGGTCATGCTGGAGGAAGCCATGTAGGCCACTTTATTGCTGCCCACCCTTCCTGCCTACTGAACTCCTGCCTTCAGAATTCCCCAAGCAGGAGGCAGGCACCACCCCAACCTTCACCGAGGTTCCCCCAAGTCCAGAGAAGTCATGTCAATTTCTTCCCTATTTCAGGTGATCTCAAGAACACACTCATCAAACCCTGCTCTCGCCTGTGAAGACGGACCTGTGAGTGCTGCAGTTCAGTCAGCACCCAGCAGTGAGGGAGAGGCCAGCCTCCTCTGGCAGGCAGCCCAATCTTTTCATTTTTTTGAAATGGAGTCTTGTTCTGTCTCCTAGGCTGGAGTGCAATGGCACGACTTGGCTCACTACAACCTTTGTCTCCCAAGTTCAAGCAATTGTCCTGTCTCAGCCTCCCAACGAGCTGGGATTACAGGTGTGCGCCACCCCACCTGGCTAATTTTTGTAGTTTTAGCAGAGATGGGGTTTCACCATGTTGGCCAGGGTGGATGGGTCTCATTCTGTTGCCCGGGCTGCAGTGAAGTGACGCCATCATGGCTCACTGCAACACCTACCTCCCAAGCTCAAGGTATCCTCCCACCTCAGCTTCCACAGTGGGTGGGACTACAGGAGTGTGCCACCACACCCAGCTAATATTTTTTGTAGACATGGGGTTTCATTCACCATGTTGACTAGGCTGTTCTCAAGCTCCTGAGTTCAAGCAATCCACCCACCTCGACCTCTCAGTGTGCCGGGATTATAGGCATGAGCCGCCATGCCTAGCTAGCATCCCAATCTCTTTATGTGGTTTGCTTAAATCTCCCCATCTGACCTGGGGAGGGGTCACTCCTGTTGGGAGGGATAAACACCCATATGCCCTCCAACCTTCTCCTCCAGGAACTCATCTTTTCCTTAGAGAGGAGATGAGCCATTCAGGCTGCAGGACCAGTCTTGCAAATCCCTTGTGGATCCTCTGTGGTGGCATCCAGCATCTCTCTGAAAAATGGCAAACACTCCCCTATTGCTCTCAGCTTTGGGACAGAACCCAGAATTCCCAAGCAAAAGGAACAGTCTCCTTCAACATCCCAAGCCCTATTTTTAAGTAAAGAAAGCTGCTGTTCTCCACATGGAAACAGGGAGGGGAACAACACACACTGGGGTCTGTGGAGCGGAGGTGTGCACAGGGGGAGGGAGAGCATCAGGGATAATAGCTAATGCATGCTGGGGTTAACACCTAGGTGATGGGTTGATAAGTGCAGCAAACCACCGTGGCACACGTTTACCTATGTAACAAACCTGCATAGCCTGCACATGTACCCCACAACTTAACAA
This sequence comes from Alouatta palliata, assembly GCA_004027835.1. Taxonomy (NCBI): domain Eukaryota; kingdom Metazoa; phylum Chordata; class Mammalia; order Primates; family Atelidae; genus Alouatta; species Alouatta palliata. The sequence continues at coordinate 284,585 of PVKV010000273.1, forward strand.
AATAAAATAAGAAAACTGCTGTTCTCCATGGCTTTAAGGAATAAGAAGGATAAAGGGGAATAAAAGAGCCAGCACACACAGGGGACAAAGCGTTTCACCATTCATCAGCAAATGAGTGCAACAGATATTTACCGAAATGGATGAGAAAAACGTCTCAAAGGAGAGTGCATTTCTGAAAATACACAGGCAAGAGGGCTTGAAAATTGGTGTCTGCTATTTCTAGCTGCATCATCCCTCCTTGATGAATTATTTCAAAGTCGTTTCTACCTATTAGATTTATTTACGTCCATCTAAGGCCACATACTGTTCTGGAAGAGGAAAAAAAAAAAACTAGAAAATCTCTTATCAGGGAATATCAAGGTTACCCACTCAGCCCCAAGACTCATTCCAGGAAGGTGTGGAGCCTGAGAAGGGTGTCCTGGCAATAGGCAGTCGCACAGTTCTCAAAGGACACCTAAATCTTTATATACCCATGGGGAGCTCAACAGAATGAGAGCATGGCATGGACAGGCACCTTGCATGATGCTCCACCTTGCAGCCTAGCAAGTCACTGTGAAGCACAGGGGTGCAGCCCCCGCTGACTGGAAAGCACGTTGCTTCAGGGACCGGCTTTCGCATGTCAGGGAAGGATCCTGAGATTGTTGCAAAGACCGAGAGAAGTGACTCAGGCAAGTGGGAACTGGAGGCTTTGCACACTTTCTCCTGATTAATGACACTGTTAAAAAAATGACAATATTTTAAACCTCAGAGTCAGTCTCGATGCCTCCTGGGTCTTCAACCTCCTCTACTAAATTCTCACCAATTTTTTTCCCTCTTAATTCAAGCCCTCATCTCCTCTCCACCTCCAATGACATCATTTGGGACCAGGCTCTCTTCTTCCTTCACACAGCCGGGCAGAGCAGCCGTGCTGGCCTTCCACATGGCATTTATCTCCCCTTGCAGAGCTGAATTGTTCAATTCCCCTACAATATGCTCAATCATGGCCCCCTAAAGGTGTCCCCATCCTAACCCCCAGAACCTGTGAATGTTACCTTATATGGCAAAAGGGGCTTTGCAGACGTATGCGTCCAATCTCTAGAGACACTGCTATAAAGATTGGGTAATTTATGAAAAAAAAGGTTTAAATGACTCAGTTCTGCAGACTTAACAGAAAGCACGGCTGGGGAAGCCTCAGGAAACTTAGAATTAGGGTGAAAGATGAAGGGGAAGCAAGCAGCACACCTTACCATGGCAGAGCAGGAGAGAGACAGAGAAAGCAAAGTGGGATAGAGAAACCTACTCTTTCGAACAACCAGATTTCGTGAGGATTCCATCACGATAACAGCAAGGGGGAAGTCCACTCCCATGATTCAGTCACCTCACACCAGGCCCCTCCTCCAACATGTGGGGATTACAATTTGAGATGAGATTTGAGTGAGGACACAGACCCAAACCATATGGGCAGATGTGAGTAAATTAAGGCTCATGAGATGGGGGGGGACTATGCTGGATTACCTGGGTGGGCCTGACAATACCACAAGAGTCTGTACAAGAGGTACACAGGAGGATCAAAGTAACAAAGTCCACGCAGCCACAGATGCAGCGACTGGAGTGATGTGGCCACAGACTCAGAGACTGGAATGATGCAGCCACAAGCCAAGGAATGCTGGCAGCCTCTAGAAGCTGGGAGAGGCAAGAAATGGATTAGATTCTCCCTTGGAGTTTCCTGAAGGAAGGCAGCTCTGCAGACACCTTGATTTTAGTCTGTAAAACTCATTTCAGACTCTAACCTCAATAACTGTAACAGAATAAATGTGTGATGTTTTATGCCACTGTGTTTGTAGCCATTTGTTACAGCAGCAACATGAAACTAATATATCCTGTTCCTTAAAAGATTAATACTGAACAGACAGAAGTAGCACCAACCTACCCCTCCCCTCTTAGCTCCCACCATGCTTCCACCCACAGACCTCATGCATCAGCCACACTTATCTTCTGAACTGTTCCCCTTGAGAGGCTGGGTTGTTTCCAACCCTTGTGCCTTTGTACATGCCGCTGTCTCGGAAGAGAACGCTTTGGGCCTCCCCTCTCTGCCAAGAAAATCTCTGCTAATGAGTCACACAGCAGCTCTGATGCCACCACCTCTGTCAAACCTTCCTTGCCCTCCTGTGCAAAATTAGCCTCGATACACTCTATCATTACGTGGTGTCCACATAAAGATCTTCTTTAGAATTTCTCACATTAAAAACTATTGATACATAATATTTTATATATGTGTGGGGTATGTGTGGTGTTTTGTTACATGCATCAAATGTGTAATAATCAATTCAGGGTTTTGGGGGTGTCCATCACCTCAAGTGTTTATCATTTCTATAAATTGGGAACATTTCAAGTCTTCTTCTAGCTATTTGGAAATCTATAATACATTCTTGTTAACTACAGTCACCCTGCTCTGCTATCAAATATTGGAATGTATTCTATTCCTTCTGTCTAACTGTATTTTTGTGCCCATTAACCAACCTCTCTGCAACCCCTACCCCTGCCACTCACCCTTCCCAGCCTCTGGTATCTATCACTCCACTTTCTGCCCTCAGGAGGTCAACTTTTTTAACTTCCACATATGAGTGAGAACATTCATATGTGCCTTTCTGTGCCTGGCTTATTTCACTTAACATAATGACCTCAGCTCCATCCGTGTCCCTGTAAATGACACAACTTCATTCTTTTTTAGGGCCAAACAGCATTCTGCTGTGTATACATACCACATTTTCTCTCTCCATTCATCTGTTGCTGGACACTTAACTTGATTCTATACCTTTGCTATTGTGAATACTGCTGCAATGAACATGGGTGCAGGTATCCCTCTGACGTACTTGATTTCCTTTCCTTTGCATAAATACTCAGCACGGGGATTGTGGAGGGTATGGAAGTTCTAGAGTGTATTACATTTTTACAGCAGCTTTAATAATGTGACTGTGTTTACCCCCTCAGTTACATCCCAGGTAACCCCAAGGAGGTACCTGCCTATATAACACCAGAACCAACAAGAACCCAACCAATACAGGGAGAATGAACCCAAGACTAGATAAAGGGTTATGTCTTTCTGCTGTCCCACAAAGAGGGCCTATGAGAAGGAAAGCATGTATTGCTTGCTCAGTCCCTGGAGGGCAGGTCTAAGAGGAATGAGGGCACAATTTGAAGCATCAGCCACCTTAGCAGGCTAACCCTCATGCACTCCCATCCCTCTCCAAGTCAAAATGTTCGCAAAGCTAGGAGGGCCTGCTGAGAGCCGCCCCCAGGCTTGCAATTGCGACAGCAGGCGCTCTCAAACAACAGTCCCCAAGACCAGCAGCATCACCTGGGAAGATGCCAGAAAATTGAAATTCACAAGCCCCGCTTGCTCTCGCGCATGGAAACATCAGATCGCTGAGGTTTTAACAAGAACTCCAGGTGTTTGCAAGCCCACTGAAGTTTGCGAACCACTCTTTCAGAGGCAAGGAAAACCCAAGGAGGCTCTGAAGGTAAATCCCTGCAAGTGGCAGACAGTTCTCTTCCCTGCATTTGTGTGCTAGGGTTGCCATAACAAAATTGCACAGACTGGGTGGCTGAAAACAACAGACATTCACTGTCTCCTCGTTCTGGAGGCTGGAAGTATGAGATCAGAGTGCTGAAGGCTTGGTGCTTTCTGCAGGCCTCTCTTCTTGATATGCAGATGGCCCATCTTCTCCCTGTGCAACCTCGTATGGTCTTCCCTCTCCATGCACACGTCTGCGTCTTAAGACACCAGTAGGCTGGGCGTGGTGGCTCATGCCTGTAATCCCAGTACTTTGGGAGGCTGAGGTGGGTGAATTGCTTGAGCTAAGGAGTTTGAGACCAGCCTGGCCAACATGGTGAAACCCTGTGCCTATTAAAAATACAAAAGTTAACCAGGCATGGTGGCTTGTGCCTATGGTCGCAGCTACTTGGGGGGCTCAGGTGGGAGGATACCTTGAGCCCAGGATTGCACTCCAGCCTGGGTGACAGAGCAAGACCCTGTCTCAAAAAAAAAAAAAAAAAAAAACAAAAGTAGGGCTGGGCACTGTAATTCCAGTACTTTGGGAGACAGGTGGATCCAAAGGGCAGAAGTTCGAGACCAGCCTGGCCAACATAGTGAAACCCCGTCTCTACTAAAAATACAAAAATTAGTAGGGCATGGTGGTACATGCCTGTAGTCCCAGCCACTCAGGAGGCCGAGGCAGGAGAATCACTTGAACTCAGGAGGTGGAGGTTGTGGTGAGCCGAGATCACACCATTGCACTCCAGCCTGGGCAGGAGAGTGAGACTCCGTCTCAAAAAAAAAAAAAAAAAAAAGTAAGACACTGGTCAGTTATCTTGGTTTAAGGCCAATTCTAAAGACCTCGTTTTAGTTTAAATACCGCTTTAAAGATCTTTTCTACAAATACAGTATCATTCTGAGGTTCTGGGGATTAGGACTTTGATACAGGAATTTGGGGGAAATGCAATTCAACCCGTAATAGCTCCCAAGAATTAAAATCATGCCATGGGAACGATTTGCTCCCAAGAATTAAAATCATGCCATGGGAACAATAGCTCCAATTTGCCTGCCAATGGCAAGCAACATGTACATAAGAAACAGGTTGGGCACAGTGGCTTACACCTGTAATTTCAGCACTTTGGGAGACTGAGTCAGAAGGACTGCTTGAGGCCAGGACTTTGAGATTAGCCCGGACAACACAGTGAGAATCTACCTCTACAAGAAAAAAAAAAAATTAGCCAGGCATAATGGTACATGTTCCCGCTACTCAGGAGGCTGAGGTGGGAGGATCACTTGAGCCCAGGAGTTTGAAGCTTCAGTGAGCTATGATCGCACCTCTGCATTCCAACCTGGGTGACAGAGCAAGACCTCACCTACAAAAACATAAAAATAAAAATCAATTTAAATGTGAAAGAAGAAACCAACAGAGCAATTCATCCTCATATTCTTCTTCACCAACACCATCATCATGCGTCAAAAGCAGAGCTTCCCAGGTGTAAGCTGGGGTAATCAGGGTGCCCAAGTTGTAGACCCCTCAGTGCTCAGGGCTCCCGGGAACAGGGCCCAAGCTCATCACCGCCGGCAGCTGTCTCGTTTTACTCCACTATGCTGTAGAAACACCATCATTTTCCATGGAGGCGGCAATGTGAAAAGGGTGAAATAATAATAGCAACTACTACCTCCGATTCCTAAGGGGAATACATGAAGTACATGTGCAAAAAGCAGACACAACTGGCACAGAGGCCACGCCTCCACGGAAGAATGCCCACCCAGCGTTTCTCACGGTCATCACGATCACCAGCACGGTCACGGCCAAGGGCACCAGGGCGAGTCCCCTGCCAGGCACCACCTCAAAAATTCAAGGCACAGGAAACCAACCTTCCAGTGACTCTGTTTCACAGAGGAAGGCGCTTCCTCCTCTTGGTTGGTGACCCGACCAAATGATTTGCAGTGTCTCTTCCAGTTCGGAGACGCTATACATCACTTGATGCTCCTATAATTCTGCTATTCTCCCTGACTCCCAGGAGAGGTGAGGATCTGTGAAGACGTCAGAAGTTGAGTGCTTGGCTGACTGAAACACACAGACCCTTGCCTTAATCATTCCGCTGAGTGAGATCCATTTGCCGAGGGAAATTGGGGAAAGTATTTTTGCTCTGGTGGCTCTGTGCAGTCCTCAAGCACCCGGCTGGCGAGTGGAAAAACTGAACGTGCCTTTGCTCAATCCCTCAAAGCTCTGAAAGGGAACAGGGGCCAATGGGTCCTGCCAGGGGTAATGCCGGATTTGTCTCAAGCAGCAACTCTCAGACGTGACTGCATGTTGGGACCATCCAGCAGCTCTGAAGACCTCTGGTGACCGACCCACCCACATTTTCTGATCTAACCCATGAGAGTGCAGCCAGAGCACTGGGACTTCCAAAGTCGAGAGATAGGGAAGACTTGCTCTGCGAAGTCAGCTGCCAGTCGGGAAGACGACCTGGTGTAACGACCAATAAGAGCTCATCTCTGTATGTTGAGATTTAACACCTGGGTTTATAATTCTTTTGGAATCAAACCAGTTTATGGATGAAAAAGAGGCTGGGCGCAGTGGCTGTTGCCTATAACCCCAGCACTTTGGGAGGCTGAGGCAAGAGAATCGCTTGAGCCCAGAAGTTTGAGGCCAGCCTGGACAATATAGTGAGACTTCCATCTCTACAAATTGAAATAAAAATTATCAGGATCTGGTGGCATGCACCTGTGGTCCCAGCTACTTGGGAGGCTGAGGCAGGAGGGTCACTTGAGCCCAGGAGTTTGAGGCTGCGATCATACCACTGCTCTCCAGCCTTGGTGACAGAGCAAAACCCTGTCTTTAAATAAAAAAAAAAAAAAAAAAGAAAGATTAAAAAAAAAAAAATCCTAATAGCATCTCCAGGAGTAAAAATCCTGGGGAATAATAAGGTATTGCATAAATGAGGAGGAGTAGAATATTTCTAGGATAATGAGTCCCCTAAAAGCAAATGCCTTGGCTAAAAATGCTTTCCCCAATTTCCCTTGGCAAATGGATCTCACACAGCAGAATAATTAAAGCAAAGGGTTGTGTGTTTCAGTTAGCACAGCACTCAACTTCTGACATCTTCACAGATCCTGGCCTCTCCTGAGAGTCAGGAAGAATGGCAGAATTATAGAAGTTTCAAGTGATGTATAGCATCTCCAAATGGGAAGAGACACTGAAAATCACTCAGTGGGGTCACCAACCAAGAGGAGGAAGCGCCTTGACAACGTCTGTGATGTCCCTGCCTCTCGTCCTGGGAGCCTTACTCTTTCTAGACAGCACATGGGACTTTCAGGTAGCACCAGCAGGTAGGGGAAAATCGGCCTCAGTACAATTTCTACTGCAACTCCAGGACTGCCTCCAAAACCACACGGAACAAAACAACTCCTTTGTGTATATAAAATTCCTGCAAATATTTAATGACAGTGATCCCTCTCTCCATCCCTACCCAAGACCTCCTTGTCATCCTTTCTACTCTCTTAATATGTTTTTTTTTCCATAAAAGAGGACCAAGATCTGTTGGTCTCCATCTTCTGTGTGCACTTCCACTGGTTCATGTCCCCTCTCTTCATAGGTGACACTGTCCACTAAGCACAAACTGTCCATGATATCTGAGGCACAGGACAGGGAGGGACCAGTGCTTCATTTCCAAGTGCCCCTAAAACCCTAGGTCTGCCGCCTACGAACTCTATCGTCTTGGGCAATTAGTGTGACTGTTCTATGTCTTCACAATACTTTACTAGCCCTTACTAGTAAGACTTAAAAAAATTCTTAAACCATTTTCCTGCCTTCACGTAGAATATAATTGATTTGAAAGACAAGGCATACATGCATAAAACAGGAAAGTGCAATCCCCCATTCACACCTGCCTGGAACAACTTGCTTCTGCTGTTCCTTCTTTTTCCAACTCCCTCTTTTTTGAGACGAGTCTCACTCTGTCGCCAGGCTGGAGTGCAGTGGCATGATCTCGGCTCATTACAACCTCCAACCTCCTGGTTCAAGTGATTCTCCTGCCTCAGCCTCCCAATTAGCTGAGATTATAGGCACACCCCAGCACACCCAACTAATTTTTGAATTTTTAGTAACGACGGGGTTTCACCACCTTGGCCAAGCTGTTCTTGAACTCCTAACCTCAAGTGATCCACCCGCCTCGGCCTCCCAAAGTGCTGGGATTACAGGCATGAGCTACTGCACCCGGCCCCAACTCCCTCTTACTCAGAGATCTGCAGCTTTGATCCCTGCCTTTGACATTTCTGGGTAGAGAATTCTCAAGACATTCATATTTAGTCACCCCTCTGAAGGTGAGAGCTTCCTGCTCCAGCTCTACCCCATGAATTCAAACTGGGTCTCCCCCTTCCAGTGGGTACTGTATGCCAGTACTGTATGCTTGGGGCCTAAGGTGATTGCAATATCATCATAAACAATCAGGAGGGGTCCCCTCTCCAGCCTTGTCCCCCATAGACACATACCCTAAGCAGTAGAAACACACTATGCCCCAACCTGTGGTCTTTCAACTCATGCTTTTGTATGTGTCTTTTCTGCCTCAAATGTCTTCCCCACTCCTTCTCTTTATTTTCTACTTAGCAAACTCCTATGAATACATCAAAACACAGCACAAATATCATCCTCTCTGTAAAGGTTGTCCCAAGCATTCAAGGCAGATAGTAATGCTTTTTTTCCAGGTTTCTGTGATATACTCCTGACACCTCTTTTACTGTGTTTGTTTGCAGTTTTTCTATACATGTGTTTATCAGCAGACTGAGAACTTGGGGAGGGATACTTATCTCATTCACTCTTAGATCCTCAGAGCCTAGCGTAGGGCTTAGGACACAAAAGGTGCCATGTTTGTTGAATAGAACTGACTTGTAACCAGCATTATCAAGGCCTCGTGAAAAAAACTTCACTTGAGCTGACCTTTACCAGGCTCATACAAAACCGTGGGAGACTTCGTGAAGCATGAAGAGCTCACTCTTGGCCATGAATCAGCATTGCACTTAGAGAAAACTGTGTGCAGTGGACAGATTCAGATCTCCTAGCTTCAGATCTTCTTTTTCAAATTCCAAGTGCCCCTAAAACTCATTGCGGGTTCCATACAGGATAGACGGAGGCTTCTGACATCAACTCTTGGTTCATTCTGCTACAGATCCGTCTCCGGTGTCCGACAGTAGCCCGGAAGGGACTGGAGGCATGTCCTGGGGACCCTGAAGAGACCAGTGACTGCATACAGAGTTTTCTTCCTGAAGCTGAGGTTCAGTGTCAAACTAAAACCACAAATAATAGTGGAGAAGGATAGCGCAGAACTTTCCACAAACCATATCAAATCCATAGCTTTTACACAGTAAATTATATTGACACGCCATTTCTACTTTTCACTTCGACTTCTTCCCCTTTGATAAATGAGCAGTGGAGGGGAGTGCTGGCTGCGTTGGGAAAATACAGTCATCTTTGGAGAAGAAAAATTCATTAGCTAATCCACCTACTTGGAGAATTTATTTCTAAGGCTGAACTTTCAGGAGGTTTTATAATGGATGTCCTGACTAATAGGAAGCATGAATCTGTTCCAGATGGTTAATTACTTTTTATCATTCCTTTTAATAATAGTTAAGAATAATAAGACAACTCGTGTGAAAAATGAGGATGCAGAATGAATTAAACTGAAGTGTCCTGTGCCCATTTCTCAAAAAATAACACTGAAGTGGTGCAGACAGCCCTGAAATGCCAGGTTTTAAAACCAGTGAGGTTACAAATGCTGAGCTATATAAAAGAAATTAATTTCTATGTGAACCAAATAATGTCCCCAGAAGTGGTCTCACAGAGGCCACTCAGCCACCCAGCAGGGATGTTGCAGAAGGCACTTCTGCAGAGGGAAGGAGTGCAAGAGGGAGAGTGCTTTTAGAAAAACTACCCCCGCCCCCGTTCAGAAATGTTCACTAGCTCTGCATGGGAAATCCATATCTCTCAGCAGAGTCGAGGATGATAGGACCTCTGCCAGCCTAGACAGTTTCATCTCCCACCTCTCTCATTCTCACTTGAATGGTCAGAAGTACTGAGCTGCTGAGATACGCAGTGTTGACAAAAACAGCGGCCCCATATTGGGTGCCAAGTTATTGTCACTGAAAAAAATCAAAATCTGTAAAATATTCAGAGAGATTTCTTCTGAGCCAAATGTGCATGACCAATGGCCTGTGACACAGCCCCAGGAGGTCCAGAGAACATGTGCCAAAGGAGGTCAGGACAGAACTTGGTTTTGGTTTTCTATTTTGGTTTTTCGTTTTTTTTCTGTGATGGAGTCTCACTCTGTTGCCCAGGCTGGAGTGGGGAGGTGCCAGCTCTGCTCACTGCAACCTCCATCTCCCAGGCTCAAGCAATTCTCCTGTCTCAGCTTCCCGAGTAGCTGGGATTACAGACGTGCACCACCATATCTGGCTAATGTTTGTGTTTTTTTGTAGAGATGGGGTTTTACCATATTGGCAGGGCTGGTCTCAAACTCCTGACCTCAAGTGATCCACCCACCTCAGCCTCCCAAAGTCGGGATTACAGGAATGAGCCACCAAGCCTAGCCCATAACTAGGTTTTATACATTGTCGGGAGACACTAGGCATCAATCAATACATGCAAGCTGCACACTGGCTGGGTCTGAAAAGGTGCGACAGCTGAAAGCAGAGGCTTCCAGGTCATAGGCAGATTCAGATTTTCTGATTGGCCATTGGTTGAAAGAGTTATTACCAACAGAAAGGAATGTCTGGGTTATGATAAGGAGTTGTGGAGATCAAGGTTTAAATTATGCAGATGAAGCCTCCAGGCAGCAGGTTTCACAGAGAATAGATTGTAAATGTTTCTTCTCAGAATTCAAGAGTCTGTGCCATCAGTAATTCCTAAAGGGAGGAGAGTCTAATGAGGTATGTCCAGCTCCTCCATCCTATCACAGCATGAATTGGCTTTTCAGGTTAACTTGGGAATGCTTTGGCCAAGAGGAGAGGCCCATTCATGTATGGGGAAGCCTGAGAATTTTATTTTTGGTTTACAGCAGATGTATCTAGCCTCTCGGCCAGCCACTAAGCCTTTACTTATGCTGTTCCCTCAACTGGAATGCCTTCCACAAGCCAGCTCCCCTGAAAAGTCCCAGGCAGCCTGTAAGTTTCCATTTAAGAGCTACTTTCCCTATGAACACATCACCACACACTCTCCAGAGGAGACACCCTCTCCCCTGAACCCACAACCATTTTCCAGGTTGCACATGAATCTTATGCAGGAAATTTGCACGTCCGTCCCAGTAAACTGCAAACTCCTTCAGGGCAGTTGGAACCCAACAGACTTTTGTCTTGACTGGACTTAGCCTCCTGTATTGGTCCATTTTCACACCGCTAATAAAGACATACCAGGGACTGGGCAATTTACAAAAGAAACAGGTGTAATGGATTCACAGTTTCACATGGCTGGCAAAACCTTACAATAATGCTGGAAGGTGAAAGGCATGTCTCACATGGTGGCAGACATGAGAAGAGAGAGCTTGTGCAGGAATTCTCCTCTTTATACAACCATCAGATCTCATGACACTTATTCACTATCACAAGAACAGCATAAGAAAGATCCATCCCCATGATTCAGTTACCTCCCACTGTGTCCCTCCCAAGACATGTGGGAACCGTGGGGGCTACAATTCAAGATGAGACTTGGGTGGGGACACAGCCAAACCCTATCAGCTCCATTCCTAGCACAGGATCAATGAGTATTTTGTTGAATGGGTGAGTGAAAATAGATAGGAATCCACTGGGGAAATGCTCTAACTTGAACATCCTGTGAGTCTAGATTCTTCCCCACTTTCTGACATCGCCTCTCACAGCTGATGCTGGCAGTGAACGAAATCTTCTCTTGGCAGAAGGCCACTGATATACATGTTCTCTTTGGAAAGCTCCAGTTTTAAACTAGACTCAGAATCTTCTCCTCAGACAGACAACAAGATGTGATTCAGTGAAAGCCGCAGTAGCAGGCTGTGGCCGAGTCTCATTTCCGATTCCTGTTTTCAGCTTGCTGGGTGACTTGGAACAAGCAACAAAGCCTGTGGGCTTTCATGTCATCCTTTAAATGCTCAAAAGCAGGGTACACTCTGTAAATCAAAAATAAAATCTGAAGCCCTCCAATTAATTGATGGACCAACTTCTTGGCCAAGGGCATTCCAAAGTAACCTGAAAAGCTAGTTCAGACCATGGTGGGAATGGGTGGTCAGACGTGCCTTCTTACACCCTCCTCCTTTGGAAGACACAGGTGAGCAGCATTAAAAGTAAAACAGAGCTCTGAAGATGGACAAAACATTCTTTGCAGCAGTAAGACACCAACATGATAGACGGGAGGCCCTGAAAGAAATCCAAGTATTTTACCCCAAAATATACTTCCTTGACGTATTTTGAAACGGCCTTGCAAAGCTGTCTCTTGTGGGAAAAATCTACATTCTGTAGAGAATCCCCTTCCCTTCCCTTCCCAGGTCTTTTTTCCTGATCCAGGAAAGAATTAACTAAGAGTCTGGCACCCTTTTATGTCTGATAAGAGCTCTGAAGCCTGCTGCCTGGAGGTTTCATCTGCATGATAAAAACCTTGGTCTCCACAAGCCCTTATCATACTCAAACGCTCCTTTCTATTGATTCTAGGTCTTCAGATAATAATTTAACTCTTTCAACCAATTGCCAGTCAGAAAATCTTTGAATCTACCTATGACCTGGAAACTCTCCCCAGCTTTGAGTGGTCCTGGCTTTCTGGACTGTACCGATGCACGCCTTCTATGTATTGATTATGTCTCCCTGAAATATATAAAACCAAGTTGTAACCAGACATCCTAGGGCACATGTTCTCAGGAGCTCCTGGGACTATGTCAAGTGTCATGGTCCTCCCATTTGATCCAGAACAAATCTCTTCAAATATCTTACAGAATTTGACTCTTTTCCTCAACAACTCACACTGGGGAGTGCCAGAACAATTCACGGTGGAAAGGGTCACAGTCCTGTATCCAAAACCTTGGGCACGCTGGGTTTTAGAATCAGAATTCTGGGAGCTGTAGAAAGGTAGTATCTCACTAGTACCTATGTAAATCAAAGAAAATGACTGACTAGAGTCTCAGTCATTTTAGAGATGTGTTTGGCTGAGGTTTAGGATGCACCCAGGAAAACATAACACAAAACCACAAGAAATGTCAGTGTTTCATGCTTTTTTCCAAAGAGAGTTTGGGGATGTCTATATTTAAAGAGAAAAGAACAGGCAGTAAGGAAGAGAGGAAGGAAAAAAAAAGGGAAGGGTACATGATACGGTTTGGCTGTGTCCCCATCCAAATCTCATCTTGAAGGGTGGCTCCCATGATTCCCACGTGTTGTGGAAGGGACACAGTGGGAGATAATTGAATCATGGGGGCAGGTCCCCCCGTACAGTTCGCATGGAAGTGAATAAGTCTCATGAGAGCTGATGGTTTTATAAGGATTTTCCCCTTCCACTTGTCTGCTGCCAGGTAAGACGTGCCTTTCACCTTCCGCCATGATTGTGAGGCCTCCCCAGCCACATGGAATTGTGGGTCCATTAAATCTCTTTTTCATTGTAAGTTACCCAGTCTCGGGTAAGTCTTTAACAGCAGCATGAAAACAAACTAATACAGTAGATAAAAGAGTATGTGGTTGCATTCACTTGAGGCTTTGATCAGTGGACACTGAATCTGCATTTCACATGGGAAAGCAGAGGACAGAAGAATAGTCAGTCTCGCAGTTGTCTTGCACACAGTGGATGTGCATTTTTAATAAATAGAGAGGACGCAGTCAAATATGCATATGGCTCAGGTGAGTGGAGGGATGATTTCAGTTCTGTTCTTTCTCCTATATCTGTGAAGATAAACTGCTAATTTACATTGTCAGGATGAAATTCAATAGAACTGATTTAGGGTAAAAGATTGGAGGCCACAAAGAATTTCCTCATGAGTAAATCGTGAGGGAGGGATGTAGCCTTTTATCTTTGCAGCTATGCACTTAGGAACAAAATGGAAAGCAGGTTTGCATGAGTCAGTTCCCAGCTTAACTTTTCCCTTTGGAGAGTAAGTTTAGGGTCCTGAGGTTGTATTTTCCTTTCACACATACACGATCTAACACTCTCTAATGGGTCTGGATTGGCACCCCAACTTAGCATGTGAATATTCCTGCAGTGAAATGTGTGCAAAGTCACATCAAATGGGATGAATAAATGTCATAAATAGCCTTAGATCTCATTACAGTTAGGTTTTACCAGCTTCTTTTTAAGACAGAGTCTCATTCTGTCACCCAGGCTGGAGTGCAGTGGTACAATCTTGGCTCATTGCAGCCTCCGCCGCTCAGGTTCAAGCGATTCTCCTGCCTCAGCCTCCCGAATAGCTGGGACTACAGGCATGTGCCACCACATCCAGCTAATTTTTGTATTTTTAGTAGGAACAGGGTTTCATCATGTTGGCCAGGCTGGTCTCAAACTCCTGACCTCAGGTGATCCACTTGCCTCAGCCTCCCAAAGTGCTGGGATTACAGCCATGAGCCACTACGCCTGCCTCAGCCTTTTTTTGTTTTGTTTTGTTTTTTGAGTTTCAGAATCACAAATAAAAGGTTGCAAGCCTATAATAAAACTTCTGTTATAGCAATGCTTACTGATCTGAAAACAAAAAAAGGATATCGGGTATAATCACAAAAAATACATGTCTTGGTGACAACATCCTTCCCTTGGGGGTGATGTCCCATGTGGGAAGGACAATTCATTTCCTGTGTGAGCCCCTGGAGGACACAGCAGGGGCACCTTCTTCCCGGGTTTGATCACAGCCTGAGGCTGAACGTGCAGTTTACACGTGCCCAGGCAGTGACTGTATGGATCATATGGTCCAGGCTTAGCCAAACAAGTTCTCATAAAACAGGTAGGAGACTTAAAGACTTGTGCATAGGGCATGTGCCCTAGGATGACGGTCGTAAGGCAGACACAAGCTGCAACCTCACAGGGCAGAGCTGATGCTCTTCCGTCTGTTGGGAGCTTGTCTGGAGCCACCATCTGCGATTAAAAGACTGACAATTTTATATAGGTTCAAAAGGAATTATCAAGAAGAGTACTGAGGTCAGTTGTGGTGGCTCATGCCTGTAATCTCAGCACTTTGGGAGGGGAGGATCGCCTGAGGCCAGGAGTTTGAGACCAGCCTGGGTAACATAGTGAGACCCCCATCTCTACAACAATTTTTAAAATTAGCCGGGTGCAGTGGTACACACCTATAGTCCTAGCTACTTGGGAAGCTGAGGAGGGAAACTGCTTGAGCCCAGGAGTTTAACGCTGCAGTGAGCTATGATACTGCCACTGTACTCCATCCTGGGCAACAGAGTGGACTTTGTCTAAAAAAAAAAAAAAAGAGGCCAGGTGCTGGTGGCTCACGCCTCTAATCCCAACACTTAGGGAGGCTGAGGCTCAGGAGTTTGAGACCAGCCTGACCAACATGGAGAAACCCCATCTCTACTAAAAGTACAAAATTAATGAGTGTGGTAGCACATGCCTGTAATCAGCTACTCAGGAGGCTGAGGCAGGAGAATCACCTGAACCAGGGAGGCAGAGGTTGTGGTGAGCCAAGATCGTGCCATTGTACTCCAGCCTGGGCAACAAGAGTGAAACTCCATCTCAAAAAAAAGGAGAAGAGCATTGAAATATGGATGCAGACCCACGGCCATTAACCGTAACGTCTGCCTTAAGAATATATCATGCTTTTGGATGACATTTTAAAATGAAACATAGAAATAGAAGACAAGTATCTGTAATGTTTTCAGTAATATTTAACATCCTGCTAGACACAATCCCAGGACCTTCCAAATTTCCCCCAAACTAAGCAATAAGCATTATGATTCTCTTTCAGAGTTCCCTATTCAATAGCAAAAGAGAAGAAGTCATGTTGGGGAAACGCTTTTGCTTTCAACTGCAGCAAAGATAGCACAAAAAAATAATCTGGCAATCAGCTAAATGCATTTCTTTTTTTTTTTTTTTTTGAGGCAGTCTCACTCTGTCGCCAGGCTGGAGTGCAGTGGTGCAATCCCGGCTCACTGCAACTTCCATTTTCCGATTTCAAGCAATTCTCCTGCCTCAGCTTCCCGAGTAGCTGGGGCTACAGGCATGCACCACCACGACTGGCTAATTTTTTGTATTTTTTTTAGTAGAGATGGGGTTTCACCATGTTGGCCAGGATGGTCTCAATCTCTTGACCTTGTGATCCACCCGCCTCGGCCTCCCAAAGAGCTGAGATTACAGGTGTGAGCCACCGCACCCAGAAGCTAAATGTATTTCTTTGTCAGCAAATACTTTTGGGAAATGTATTGAACACTGGAAACAATTTGAAGACAGAAACTTGGAAAAAGGTACCCACAACACACAGGTTTGCTGTGCTCAGGGAGAAGGGTTTTCACACGTTTCAGCTTGTGATATTTGCTAGATTCAGTCTTTGTCACAATGCAGACGAAATCCCATTTTTGTGAGTCAATGATTAGGTTGGTGCAAAAGTAATAGTGGTTTTTGCCGCTATTGGTAAATTTATATTCTGAACTAAATGAGTTCTTACGTGAAAACCTTGTTTGAGGCGAAAAGCGTCTAGGGTGCTTCCTAATGGGATGGATGCTTTGACCGAAATAAGAAGCAGGGTTTTGGGGCGAGGTTACACAGACAGGAGCACAGCCAATTTCATTCACTCCATATTCCTGTAAGTTACTAGAGCAGGGGACACAAAAGCCTCCAGGATATCAATTGTAAAAACACAGATATTTAAAATACAGTCATATTGTCACAAAACTCCTTTAGTAAAATAGGCAGTGACCTAAATCCCCTGGAAACACCCTGAAGTTTGTGTCAAAGAACTTGAAAAAGTTGCAAATTAGAAATAAATTATGCATTATTTTTTTAAGTTCAAAATATAATGACCTATTCTTGGATGACAGATATCCCTCAAGAGCCTATGGCATCCATAAATATTTTCAGAAAAAATAAACCTATTTAATTTGTTACCTCAAGGTAAAGATGACATTTAAACGATGAGTGAGAAAGTAATGCTTTCCAATAAAAAAGAATACTTGTACTACTAGAGAGGCATTTTGAAAAAGGATGTTTGGAAATTTTTCTGTGATTAATGATTTGTGGCTGAAAATTCTATAATTTAATTTATAAAAACTCATATATTCACACTTGAAAAACTTTAAACAGATTTTCTAGCCTTTTAAACGTCTTTCATATGAAGAGTTTCAGCAGGTTTTGAACCCATTTGTTAGAAATATTGAAATGCATCACCTTTCAGTTAGTTTGCAAGAGCAACTGACTGGCATCATGAGAAATGGAAATTTACTAGCTGAATTTCAACAAAAACTTTTGCATAATACATGGATGGCTTCGAAAAGCAAGTATCATAATTTATTAAGCACCACCAACTATGAATTTCTTCTACTTTGATCTATGCCTCTTTTGGGGGGCATCTTTTCCAGTATTGAAACCAAAAATAAGTGAATTAAAACCAGACATATGAATTACTCTATCACAAAGTATTAAATCATGATTTTGAAAATAACAAAGATATATCCACTAAGACAGCTGCCATGGAAAATACGGCCAGTAATGATATTTTAGCAAGAGGTAAAAAGGTTTCCTATGCTATTAAATAAACCGTATTAAAAAATATTTTTAAAACATACTTATTTCATCTTTATCATCTCATGCTTGCAAATACAATCTGTCAGCAATCCACACATCTAATTTACAATTAAACAAATATGCAGGCATTAGAGGTAAGTGCTCAAAAATTTTCACCAATAGGTGTATGCAATCCAAAAAAAATGGTGAGAGATCACAGATCTGTAAAGTGGGGAGACCACTGACATACCACCCAAAATTAATGAGAGAAAAATATAAATATGAATATGCTTTGAAAGAAGGACAAAGTGCTAAAGAGAGGCAAGGCATTATAAGCATCCTCGCAGGAGGTATATTTAGCCCACATAAGAAAGAAAATGTAAAACAGATGCTGTTACGTAAAGATGAACCTTAGCAATGCATTAAAATAGGACATGAACCTGAAAATATTAGCTGTGAGTTTTGCTCACCATATACATGAGCTTCAAGGTACTGACTCTACTTTTTGTTATTTTTTCTGATTACTTTATTATACAAACGTTATAATGACAGTGGTGATTAGCAGCTACTGTTGACTGAATTTCTCCTAAATGCCAGGCCCACCTGGTATAGATCATGTGTAGGGTTAGAAAAGCCCACAGACTTCAGTTATATTACTGTCGGCAATAACAAAGGTTCCACCCAGTGAATGGATGGAGGACGAGGGCTGGTGGGTGCTGAAGAGTTAGAACATAATTATTTCAACCACTTACTATCCAGGAGTCAAGAAAAGAACACAGAGACCAAGAGGCATTTGGGAGGTCCTAGAGTGGGGCTAGGGGACATCGATTAATTTTTTAAGTTTTCCCTTAGAAACATCCACTTCTTCCTAGGGGTCCTTCCCTAAAGACAGATTTTTTTTTTTCGGTTAATTTTTATTTTTTATTTTTTGAGATAGGGTCTTGCTCTGTAACCCAGGCTGGAGCGCAGTGGTGCCATGATAGCTCACTGCAGCCTTGAACCCCTGGGCTCAACTGATCCTTCCATGCTGGTCTCTCAAATAACTGGAACTACAGGTGTGCACCACCATGTCCAGCTGGTCTCACTATGTTGCCCAGCTGTCTCTAGCTCCTGGCCTTAAATGATCCTTCCACCTCTATTTCTTACAACATATCCAGAAAGATTCAGTAGAGAAGAGGGAAGAAGATGGCACAAAGAGGTGGTTAAGGCTGTCACCTTTGCAGTAAGATTAGGTGGATCTGGAAGGCCAGATTTGCTCCTAGTGACTATGACAAGTCCTCTGAGTTCCCTTGCCTGTCTGTAGGTACCTATCTTACAGGTGGGAAGGGAAGACCAAATGAGCTGATGTATATATAGAAACGCTAAGAACAAAGCATGGAGGAAAATGAGGTGCCAATATTACAAAGCATTGTTACACCCATTTCACAGATGACAAAGGTGAAGCCATTCATTGACAAAGCTAGGATTTGACTTATAGGAACAGTGTTATTGTAATGAATCTATCTGAAAAAAAGGAAAATGGTCACTCTTCTTTTCACCACATGAACACATCAACCGTTCTCATTTTCTGTTTCTTTCATGTCCTATCTGTACATTTCTATTTTTATTTTATATATAAGTCACAGTACAGTTGACCCTTAAATAACACAGGTTTGCATTGCATGGGTCCTCTTATACATGGATTTTCTTCTGCCTTGACACCCCTGAGACAGCAAGACCAACTGATATGGTCTGGCTCTGTGTCCCCACCCAAATCTCATCTCAAATTGTAATCCCCATGTATTGAAAGAGGGACCTGGTGGGAGGCGACTGGATCACAGGTGTTTCTTCCATGCTGTTCTCATGATAGTGAGTTCTCATGAGATCCTATGGTTTTATACATGGTGGTTTCCCATGCTCTCTTTGTTTCCTGCCACCTTGTGAAGAAAGTACTTGCTTCTCCTTTGCCTTCTACCATGGTTGTAAGTTTCCTGAGGCCTCCCCAGACATGTGGAACCGTGAGTCAATTAAACCTCTTTCCTCTACAAATTTTACCCAGTCTCGGGTCTTTCTTTATAGCTGTGTGAAAATGGACGAATATATCAACCTCTCTTCTTTCTCCTCCTTAGCCTACTCAACGTGAAGGTAACGAAGATGAAAACCTTCATGACGATCCACTTCTACTTAATGAACAGTAAACAGATGTTTCTCTTCCTTATGATTTTCTTAAAAACCTTTTCTTTTCTCTAGTTCACTTTATTGTAAGAATATCATATATACTACATATGACATGCATAGTATGTGTTAACTGACTTTATGCTACTGGTTAGGCTTCTGGTTAACAGTAGACTATTCGGCCAGGTGCAGTGGCTTATGCTTGTGATCTCAGCACTTTGGGAGGCTGAGGCAGGGGGATCACCAGAGGTCAGGAGTTCGAGATCAACCTGGCCAACATGGCAAAACCCCATCTCTACTAAAAATACAAAAATTACCCGGACGTGGTGGCACATACCTTTAATCCCAGCTACTCAGGCGGCTGAGACAGGAGAATAGTTTGAACCCAGGAGGTGGAGGTTGCAGTGAACAGAGATCGTGCCACTGCACTGTGAGAGTGAGTGACAGAGCAAGACTCCGTCTCAATAAAGAAAGTAGATTATTAGTAGTGAAGTTTCTGGGAGCCTAAAGTTATATGTGGATTTTCAACTACCAGGGAGGTCAGCACCTCTAACTCCTGCAACATCATTCAAGAGACAATTGCACCCATTAAAAATTTTTTCTCATGTTTCCCCATCTATCTCCAAAGTTATAATGAGATTAGTATTTTGTGTAGGATGGTACTATTTAAAAACACTCTCCAGTACTTCCTTAATTATGTTTTCACTCTTCCTCAAGATAAATACTAACACAAATAAAAACATTAAAAAAAAGTCTGAAAGAGCACAAATAGACAATCTAAGCTCACACTTCAAGGAACCAGAGAAACAAGAACAAACCAAACTCAATCCCAGCAGAGGAAAAAAAATAACAGGCCAGGCATGGCGCCTCACACCAGTAATCCTAGCACTTTGGAAGGCTGAGGCAAGCAGATCACTTGAGCCCAGGAGTTTGAGACCAGCCTGGGCAACATGGCAAAACCTTGTCTGCTCCCTGGCCTCCTACAAAAAAAGTCAATTCTACAGACAAGAGATAAGTTTTTACATTGGTTTATATCATAAAAAGTAGTTATTTCAGACAGATGCAAGTTTCCACAGGGTATTCATAATTATAATCTTACTGAATGTATAGTAGTCTATTGATTCAATATATCATAATTTAAATGACCATTCCACTCCTATTGGTCTTTTAGGTGGCTTCCAAATTCTTAGTATTAAAAGCAATGAAGGGCCAGGCATAGTGGCTCACACCTGTAATCCCAGCACTTTGGAAGGCCAAAGCAGGTGAATTATTTGAGGTCAGGAGCTCAAAACCATCCTGGCCAACATGATGAAATCCTGTCTCTACTAAGAATATAAAAATTAGCCAGGAGTGGTGGTGGGTGCCTGTAATCCCAGCTACTCAGGAGGCTGATGCAGGAGAATTGCTCAAGGCCACGAGGTGGAGGTTGCAGTGAGCAAGATCACACCACTGCACTCCAGCCTAGGTGATAGAGCAAGACACTGTCTCAAAAAAAAAAAAAAAAAAAAAAAAAGCAATGAGGCCATCAGCATTTTCACGCGTGTAGCACTTTTTCTCCTTTCTGATTGATTTCCCTAGATAAATTCCCAGAAGGAAGATTACTACTTCAGAGGTATGAAATATTTTCATGGCTCAGAGTATGTACTTCCAAATGGCTTTCAAAAGGTGTGATTCTGATTTTACAAGGCCACCAGCTACGGGTTCAGGCAAAATCTCAACTATACGGGGTAGGAGTGCAAAGATACCTTCTCAAAAGAAAAATCCTGCTCTCTGCAGACATTTCCCAGTTCACACCAGTCCTCCCCTATTGATTTCTCTCCTGTTTCTACTGAGCAATCTCTATGCTTCTCTTTAAAAGAATGTTGCCACCTCCAGAAGAGAATTTGAAATACTAGTTTACACATAGACCTCACCTTCATTATCTCTAGGCTTTGCCCACTGAAGAGACAGAAGAATTGAAACCACATCAGTCCCTAGTGTCCACAGGGCATTAACCTTCAGAGACCCAGAGCTACAGATTGCACAAACGCCCAGGGATTGCCCCCAAGTCTCCACTCTTGCACAGTGAAGTGCTATTTTTCCACCGTGACTCGGCCAGACGTTGACCAATCTTCCCCCTGCCTCCCCCTTTTCCAGGCATCCCAAGGACAACAAATGTGCCTGGAACATCACCATTCACGTGGACTTCATACCTGTGCCCTCCTTTACACCCGTGGATGACAGGCAGCACAATGTAAAAACGGCAACAACCTTCTGCCTCACAAATTTGAGATGGTTTTTAAAATAGTCTCTCTTTTTAGCACACTCTCTTAGCTCGGCCCCCACGGAATCTTCCCACTTGGTATAGATCATGTGTGGGGTTAGAAAAGCCCACAGGCTTCAGTCATATTATTGTCGGCAATGACAAAGGTTCCACCGAGTGAGTGGATGGAGGACGAGGGCAGGTGGGTGTCGAAGAGTTAGAACGTAATTATTTCAACCACTTATTATCCAGGAGCCAAGTAAAGAACACAGATTACCAAGAGGCATTTGAGAGATCCTGGAGTGAGGCTGGGAGACATTGATTAATTGCTTTTCCTTAGAAATATCTATTTCTTCCTACGGGTACTTCCCAAAAGACAGATTTTTTTTTTTTTTTTTTTTTTTTTTTTTGCTGATTTTTTTTCTTTTTGAGATAGGGTCTTACTCTGTAACCCAGGCTGGAATGCAGTGGCCTTGAACCCCTGGGGTCAAGTGATCCTCCTGTGTTGGCCTCCCAAGAAACTGGAACTACAGGTGTGCACCACCATGCCTGGTTAATTATTAAATTCTTTTGTAGAGATGGGGTCTCACTACGTTGCCCAGCTGGTCTCCAGCTCCTGGCCTTAAGTGATCCTTCCACCTCAGCCTCCCAAAGTGTTGGGGTTGCAGGCATGAGCCACCGCACCTGGTCAACTAATCCAAGTCTTGGAAATGGGAGGGATCCCAGTCTCTGCCTTCATTCTAAAATCTTCATTCCCATAAAGTTCTCGTGTAATTTTCTGTCATTCCTTACCATAAGCCTAAGATGTTGGCACTTTTATTATCTCATTTTGTTTACAGATAGGGATGAAGAAGCTGGATAACTTGCTCAAGGTCACACAACTAACAAAGGGCAGAGTTGAGGTTCAAACTCAGATCTGTGTGGCTCTAAAGACTCAGCTCCTGATCACCAAGCTCTCTTCTCTCTTAGAGGAATGTTCCCAGAAAATAAAAGAGCCATGAAACCAAATGCTACAGTGTTCAGTGTTAGAACTCCAAATGCCACGAATTACTGAAATGTCTTAGTGTGAATCAACCCTGAATGACCTTGACAAGCAGTCTCCATGATGACAGCAGACCCAGAGAGAGTGAGCAAGTGGGAGGCAAGAAGGGTGCACTGAACTAAAACGGTCCAGGAGTGCCTGTGCAGCCGGGGGGAAGCGGGACGGAACAGAGCTGGGCATGCAGTAGCAGCAGGTGGATACTGGAGCAGGCTCCTTCCGTATCCACACTCTCTTCTTCGCTGCTAAATGCTCTAGTCACTCCCTTCCTAGACACAGGCACAGCGAGCGCCTCCTCTAACCCTGCACCTCCACCTCTCTTTCCCCAGTTCTCAATCTAATTTCTTGGCGTAGTCACCCACATCATTTCCACTTTTCTATTTTCTCATTTCGCACCCCACCCCACTTCAATCTGCCTTCCACGAACCCTTGGTCCTGCCAATGCCATTATGACCTCAGCATGGCCAAATTCAATAGACTTGTTTCAGTCCTTACATGAACAGACATTTTTCATTTTTGCACAAGTTTGGATGTTTTTTCTCGTTCCCTGTACAATCTGCCCCCAAATGTGTTATTTTGTGAGGTCTCAAAGAGGAAAATAAGGACAAGAT
Organism: Alouatta palliata; assembly: GCA_004027835.1. Taxonomy (NCBI): domain Eukaryota; kingdom Metazoa; phylum Chordata; class Mammalia; order Primates; family Atelidae; genus Alouatta; species Alouatta palliata. Next base: position 307,802 of record PVKV010000273.1, read on the forward strand.
CAAAGGAAGTTAAAGAACTAGATGCAGCAGCACACATCTGTGGTCCCAGCTACTCCGAAGGCCAAAGCGGGAGGGTCACTTGAACTCAGGAGTTTGAGTCCGGCCCAGGCAACTTAGCAAGACTCCACCTTAGTATGAAAAGAAAGGAGAAAAAATAGCAAAGGAAGTTAAAGGATTGCATATTTCTGCTTGTGGAAAAAAAAAACCTTTAGTAGAATTAAGGTTGCCTAATATGTGTTATATTATAAAGCAGGCAGGAATTAGATGGGACAAGAATGATGCAATCTAATAGGATCATTAGATCCAATGATCTATGAGCAGATGTTGCAATCATTGAAGGGTGCATATATTAGTCTATTTTCACACTGCTATAAAGACATACCTGGGACTGGGTAATTTATAAAGAAAAGAGGTCGAGTTACAAAGAAAAGAGGTCATTTATATAGAGAAAAGAGATTTAATTGACTCACAGTTCCACGTGGCTGGGAAGGCCTCAGGAAACTTACAATCATGACAGAAGGGGAAAAAACACATCTTACATGGTGGCAGGCAAGACCGAGTAAGAAAGATCAGGGAAAACTGCCTTGTAAAACCATCACATCTCATGAGAACTCGCTCACTATCACAAGAGCAGCATTGAGGAAACCACCCTCATGATGCAATCACTTCCTACCTGGCCCTCCCTTGACATGTTGGGATTAGGGAGGTTACAATTCAAGATGAGATATGGGTGGGGAGTCAGAGCCAAATCGTATCAGTGGACTAGATTATCTAGAATATTCTTCCCAACTCTGAGATTCTAATGGCCTAACTAGTTATAGGCCACAGAAAGGTAAAGTTCACCTGCAGTAGTTGTGTTTTCACCTAGGGCGGTGACTTGTTAAGCTGTATGGCTCAATGAACACTGAGTGTCTTCCATAGTAGGCCCAATAATGGGCACCCAGGGACACATAAAATGCTGTGAGTTGGCATACAAGTTCTGCTGTTTGTGACAGAGGCCTCAAATGATGCCAGCTTTACCAGGGAAGATGGTAGTCGCGCACGGCGGAGTCCTCAGGGGCCCAGGCTGTGAGTTCCTCTCCACCATCCCTCAATGTTGCCCTTTTCCTTGTAGTCCAAGATGGCTCAAAACTATATCTGCTTTCCAGCCAGTGGTAGATAAGAGGTGATTCGGTTTGGACATCTGTCCCCTCCAAAGCTCCATCTTGAAATGCGATCCCTAACGGTAGAGGTGGGTCTAGTGGGAGGTGTTAGGGTTTTGGAGGCAGGTCTCTCATGAATGGCTTGGTGCTCTTTGCACTGCATTGAGCAAGTTCTTGTTCTGCGAGTTCACATGAAAGCTGATTGTTTAAAAGAGCCTGGCACCATCCTCTCTCCCTCTCTCTCTCTCTCTCTTTCTCTCTCTCTCTCTCTCACTCTCACTCCCTCTCAACATGTGACATGCAGGCTGTCCTTCCCCTTCAGTCACGAGTGGAAGTTTTCTGAGGCCCTGACCACAAGCAGATGCTGGCACCATGCTTCTTTTACAGTCTGCAGAATCATGAGCCAAATAAACCTCTTTGCTTTATAAATTAACAACCTCAGATATTCTTTTTCTTTTTTTTTCTTTTTGAGATAAGTTCTCGTCCTGTCACTCAGGCAGGGGTACAGGGGCTTGATCATGGCTCATTGAAGCCTAGAACTCCTGGGCTCGAGCAATCCTCCTGCCTCAGCCTCCTAAGCTTCTGGGACTACAGGTGTATACTACCACACCTGGCTAATTTTTAAAAATTTTTTTGTAGATAACAGGGTCTCCCTGTGTTGTCCAGGCTGGTTGGGATCTCCTAGCTTCAAGTGATCCTCCTGCCTTGGCCTCCCAAAATGCTGGGATTACAGGCATGAGATACCGTGCCCAGCCTCAGATATTCCTTTATGGCAACAGACTAAGAGGGAAAGGGAAGAGTAAAGCATGCTCCTTGCCTTTAAGGGCAAAATTGGAAATGAAATGAAACATGGCACTTTGATTCACACCCTGTTCTCTGGTTTATATCTCCTTAGAGAAATGAGATCTATTCACCTCCACACAACCACACTGAGAGAGAAGCCAGGCAGTGTCATCATTTTCTGGGTGATCACCTCCCCAGCTAAAAAGCCTATCTCAGTCGGGTGTGGTGGCTCACGCCTGTAATCCTAGCACTTTGGGAGGTTGAGGCAGGTGGATCACAAGGTCAGGAGTTCGAGACCAGCCTGACCAAGATGGTGAAATCCCGTCTCTACTAAATATACAAAAATTAGCCAGGCACGGTGGTGGGTGCCTGTAATCCCAGCTATTCAGGAGACTGAGGCAGGAGATTGCTTCAACCCAGGAGGCAGAGGTTTCAGTGAGCCAAGATCGTGCCATTGCACTCCAGCCTAGGTGACAGAGCAAGACTAAGTCTCAAAAAAAGAAAAAAAAACCTATCTTGAGAGACGGTGAGGTGGACAAAACAGCAGTGTTTATCACAAAGGGGGAAGGCTCCAAATGAAGCTGATGTTTATCCCCAAGGAGCTGACTTACCCAAACAATTCTACCATCAGAGCCCTTACCAGACTGGCTAACGAAGGAGGAGAGAAAGAGTGAGAAAGGTATAGAGTCACCAAAGGGCATTCATCTCGAAAATGTTTAACTTTAGAATGTCCCAGGTATGATGGCAAAACAAGCCACTTTCAAAGAACTTACAGAGAACATCATCATAAACACAGCAAGCTCAGAGCCAGATTAACAGAACTACCTGATCCCCAAAATGCTGCTAGAAAAAGTACACTTCTATTCCCAACATCAAAGACATGGAAACAACCTAGGTGCCCATCAACAGTGGACTGGATAAAGAAAACGTGGTACATACACATCATGGAATACTATGCAGGCATAAAAAAGAACAAAACCATGGCCTCTGCAGCACTGTGGATGAAAATGGAGGCCATTATCCTAAAGGAATTAATGCAGAAAGGGAAAACCAAATACTGCATGTCCTCACTGATAAGTGACATCTCAACAGTGGGTACCTGTGGACTTAAAGATGAGAACAACAGACACTGGGGACCCCAAACAGAGGGAGACAAGAAGGGAAGTAAGGGTTGAAAAACGACCTACTGGAAACTGCTTTCTACCTGGGTGATGAGTTCAACTGAAGCTCAAACCTCAGCGCCATGCAATAAACCCTTGTAACAAACCTGCATATGTACCCCTTCAATCCAAAATAAAAATTGAAATTAAAAACAAAGAAAAAATGTGTTTGATATCTGAGACTATATCTCATCTAAATACAACTGACAATTCTCCGGTCTCGGCTGAGGCAAATGGGACAGGCATTCATCTCTGTCGACTTCTATCTTGCTACTAGGTAAGGATCCAAAAGAGTCAGGCAAGCTTTTAATGCTCCATCCTCTAAGGGAAGACGTGGGAAATGGCACTTCTGTGTAACTGTGAGGCATTCTTTTATTTCAATATGTCCAAAGTCTCTTAAAACATCCAAATGTAAAAAAAAACAACTGAATTTTAACTCCCAGTGACTCAAATGTAATATAGGACAGAAATGACAGCTTAGTTTTAATAAACTCTGCAAACAACCACTTCCCCTTACTCTGAAGTCACTTATCACATTGTTCTTGAACAATAACAATGTAAAACTCATTTTTCTAGCTACACTCAGCATTTCCTAAATGGATGGCTTAAATTTCAGAGTGTGAGCTAGTAAAGTTATTTTTAAACATGTTTTCCAGAGCCTCCTCACATGTCCCAGCTTGTCTGTGTCCCTACTTTGGGGCCTGGAGTGAAAAACAATCCCGAGCTGAGCTTGGCTGTGCTGCTTCAGAGAGGCAATCTGCTTCATGAAATCAGACGCCTTGGGGTTAAAGCATCACCAGCCCTTCTGGGCACTGCTGACAGGTGGGAATCTTTAGGAAGAAAAGGGAAAGGACTTTGGCACTGATTCTCTCTTGCTGCATAACAAATTACTCCAAGAATCATGAACACAGTATTTATTTTATTTCATTTTATTTATGCATCTATTTATTTTTCAAGACAGGATCTCTGTTGTCCAGGCTGAAGTGCAGTGGCACAATCATAGCTCACTGCAGCCTTGAACTCCTGGGCTCAAGTGATCCTTCTGCCTCAGGCCCCAGGCAGCTGAAACTACAGGCATGTACCACCATGCCCAGGTAATTTTTTATTTTGGTAGAGACAAGGTCTCACCATGTTGCCCAGGCTGGTCTTGAACTCCTGGCCCTAAGTCATCCTCCCACCTCAGCCTCCCAAATCATTGGGACTATAGGCGTGAGCCACGGTGCCCAGCCCAAACAATATTTACTATCTCACAGTTTCTATGGGTTAGAAATTGGGGTATGGCATAGCTTGGTGCCTGTGACTTGGTGTCTCATTAGATTGCAATGGAACTGTCAGCTGGGGCTGCAGCCTCATGTGTAGGCTTGAATGGGGATGAGGGGGAATTCTCCTCCAGGCTCACTCAACACAGTTGCTGACAGCCCTCAAGCCCTTGTCATGTGGCTGATCCACAAGGGGACCTCGTGGTGTGGCAGCTGAGTTCTCCCAGGTGAGTGACATGAGAGATGGAGAGGGAGCACACCTAAGGTAGAAGCCACAGTCTTCTTATAACCTAATTTCAGAAGTGGCACACATGGTTTCTGTTGCATTGTAGTTATTAGAATGAGTCAATAGGTCCCACCCACACTCAAGGGGAGAGGATTAACAAGGGTATGAATGCTGGAGGCAGGGACCCCAGGGGGCCACCAGACAGGCTGCCAACTACAACCTCCTTGTGACATGAATGGGCCTTTAACTGCATAGAGAGAGAGAGGCATCATTTCGTTATCCCATTTGGAAGCCAGAGCAAACACAGAATCCCAGTCATTCATAGGGCTGGGGAGACCTGCTTTTCCCCACCTTTTAATATTTAGCCCGTCATTTAATAACAAATACTGAATGTAGGCCAGATGCAGTGGGGTGATGGCTCATGCCTGTAATTCCAGGCCGAGGTAGGAGAATCGCTTGAGCCCGGGAGGTTGAGGCTAGCCTGGGCAACATAGCAAGACCCCACCTCTACCAAATAAAATAAATAAAATATTAGCTAGGAATGGTGGAGCATGCCTGTACTCCCAGCTACTCAGGAGGCTGAGGCAGAAGGTTCACTTGAGTCCAGGAGTTCAAGACTGCAGTGAGTTATGGTCACACTACTGCACTCCAGCCTGGAGACAGAGTGAGAGACCATGTCTCTCTAAATAAATAAGTAAGTAAACACTGAATGCAGCCAGATGCAAATGTGAAAGGCTTATGGGAGAGACCTCTTTCCCAACCCCTCACCTTCCCTGCCTCCCACCCTGGAACCAGAGTCCCCTCCTGCCTGAAATATTGCAGAAGAAAGCAACCGCTCTTGGCTCAGCCCCTCTGGGGCTCTCCGTACAGTTCTGCCTGCTCAGGTAGCTGCTCTGCCCCACAGGGGAGGCCCCCAGCTCTGGCTCTGCTTGCTGAATACATTTAATAGTGGAGTGGATTAGTAAGAGACTCACTGTGGCTAGGGGATCTAAGCCACACCCTTCAGGCAAGCTTCTCTCAATAAATAAAGTGTATATTTTTCACTCCACTGGTCAGATTCCCATGCTTATTTCTCAAGTGATTTCAAACTAAGCAGGGATAGAAATGGGTGCCCTCCATATACACCATGGAATACTATGCAGCCATAAAAAAGGACGAGTTCATGTCCTTTGCAGGGACATAGATGAAGCTGGAAACCATGATTCTCAGTAAACTAACACAGGAACAGAAAACCAAACACCTCACGTTCTCACTTATAAGTAGGAACTGAACAATGAGAACACATGGACACATGGAGGGGAATATCACACACTGAGCCCTGTCGGGGGGTGGGGGGCTAAAGGAGGGAGAGCATTAGGAGAAATACCTAATGTAGATGACTGGTTGATAGGTGCAGCAAACCACCATGGCATGTGTATGCCTATGTAACAAACCTGCACGCTCTGCACATGTCACCCAGAACTTAAAGTATGTGTGTGTGTGTGTGTGTGTGTGTGTGTGTGTGTGTGTGTGTGTGTGTAGATATAGATATAGATATATAAATGGGTTCCCCTAACTCATCCCCATCACACACAAAGATCTAGTCCACTAGTTCATACTATTTGACAAGTGAGTAAACTGAGGCACTAGAAGCAGGTGCATGGAAAAGCACCCCCAAAAAGTTCCCAAACTCTTATTTAGCCACTAATCATTTATTGAGCCCCTGGCTGTGTGCTAAGCTCTGTGCTGGGGCTGGCTGTTTTCCGTTTACTTGTTTGTGTGTGTGTTTGCTTGTTTGTTTGAGACGGCGTTTCACTCTGCCACCTATGCTGGAGTTCAGTGGCCTGATTATAGCTCACAGCAGCCTCAAACCGCTGGATTCAAGCAGTCCACCCACGTCAGCCTCCTGAGTAGCTGGCACTACAGGCGTGCACCAGTATGCCCTGCATTTTTCTTTTTTTTTTTTTTCAGAGACAGGATCTTACCCTGTGTTGCCCAGGTTGGTCTCAAACTCCTGGCCTCAAGCAATCCTTCTACCTTGGCCTCCCAAAGCGCTGGGATTACAAGCATGAGCCACCACGTATACCCAGGGTTGGCGCTTATTCCAGACATCTTCCTGTTCCATCCCAGGGTAACGACTACTCTGAGCCTCAATTCTCTCATCTTGAAAATGGGGATCAAGCGAAACAGTGTACATAAAGGTCACACATACAGTAAACAGTCCACAAATGTCAGCCACTCCCCCCACCTTGCACGGGGTACGCCTACTTGCATTACATACGGAGACAATAAAGCTGTTTTTCAAAGGCAATTTAAAGGAGATACTGTGCCTACGATTGGATGAATGGGGGCATGTCAGTTCCAGTCCCATGGTTTTTGACCCTACTGCCCACTCTCCGGACCCCCAAAAAAGTATGTGGCAGCATGTTTGTACATTGTCAGGGAGCCACGAGATTCCCTGGGATTTCTGGCAGGCGACACATAAGATTTTGCCAGGGCAGTAACAAACCAAGACAAAGAACTTAGGCAACTCCCTCAAGGACGCTCAGTGAGCGTGGAGCAGAGACAAAAATAGAGCAGGGGATGGATCGTTCCCTTCCCCGTCCTGGCTTTCTTCCCTCCTCTCTCTCTAATGGCTTAGATGATTATTTTCTCCCAGCACGACCATCGGCTATTAGAGCAGGTGCAGTTTCTGTAAACACCCCGCAGAAGTGCTGCGAGGGAGGTCAAGGGCAGGTGCCCCGCCAAGGGCTGGCCTGGATTCCATGTTTCTGGTTCTTGTTGCTCTTGACCTGTTGCCACAGCGCACAGCCTAGAGGTTGCATCCTGCGATCCAGGAGTGTTTGGCAGCAGAGGGAACACCAGCCTGCCCCTTCCAGGGGGGATGGATGACAGGAAGTCTAAGGCAAAGCAATGCATTCCTCATCTTCTAGAAAAAGAAAACAAGGCAGCCCTACAGGCAGGCAACTGTGCAGCCACCCAGGATATGTAGTTTGCAGAGCCCTGGAGAAAAATGCCCTATGCAGGAGACTGGGCCCGTCCAACAATGAGGCTGTGAGAAGGACAATGTGTTGCTAAACCCACAGCCAGTGGCCCTGACAAAGCACAGTTTGCCTTCTGGTGCAGCAAGTCCCAGTTTTCCTGATTTGGTCTTTGGATCTCACTTTTGCACCATTGAAAACTAAAATACCCTGAGACGGGGTAGCAGTGAAGCCCTCTGCCACCCCTTACACCTCAGTGTGAGTTTGTCAACTCCTTTCCTAAGAGAGCAGATTTTTACTTTTTATTTTATTTTAGTTTAGTTTACTGAGACAGAGTCTCACTCTCCCACCCAGGCTGGAGTACAGTGGCATTATCTCAGCTCACTGCAACCTCCAGCTCCCAGGTTCAAGCCATTCTCCTGCCTGAACCTCCCGAGTAGCTGGTATTATAGGTGCCTGCCACCACCACCAGGCTAATTTTTGTATTTTTATTTTATTTTATTATTATTTGAGATGGAGTCTTGCTCTTGTCGCCCAGGCAAAAGTGCAATGGCATGATCTCGGCTCACCGCAATCTCCACCTCTGGAGTTCAAGTGATTCTCCTGCCTCAGCCACCTGAGCAGCTGGGATTACAGGTGCCTGCCACCATGCCTGGCTAATTTTTGTATTTTTAGTAGAGACGGGGTTTCACCATGTTGGCCAGGCTGGTCTCAAACTCCTGATGTCAGGCGATCCACTCGCCTGGCCTCCCAAAGTGCTGGGATTACAGGCATGGGCCACTGTGTCCAGCTGAGAGCAGACTTTTAAATGGCACAAGAGATGCAAGGACAAGGACACTGGGAACCAGATGGAAGGAAGGGTCCCCTTGAAAAGGGAGGGGGACTGAGGAGAAAGGTGCCCCCTTCCACATGTGCTGGGCCTGTGGGAACCCAGATCACAGGCTAGACTAAATAGAAGTTTGCTTTCATTTGGTGCTAAACCCACTACTTTCCATCACTAGGAAACTGAATGCGGTGCTGGGAGATTGATAAAAGCCTGACTTTTCAGTAAATCTGGAGAAAAATGTCTGATGATGCTTTGTCTTATTCTTCTGTACTTTCTGGTCCCATGGAAACTAATTCTGTATAACAGCAGTTCTGTCAAAGGCTTTCTTTTCTTCTCTCCCTCCCCCTTGCAACACTGGACAAAGATTTCTCATTTCATACATCATTTATTCCAACAGTAATTCCATCCAAGTCACTTCAGGTCCTTCACAAACAAAAACAGCAAAATGAAATTCTGTGGCGGTATTAAGATGACGGATGTGGGTGACGCAGCCTTCTGTGCAGTTAAGTCACAAACCTTGGGTAGGGGGTCTGATTCTCAACTGCAAAACCGAAAATGAACAGTACACTTTTCTAATATGGAGTCTCGCTCTGTTGCCCAGGCTAGAGTGCAATAGCACAATCTCGGCTCACTGCAATCTCTGCCTCCCGGGTTCAAGCGAGTCTCCTGCCTCAGCCTCCCGAGTAGTGGGGACTACAGGTGCACGCCACCGCGCCCAGCTGATTTTTTGAATTAGTAGAGATGAGGTTTCACCGTGTTGCCCAGGCTGGTCTTGAACTCCTGAAATTAGGCAATCTGCCATCCTCAGCCTCCTAAAGTGCTGGGATTACAGGTGTGAGCCATCGTGCCTGGCTGAATAGACAGAACTTTTTATCCTTAAGATGAAAATCAAACCTCCAGTGTCCTCTGCACAGGCAGGAGACCCAACAGTCACTATGCAGGAGAAAACAAGGTACAAAAAGGCACTTAGTCACCCCGGCCACCTGGCAACACAGAACAAATCTCCCAGTCCCCAGATTCAGGAATCAGCATCCTTAACACAGAAACCTGCTTCAATGGTAGAAATAACACAATCTGGTTCAACACTGTGGTTTATCCTGGTAGAAAGTTCCATATCCACATGGTTCATTATGACCATGGATGAAACCAAGCTCTGTTCCAGGACAGGCAGCTCAGTCTGTAGGAGGTACAGTTTAGTTTCCCTCCATTCACCCTACCCCTTCCCTTCTCCTTAGCTTGTACTTCAAAATTAAATGCAATGGGCCGGGCACGGTGGCTCACATCTGTAATTCCAGCACTTTGGGAGGCCAAGGCGGGTGGATCACCTGAGCTAAGGAGCTCAAGACTAGCCTGGGCAACATAGCAAAACCCCGTTTCTACTAAAAATACACACACACACACACACACACACACACACACAATAGCTGGGTATGGTGGCGGACACCTGTAATCCCAGGTACTTGGGAGGCTGAGGCACGAGAATAGCTTGAACCCAGGAAGTGGAGGTTGCAGTGAACCAAGATTGTGCCGCTGCACTCCAGCCTGGGTTACTGAGCTGACATGCCTGGGGCAGTGTCAGGGGCAAGAGACAATGCCTAACTTGTGGGTTTTATGTCATGTTCCCAGTACTGAAGTGAGGTATTGGAGGTTTTGAGACAGACTCTGTCTTTAAACAAGCAAACAAATAAATAAATAAATGCAGTGTCCTTACAGATAGCTCAGAAACTAATCATGCAAGCTACCTAAAAGTGACAGGATAGCCCTCCAACTGTAGCCTGGTTGACTGTGCTAAAACACCCAAAGCAAGAAGTGTGTCGATATGGTTTGGATTTACATTTGTGTCCTCACACAAATCTCATATCAAATTGTGATCTCCAGTATTGGAAGAGGGGCCTGGTGGGAGATGGCTGGATCGTGGGGGCAGATTTCCCCTTGCTGTTCTAATGGTAGTGAGTTCTCGTGAGATTCGGCTGTCTGAAAGTGTGCAGCCCCTCCCCCTTAGCTCTCTTCCTCCTTCTCCATCCATGTGAGATGCGCCTGCTTGCCCTTCACCTTCCACCATGATTGAAAGTTTCCTGAGGCATCCCCAGCCATGCTTCCTGTACAGCCTGTGGAACTGTGGGTCAATGAAATCTCTTTTCTTTATGAATTACCAAGTCTCAGGTAGTTCTGTACAGCAATGTGAGAATGCACTAATACATGTGTGCACCCAAGAGCCGTGGGTCAGCACAGAACCAGAGAATGAGAGTCTCAAAGGCAAGGCCACCCCTACCACCAGGCAGTGGAGATGCAGCCACTGTCCCAGACTCCTGCCATCACAAGCTGGGTGCATCCCCTTGTCCTGATTCCAGGCTCCCAGAGTGACCTTCTGATCATCCTGGCTTCCCATATGGCCATCAGGGAACTCTTGCACTCATCATGCCAATGAGAACATGCCAAGTTCTGCAACAGTTATATCTCTCTTTGCAATTTAATTCATTGGCCTTCTAAGGTCTACTTCTATTGAAGGGAACTTTCAGCTGACATGAGTCCCTCTCAGGGGCATTGCCTTGGGAGGCTTCAGAACAGAAGACATGACGCTGATGGAGGATGAGCTCATCAAGGGGCTGCCCAGCTCCTCCCTCGCAGTCCTCTCTCCCTCCAACACCTCACCCCAGTCCTGTGAACATGGGATAAAACCCCACACAGTATTTAAAGTTGGGGCCTTTGGGAGGTTATCAAATTTAGATAGGGTCATGAGGGTGGGGCCCTAATAATGGAATTAGTGCCCTTATAGGAAGAGACTAGAAAGTGTTCTCTCTCTCTCTAATAATTCATTCTTCCACAAAACTCTTTGGGTCCACAATATTTACTCGAATGGCAAACTCACC